>JAKSZT010052319.1:3684399-3807418 GCA_026826555.1 Tolypeutes matacus | reverse complement strand
CTATCTATCTATCTATCTATCTATCTATCTATCTATCTATCTATCTACCTACCTACCTACCTACCTGACTAAGCTTTCCCTGGAAAATAACAAGAACATTTGGTAAATCTCCCTTCTACTCCACTTCATGTATGGAACATTGACTTCACATTGTTTCAATGACAGATTGTGGGGAGCATTTGTCTAGAAGGTGTTTTGTGATCTGTCCACAATGAAATAGATTCTTCTGCAAGAGATACCTGGTTCAAATGTATAAACTGGCTCCATCCATAAACATGATTAAGTTCCATAATAACCATGAAAACAAAATTTTCAATAGGAGTTAATTGTGGCTTGGATAGGTATAAATGTTAGTGACTGGAACAGATGAGCATATCCTTTTAAGACAAACACTTGTACAAATAATGAGCAAGTACATCTAAAAGCCATTTCATTGGGAGTTTTTTTTCACTGACTCATTTCCTGGTTTTAATTCCATGCAACAAACACTAACCCTTCACCTTGCAAACAGTCATTGGAAATGGTTCATTGTCCTTTGCTTGGCAGAGAGACAATGTGCTTTAAAGTATAAAAACCAGATCCCCCATCTCTTCTGCTTGGAGCATGCTACATTTTGAGAAAATCAAACCCTTCTTTGTTTCAGGGCAAAAACATACTTGGACTCACTGTGGTGTCAAGTGCAATGAAGTTTCCGTAGGAAGAAGGGCTTTCAGGATTTCTGGAAAGCTGAAGGTAGTGATATTGTTACTTCTTGGTTACTTCATGGTCTTGTTCAAGAACCAGTGTTTGTTGACAACACCTTGCATGGATGGTTTGTACCAGTTCTTCTGAAATGACAATGGAAGCAAAGTGTCTTTTATCTATATATATAGAGAGAAGGTGTCATTGGCCACTGAATTCCCATGGGCAGGGGAAAAGTCCATGTCAAAATATTCTGCATCTGTATCCACCCCGTATAGCTCCTTGCTTCCACTAAGATTTGTATCTGGTATTGTGGTGGATTACAAATGGGTTTGAACTACTTTAAAATCACTTCTGCAGTTGTGCTATTTTTCCTTCAAAGGAGTGTTCTCATTGAACCACATGAGTGTCTAGCTTTATAAGAGCTGAATCTACAAAGATCACACAACTTCCATTAAATTAAAAAAAAAAAAATTTTTTTTTTTAATTAAAAAAATTTTTTAGGCAAGGTCTCAACAGAAAAGAGAAATAATTCTCAATTGGTATTTTTAAGTTAATTTCATGATGGAACTGCTTATAGATTTGTATGCAAAGTCAAGGGACCAAACGAGAGGTGCTGAGGTTCCTGAGGACTAACAACAAGGAAAAGCTGTTAGTGTTCCTGGACTGGAAAGTTCATGTTGGAGTTCCTGCATCTTGTGCTGCTATAGAGCAAGCCTAGGGCTAGCCTACATACCATTGACCCTGGGGCCCAGTAAGACCTAAAGGACAATATTTAGGGAAGATGTTGAAATCCAGAACCAGGCAGAGAGCCCAAACTAATGAGAGAATCTGAAGGGAGTTAGAAGGTAGTTGAAAGTCATGTGAGTGCTGATGGGACAGAATTTGACAATTTTTGCCAATTGGAGGGTAGGAGGGTTTTCTGGTGGGGAGATTTTCTGAGTCTTTGCAGGATAGAAAGGGTACATGTTTATAGAATGTATGCAGCCTGCCCTGTTGTTATGAGAGAATCAAGCATGTTTGGAAATGAAATGATTGAAGCTCTCTAAGCCTTTTCATAAGCAATTAAGTTGAGCCACGGGTCTTACGTCTAACTTTGCAGTGGCCTGGCTATATCACATACCCCTATAATTCCTTGTTCTGAGCATTTTTGATGGTATGCCTCATTCTCTGTCTCTTGTCTCTCATTTAGAATTAATATAAATTAAGAAAAATACTCATTTTGTGTCCCCAAATCTTCAGCGATCTCACCTAAGGAACAGGCTATCTGGAAGTAGAATAAAGCGGTGGGTACTAATACGAGTTGATGTGACAGACAACCCTTGAATCTTAGTGTTTCAACACTGTAAAAGTGTATTTCTTTCTCCCATTGCATCTAAGGTAAGTAGGGTGACTCTTAGCTATACCTTATGGAACATGCAGCCACCAATGTCATTCCAGAGAGGGATGTGTTATCATGTGGGGTATTTTTAAGATCCAGACCAGGAAGAGGCTTATGTTATTCCCATCCACATTCCACTGGCTGGAACTCAGACAAATGACCTCAACTCAGTTGTAAGGGAGGTTGTAAGGGAGGTTGCAAAATGCAGTTTTTCTGGGTGTTCTGGAAGAGGAAACAGTGAGTCCCTACCACGATCACTGGCAATGAACTCCCAAAGCAGAGAGAGCTCAGGAATCTGGGAAAAACTCAGGAAGAAGGCTTCCCTCTTGGGGAGTTACCATGTGTGTGGGCTTTGACATCTTATGATAATTCCTAATCCATTGATGGGAGATTTGGGGGCAAGCGGTTGGAGACATGAAAGTAGCCATTGAAATAATTTAGGTTTAATATTATAATATAATAATAGCTAGGACTAAAAATAACCCCCAAAGATATGGAATTTTAAAAACTACATTTGCTGAGAGTCTACAGTATTTGAAATTGATTTGTGGAAAAGAAAGAGAAGTAAATGAAAAATAGTTTCAAAAAATATCAATCTGACTTTCAAGATGCCAACTAAAGAAGGCTATTTCCATGTCTATTACAAGAAAATTGAGAAGAAGCTGGACTCATAACAGAAGATCAGTTTTTGATCTGTTGGCATGAATTCTGTGATGGTTGATTTCACATGTCAACTTGGCTAGATTATGGTGTCCATATTATTATTATGAGGACATTTCACATATTTAAACCATTAGTCATTTGATTGCATCTACTGTCAACAAAGATTATCTTCAGCAGTGAGAGGAATCTCCTCATGCAATCAGTTAGAGTCCTTAAAAGGAGAGTTTAGGATTTCAGCAGTCAGAAAAAAGAATGTTTATCTCTTCTTCAGACAGCCAGCTTCTCCTGGGGAACTCTTCGGCATTCTCAAATTAAGGTTTCTCCTAGGAAACTCAATGTCACCTTCACTGAGTATCCAACTGGTGGCCTTCTCTACAGAATTTAGACTTGCCAATCCCCATGGTCACCTGAGCCAGTTGCATAATTAGTCTCTTAATAATAACATACAAATGTCCTGTCAGTTCTGTTCCTCTGAAGAAGCCTGACTAATACAAATTTCAAGCAAAACTGTTTTTTAGATACTTGGAGAAATGACTGAGGAGCCATATAGTCATGGTAAGTCATGGACCCAAGTGAACTGCTTCAGAAGCAGTTGAAGGTGTAATTAAAGAGAGAGAGAAAGAGAGAGAGCTGTAGAACTGAGCTTTGGGGAGCATTCTTGGTTCTGTTGTGAGAGAATCAGAAAAAAAAATTGGGAATTAAGATTTTAAGAGTTTATTTCTTCTTTTGTTTGCCATTTTAATTATTCATTTTTTTGATATATTTTTTTTAGCATTTGGGGTTTATGATACCCATTCCTATTTTTCAGGGTAAACCAGTTGATATATAATTTAATATGACATAATGTGATGAACTCCATATAATAAAATGATACTTTTTTATTAATTCTTTTCCCTAATGCAAATTATTAGTTTTTACAGAGCCTCAATATATAATCTATGCCTTTGTCTATGTAACAAATTGATTTGTTACAAACTCTATATAAACTCTGGAAATCTAATATTAAGGAAATCATGTGTCCTACTTATTTAATGTGCTCCTAAAGGAACTATATTTAATTTTCTCAAAGTTACTTGGTTTCCTCCAACCAGTCCTTTAACTAAACATCATTTTAGTAAAAATAATTGGATGATTTGGTGCCTTGCCATTGGGCCCTACTTTGGAGTTTGTGCTCCATAGAGTGACAGCGCTGGACTCAATTATAGCTTCTCTACACATGGCTCTTCTGTCCCTTCTATTTAAACCTATACTTGGTGCTGGAGTTTGTAGGTGTACATCCAAGAGACTGGAATCTTTGGGCTGTCCATGTGCAAGCTGAGCCCGGAGCTTCAGCAGAGTTGCAACACCTACTCTCCAGTTTATTGGACTCACCCAGGACAACTTACAAGGAGGTGAGGATTGACAACCACTATACCAAGGAAACGAGAGACGCTACAACTGCAAGCAAGAGAGTCCCATCCATCAGCTGTATGGGATCAAAGCCCCCTCTCAATTAGAGGTGGAGTGGACATCACCATCCCAGAATCCTCAGGATTGGGGAATGAAGTATGGACTAGAGTGGACTTACCGGTATTCTACTATAGACTTATTGTGTTTCTAGCAATGGAAGAAATTACAACATTGATGTGGAGGCAGTGGCCACTGGAGGCTCTGGGGGCAGGGAGACGGAAAAATAGTTGTAATACGGGGGGGCTTTTTCGAGTCTTGGGAATCGTCCTGAATGACATTGCAGTGATGGTCCTAAATGATAAAATGTGTACAATAGGAAGTAGAGGGGACTGGTACTCAAGTAAGAATGATTCTGAGACATTTTATTTCTCTTTGTATGTTGCATAACTGAAAACTCATGACAAGCTTTGAAGAAATCCTCTTAATTTTAAACCTCTGATAGGAACGCACCAGTGGACTTTTTAAACCACATATTCTCAACTATACTTCTTGGTTTTTCTATAGAAAAATATAAGCAAGGATTTAATAAAAAAGAAGATTTTAGAAAAAACTATTTTTTGAGGCAAGTTTTTTTAAGAGGATGTGAGGAAACTGGGTTCAGACCAAGGAAGCTCAACCTCTATCAGTCTCACATACTGAGGCAAGTACTGTATGTTTGCTTGTCAGTCATTGCTCAGTAATGGAAGCAGGTGTATTCAAGTTTGTCATGATAGTTATTATCCAGAAACTTTTTCTGGAAGGTTGACTGGTATGTTTGTGTGTGTAAAGAGTTTAAGAAAAGAATATGGATTCAGGCACCATTATTTACAAATTATTAAAACGATATTTTGGTCAATTTGTTTACAAGTAAAGACAATATAGTTTCTATTTTTGATTTACTGTATACCGAAATTGTAACAGAGCAACGGGGAAACATAGAATGGAAGCATAGAATGCACTGTGAGTAATATTTTATTGTTTGCTTTCTTATTTAACAAGTATTTAACAAGCTCTGATTGTAACTTGAGCTCTAATTGTGAGAGCCCAAAACTTACCCAAAAGTTCTGGTTTATTGAGTATGAAAGCAAAGAGAATTGAAAGCACTGTATGCAAACTGATCCCAGTAATGAGTTTAAAAGGGGGTGTTGTATCTATATTATGGTCTCAAAGCTAAAACAGTTTAGATTTCTTCCTTCTTTTTCCTCTTTCTCTTTCTGGCCCTGGAAATATCTGTGGACTTACAGAGAAATCCTTCAGCCTCCTTTGAATATGGTAGAACTTCTGTCTCAGTTGATTAGAAAATTGAACCATGATAAAGGAAGGGAGAAGCCTGGGAAAAGGTGACTTGTACAATGCCCCTAGTGGTTAGTGCCAGTCTTAGGACAGGGAGATGTTCGCCTTTCTGGAAGCTGATGCTAAGACATCTTTGAAGAAAGAAGGAGAATGAAGTGTCCAGGCAGATCAAGATGGCTGTCTCCATCAAGAGAGAAGAATGTGTGAAGGAAGGAAATGGGGTTTTGGACCTGATTCACATGCCTGAGGGAACTGGCATTCAGTTTCAAGTTTACCTAAAGCAACAGAAATAGATACCTAGGAAAAGCCACATATGCCTTGATATCATGTACTACACTTATCATATGATGCAGGAAGGTTTTTTTTTCTTTCTGAATTCATGTTAGGCCAGTTTATTCTGTTGCTTAGAGAGATACTACTACTACTATTATTATTATTTTAATATTGATTTTACACTTGAATCCATTTTTTGCTTCTTAATTCCCTTTTGTAATAATAAATCTTATTTATAGAGAAATTTTAGGTTTTCTTTTATAGAAAATTTACACCCTAAGAATAGGGAATTCCCATATAACCCCTGCACAAACACCCACACATAGTTTCTCATATTAGTAACATCTTACATTAGTGTGGTACATTTGTTACAATTGATGAACCATTATTTAATCATTGCTACTAACCAAAGTCTATAGTTTACATTATGGTTTATACTTTGTGCTGTACAGTTTTATGGTCTTTGACAAATGTATAATGTCATGTGCCCGTCATTGCAGTATCATTCAGAACAATTTCACTGTCCTAAATATTCCTTGTGTTCCACCTTTTCATCCCTCCCCCTCCCATCTGAACCCCTGGCAACCCCTATCTTTTTATCAATGTTACAAGTTCTTCTGCTAACACAAGATAATAACTACAATAACAATAAATGTACTTTGGTCTGTGGTTACACTCTCCCCTTATGTTTGTTCATTCTTCAGGGTTGAAGGATTTGGGATGATGTCTGCTCTGACTGCATCAGGCTGAGAAGGGACTTAGATATTATGGGGCAGGTGGAAGGAATTGTTCTTCTTGCAGTTGCAGGTACTCAAATGCGGCTTCTCTCTAAGCCAAACTCAGCAAATAAACACTCTACCTTCTTCCCAACCTGGGACATGACTCCCAAGGATGAGCTCTCCTGACACCAAGGGATTACTACCAAGCATTAACCAGTGATGTATTTGGAAAAAGACCTTGACCAAAAGGGGGAAACATTAAATAAAAAAGAGTTTTTATGGCTAAGAGATTTCAAAGTAAGTCAGGAGGTCATTCCAGAGGTTACACTTATATAGGTCTCAGATAGGTTTCATTAACTGCCACAGTAAACAAAGCCTCCAACAAGAGTGCCCCCAAGGGGCTCCAGGGACGTCCAGACACCAGAGGCAAGGAGCACACCTCAGGAACACAGCACTCCTCCAGCACCCCTCCTCGCAGGAAGGTTTTTGAGAGTAGCTAAGCCTATATACTTGCTTTACATGTCAGGAAACTGAGGGAAAGTTTAGAGTTTGCTGTAAAACCCAGCCTAATTGCAGATTTCACTTTTCAATGCAGAATTATGTTAAAAAGAAGTAAAATATTCAATCTAGGGTGTGTTCAAATGCATTTGATCAACAGCTATTGTGCTCTAACTAAATCCACTTAAGGAAAGATAAACTCAGAAAATTTCAGCTTTTGAGAACCTTGTACATAGGAGTTCAAATGGAAAGAAAATCTCTAGAGAATGAGAGGCCATATAAAAATGAAGAGTATCCACTTGTCTGAATTTCCTGTAGTTTTCAAATTCAGGCTGACACTTGGGTACTGGATCTAGGCAGGGATTCTGAGAGTTCTGGCTGAGTGCGTTTGGGAGCCACCCTTGACACAGAATGGAAAGCCAAGAGATGTTAGGAATTCAATATGTTGAGGTGATACTGAATTTAAGAACCCAAGCAGACAGAATACACTAAAGCATCTACCTAGAGATATTGGTCTGAGCAGCAGAAGTTGGGTATGATGAAATGGGTGGAAACTAGGTACATCAGAGCAAGGAAACCTAGATCAGCCAGAAAATTATGGGTTGACTTTCAAAGGAGAGCCTCACAGTCACCAGGATATGGGGAAGGAAGTATTAAGGAAGCTAAGCCAATTTGGACCTCGTTATCTGTGACCATTTCAGAGGAAGCTGTTGTGAGATAGAAGAATGTGGCAAGGAAGAGGTATTCTAAAGTTTTCTTTGATGCCTGACCTGGGGAATTGTCCTCTTGGACTGCCCTCTTGGTTGGTCAGTTGTTTGGTCCAGAGATGGGCCAGACTTGGTCAAATGAAAGCACCTCTTAAGTTCACTAAAGTCTTTGGTTTCCTTTAGGTGGGGGATCTGGATGGTGAGAATGCAAGATGGTAATTGGGAAGATCTGTTGACTGTGTCTTTTTCATTCAGACAACAGATATTTATTGAGCACCAATTCTGTGCCAGGTACTGGAGATAGAACTGTGAATACGACAGACATGGTCCCTGTTTTCATGGTGCTTATTATATTTAAAAAGGGCAATAAACAAATAAAGACGTGAATAAAATTAAGTACAGACATACTATGAAAGATATAAGGATATTGTAAAAGGATATCACAGGATGGAGGAGATTCTTTATAACAGTTTCGGAAGTCCTATCTGATAAGGTAGTATTTAAGGTACTATTCAAAAGATGAGAAAGATTTATCCTTTTGAAGAGTATTCCAGGAATAAGGAAGAGCAAATAAAAAGAACCCGTGGAAGGAAAACTTTCAAAGTATTCTAGGAAATGTCAAAAGACCATGTGACTAGAGTATGGTTGGCATTGGGGAGAATGACACGACGTGAGTGTGGCAGTTTGAGATTATTTATGAATCCCCAAAAAAGATTGTTTGTAAACTAATCTATTCTGGGTGTGATACCCTTAACTCAGCTGACATGTCTTGATTAAATTACCTGTTAAGATTGGGGCTTTGATTTGACCGTGTGAGTAGAGCATGACTCAGGGCTGAGTCCCCACCCCCTTGGTGGGCTGATATAAAAGGACACTCACTCATGAAGACACACAGAAGAGGAGAGAGATCTTTCATGTTTGATCCTGGGGCCCTGGGGATAGAGGAGCCATTTGACTCATAGTTTGCTACAAAAGAGAACAGAGCAGCTGAGCAGTTGATAAGGCCTGGAAAGAAACAAGCCGTTGACAAGAGACTGATATAGGAAGCCCTGAGAGACCAGGCAGAGATCGCCTGCCATCTTGTTTCAACATGTGGCAACTGACTTTGGTGAAAAAGCAGCCTTAAGTTGGACTCTTTAGGGGCTCGTAACTGTAAGTTTTTACCCCACATAAATGCCCTTTATAAAAGCCAGCAGATTTCTGGTACTTTGCATCAGCACCCCTTTGGCAGACTAATAGAGTGCGTTTGGAGAGACAGGCAGTAGGAAGGTGACAGTGGATCTTATTGGTGTTAGTAAGCATGGTAATTAGTCTCCATGGTGGTCCCCAAGGTTACTCCCACATTGTACCAGGGTTGGCCTTAGTGAGCAATGGAATATGATGGCATGTGATTCTGGTATTTATTTGGTTATAAAAGACACTTTGGTTTATGTGTTGGTTGTGCTTTTCTCTCTCTCTCTCTCTCTCTCTCTCTCTCTCTCTCTCTCTCTCTTTCTTTCTTTGCTTCTTTCTTTGATGACTTGCTGTAGGGGAAACCAGGTGCCATGTTGTAAGTAGATCTATGGAGAGTCCCACATGGCAAACAATTGAAGTCTCCTCCCAATAGCCATGTGAGCAAATTGGAAGTGGATCCTCTAGCCCCAGTCAGACCTTCAAATGACTGAAATTGCCGTGGACAGCTTGACTGTAGTATCATGAGAGATCTTGAACTGGAACCACCCTGCTGAGCCACTTCCCTCACATCACAAAAACTGAGAGAGATAAATGTTGTTTTAAACCATGAAATTTGTGGTCATTTAAAAAATATATAGCAATAGATAATGATTGCAGTTAAGAAACTGGATTTTAAGTACAATCTCCCTTGGAGACAAAAGAAAATCTTGGCAAGTATGCTTGACCTGAAGGTTGACCAAATAATCTCTTCATTTAATGTTTATTGACTCTTTGTGGGCCCTCTTCCCTATAAACAATGATATACTTGGTTTCCTTGTGTTTATGACTCAAATACCAACAGAATCAAGAAGTCATTCTATTGAAAACAAAGGCAGGACTACATTTAGAGCTTTAATAAGATACTGCTACCCTCTTCAGTTCCAAACTGAGGAAAGAATATTGGACATGTTAAAATCTATGCTAATTCAAGCTAATAAATATTGTAGAGTAACTTCATGGAACAGTTCTGTGTTTTGCTCTACTGGGCAATAGCTTTGACCTGGGTCACAGTTCCTGTCTTTTAGTTACTCACAACCTGTGGGGGGGATGGATTATTTTTGTCTCTGCCCAAATTGTTGCTGCCTCCGTTCTCCTGGCCAGATCGCACCTGATTCTTGTTGATCACAAGGAGATGGAAATTGAGAAATGATGGACACCCAGAGACAAAGACCGTTCAAAAGGTTTCTCCTTCCTTTGTTTCCTAGCAAATGCAAATACTATTTCCAGTCCTAAGTAGAAGTTGGTATTTTTCCCATCTGAAGAGTGTTGGATTCAGAAATTGATAAGGCTTCCTTGTTATTGGGGTGAATACCAAGGGGTTTAGTCTGAAGCTTGTAGTCACATCCTGGGGGAGGCAACTAGTAACTGATCTAAGCCCGGGGATATTCTTATCCTGTTACTGCTTCACTCAAGGCAGAAATTTTGAGTTGATTGTGACATCCAATCACCATTTGATTTTACTTTATTCAGAACACTCAGAGACAAGCCTTTCCCTGTTTCATATGCCCACACAAGTAAGCAAGCATGATTTAAAAACAAAGGGGCTTTGAGCATGTGCATGTACCCCTCTGTGTTGCGAGCAGCCTTTCTCTTGATGGTATACAGAGGCCTTTGCACACTTTCCTTCAAAAAAACAGACAAGACACTGTCCTTTAATTATTTTTGTTCTCCAGGAGAAGCAAAAAGCATTACATGGGAGTGACAGGGAAGTCAGGCTGATTGGAGGAATTTTTTTCCCAGGGGCTTCCCAAAACACAAACATACCCAGAACAAACACTAATATAAGACATCTGATAGGTGTGTCACTGGAGGTGCATATTTCAAGGTTTCTTAGAGATCTGGGGACCTCATCTCGGAATTCTGAGCAATCTTAATAAACAGGTCCATCATCTCCATGAAGAAGGAGGTCAGCTGGGTGCACTGGGATGGAATTGATTGGCCAAATTGCCAATGATTGCAGAATGATCCAGCAACAGTCTGGAGCCAGGAGGACAGAAACAGCTGTAGCCAAGCTGCACTGAAATCTGTCTGTAATTACATTCACCCAATAAAAGCTTGGATATTTACCATTGGAAAGAGACTCATAATGGCATTTACATCTTTCATCCTTCCAAATAATTTTGCTAGATTTTTTCCTTCCCCTAGCTTTGAAGTGCCAAATGTTGGGAAAGTGCATTTCCAGGATGCCCTATTTCTTGTCTGATGCAATGTAAAATCATCAAGTAATTACTAATGCTAAGAGGGTGACTGTTTTTTGAAAAAGAGAGCAGGTCGTTTCTCTAGGACACAACTGTATCTGTGTTGTTGCCCTAGGAAGATCAACCAGCTAAAGTTTTGCATTTATCTGATAGCAGCCAGCCCAGGTTAACTATATGTTTCTGGGTTAATCCTAGAGATTGCCATTGGGTACAGATTTACACAGTTCCATTGTGGATAATGTGGTGTTCCATTTGTACTGGGAGTGACATTAATGGTCAATAAAGGCCCCATAAAGTGCTTTACATGCTGGTGCCGAGCTTGCACATAGCAGGACAGTGGAAGTCATTAAACAGTTTCTGGCTGCTGAATGGTGTTCATTTTCAGAGCCTTGTCTGTGTTATGTTCCTGAACAGAAGTGTTTCTGTGACACATGGTATTATACTGTTTTCTGAAGTCTTTATCTTAGCCTAATACTTGGTTGTAATTTGAAAAATGACACCATTTTCTGTATAACATAGTGTTACAATGATTGACTTTGGAGCCAGATAGACTTGGGTTCAATTCTATCTTTGTTTCTTACATGAGTTCAAGTCCCTTAATTTTACTGAGCTTTGGTTTCCATCATATGCTAAGGGGGATAATAATAAGAATAAAATTAAAGGGTAATGCCTTTTCATCACCCCTGGTTCCAAAGGAGGTATAGTCTTGGCTTTGATAATAGATACAAAGTGCTTAGATGCTGCCTAGCACACATTAACTATTCAATAGGTGGTAGTTACCATTGTTGGAAGCTATTATTACCCTCAGTTTCCTAATTAGGAAATTGAAAGGTGACTGATACTACCTCTGGTTACTCTATGAATTCATTGTGAGAGCAAATTTAGATGCTCTAGTTATTTCTTTTGGATCTGATATAGTTTTCATAACACTTTTTTTTTTTCTTTTTTTTTTTGCCTTAGATGGCTTATACTGAGATTTCTGTAGGAAGCTTCTTTGCAGATTTTCTTTTAATAAAACAATAGAGCACATTTCTTCTTTCAATTTCTTCTTTTGCTCTCAAAGTATGCACTTTGCTTAGGCCAAATCACCTACTCCATTCTTTCTCAGCCCACGTAGGTCTACCTTTATTGTTACTCCTGATGAGTCTGGGGAGCTCTCAGCCACCATATGTTGATCTTGAATGTTCCAGTTTTCCTTCATTAGTATAGGGCCCCAAGAAGCAAAATTAAAAGGAGATCAAGAATAAAGACAGAATTTAATTCTTTCCGTTTCAGTTTGCTGCTTGATTTCTTTCAAACTCATTCAATATTGATAAGCCTGAGAAATAGGCTTGCCAACTGTGACCAATTGGCAATGTCTTTTTGGAGCACTGAGTTCTAAAGGCTTCAGATGTATCTGGGCTCAACAGTGAAAAATTGCATTGTTCAATTTAAAATGACTTTTATGGGTATAGAAAATGAAGAAACTGGTGGCATTTGTGCCAAGTATTTGCCACCCATGCCTTAAGATTTTAGGCTAACAGTAATGCTAGAAACTCTCTTAGAGCTAGAGTCATTGCTGATCCATCCTGACTCATCCCAACAAATATTCAGAGCTTTGCATTTTGTTTCTCAAATTTATTTATTTGGCAAATATTTGTTGAAGTGCCTACACCATTGTGTTAGTCAGCCAAAGGAAGTGCTGACACAAAATACCAGAAATTGGTTGGCTTTTATAAAGGGTATTTATCTGGGGTAGAAGCTTGCAGTTACCAGGCCATTAAGAATAAGTAACTTCCCTCACCAAAGTCTGTTGCCACGTGTTGGGGTAAGATGGCTGCTGACGTCTGTGAGGGTTCAGGCTTCCTGGGTTCCTCTCTTCCTGGGGCTCCGTTTCTCTCCAGGCTCAGCTGCTGTGCTCTCTCCACAAGGCCAGCTGTAGACTATCAAGTGAATGGTTCTGTCTCTACCCCAGGCTTCTGCCGTGTCTAAGGAGCTGTCTCTATTCCTCTGTATTCTTCTCCAGTGTGTTCAGTTCCCAGGCTCCAGCTCAAAACTCCGGGATCAAAGCTCCAGCTCCCTCCTCTGCTCTGCCGTGTCATTTTACCTGTGAGTCCCCGCCCACCAAGGGGGCAGGGACTCAACATCCTACTGACGTTCCTAATCATAATTTAATCACACCCAGGTACAGACCAGTTTACAAACATAATCCAATATCTATTTTTGGAATTCATAAATAATTCCAACCTGCCACAAACCTTCTAGGAACCTGGATATCCAACCAGAGAGGTGGGCTCCACTGACTCTATACAAGAAAGCTTACCATCTTCTTGTTTTATCTCCTTCTCTCTACTTCATTGCTATCATTTGAGTTCAGCTTTCATTATCTTGACCTGAGCAGTATTCCCATAGTTTTCTGTGGAAAGAAGAATGCCCAATCCCTGCCCACTGTACAACTGACCAAAGTCTTGAAACATATTTATGAATTCTCCCAGGGGAAAATGAAACAATGGCTAGGGAAAAGCACAAGCAAGGAGATAGAAATGGAAGAAGCAGCTGGATAAGTACGGCCACGAAGAGATTACTGGGAGACAAAATGTGACTTTATTGGAAACAGTTTACAAATAATCAGAGATGAAAAGCAAGATCCATTGGAACTGGGCAGATGCGCCTCTAGTTTTAATCTTCTTAAGCTACACAAAGCTTGTGATGGCTACAGTCTCCCAAGCAATGTCCTTACCATCATCTTGCCACATCCATTCCATCCACCCCACTATTTCTAGAGAATTTTTTCTAAAATGTGCATCTTTAGCCATGTCACTCCTCTGCTTAAAATCCTTTGATGACTCCCATTGTCCACAGTATCAGTTCTTTGTCAGTAACCATTGGTGGGTTAGGATAATTCAGTGTCAGCTACTAATTGAGTTTAAGTATCAAAGATTAATATTGTTTTATTTTTTATTGTAAATTTTACAATTTTGAATTCCAATATTCTTTACCAACTAGAAAAGAAAGAGTCGGGGTTGTGTGGAATCAGCAGTCAATCTTTTCTATGCCACAGGATATGGCATGTAGCAAATGCCATTAATGCATTTGGTGATTTCATTGCTATTTTTTCAATCAAAATCTGAGATTATCCAAAGATATGTGTCCTGCTTCACCATCAACTGTCATAGATCTCACGGCAGAAAAAGCCTTTGGCCCACCAAATTGGTCCAAATTCCATAAAGACTTCCAGTCCATATAAGGACTTCACTAAGCTCATCTTGTTTACATCTCAAGACAATCTTTTAGAGGACTACACCCTATCTGCACAAACTTATTCAAGCTACTCTGCTTTCAGAATTGTCCTTTCACATACTCCTGATCAATTTGGTAAACCTCTGATCTATTTCCAGTTCATGACTCAGTATAAGCATCACTTCCTTTATGAAGTCTACCTGGATACCTCTCTCCCCATCCTTGGTAGATATGAGTGCTCACACAATTGCACAGACACTGGAAGGAAGGGGTCTTTTCCTTGAGGACATCTATGTTGTCATTCATTTCATCAGGTCCCAGTAGGAATTACCTACTCTATCAGACAGGATAACCTAGGGCACTCTGTGGGAAGAAACAACTCCAAAATCTCAGTGGCTTGCAACACAAAGGTTTATTTATTGTTCACATTTCATGTCCATAGGAAGTTGTCTGGGGTCTCTCTATCATTCAGAAACTCAGGAAGAGTGAGCGGCCACTCTTTTAAACATGGCTGGTTACCATGTGCCAGAAGGAAAGGAGAAGATCTCACATGGCCAATTAAATCCCAATGTCACTTTCATTTCTGATCCATTAATCTTAACTAGCATGGTCCCACCCACACCAAAAAGAGCCAGGAAATGCAGGACTACCTTGTGTACAAAGAGCAGAAAGCCAAGAATATTCGGCAAATAGCACTAAAAATAATCACATATACCCAACATGAAACTAATCATGGTTATGCCCTGCAGTTAGGGGAGGGGCCTATTTTCCTGGGCATATTTACATGGGAAATCTGTATGGCATTCCCTTAGCAAGGAAGCAGGGAGGGTGGCTGTTGGATAGATAACTAATAGGGTCTGTCACGCCTTGTTCCTTTAACATTTGTGGTCAAGTTTAGGGGCAGTAGCATCTAGTAGCTCCACAGAATACACTATATTTTCAGTTCTGTGGACAGCCAAGATAAGCTCTGCATAGTTAAAAACTCTTGGTGGAAACCATTTTTCTGAGAACTTCATATATAACATCTCACTTAAAGTCCAATAAACTCATGAGCTAGGGATTATTTTCCAGATGGGGAAACTGAAGATCAGAGAGGACAAATATCTTATCCAAGGTCACAGAGCTGAAATGTGATGGAACTGAATCTAAGGTCAGCTGATCAGCCTGTCTCCCTCCTGACTCCGGAAACTTTGCACGCTTTTTGAAAAAAAATTTTTTTTTTAGCTCTCTAACATCCTTCATGAAACCTCTGAAATTATATTAACCTCTTTTAAAGTTAAACATATTTTTCAACTTGTAACTAACACCGTCTAAGGGTAATCTAAGTTGTGGATTTGTTTTCTGCTGTGTAAACTATGTTTCTTTTTGCTTTAAACATTTCTTTATCTACAGTTTTAAGGGAGGGTATCAAGGGTTTATCTTCCTACACAGCCCTGTTCCAACAACATGAGGGCATTTTGCAGTGACAGTGTGCTTTAATTCAGAAAAATGGATGGCACAGTGGTTTTCCTGCACTAAGAGATTTATACTTATTTCCTCCTCTCTGTTAAAAGGATTTATTCATAGACCCTGAACAACACATGCCAAAGGCTGCATTTTCTCTCTTTTGTCCCCCAAAATAGCTATCGGTATTTAATAAATAATTGCTGTTATGACTTGTAATGCTTGCTATAACCAGATCAAACAAGACAATTGGGTTTTATTTTTTTTAAAGCAATGAACAGTAGTTAGTTTATTGCCTCTTTTTCAGAGAGCTTGGGTGGGGGTTTCAGCCATGAGGATGCCACTTTATTATGAATCTCTATGAGCTGAATAGGCTGAAATTAACGTTTGAGGACTTCTTCATTGATATCTGACATTTTTCCCATAGGACACTCTAATAAAGAAGTCAGTAGAGCCATTAGACATATTTTAGAAGAAATTTTTGATGCATATCTTCACTTGGATTATGAAATTTAAATCATTGCTGCTATCAATGTGCATACTGATGATATAGCTTGCCAGATGGAAACCTTTCATAAATTTTCACTTTTCTCTTGTAGTTGGTTGTAAATCGTAAGTAAATGACTTCTTGGGTGAACTCTGTTGATGTCAGCGTTAATACCTTATGTCCACACTGATTTCAATGTCATAAGTACCTGGAAGGCAGGCAACTCTTAATTAAATGTCATTTTCCTTTTACATTATTGAACTCGAGCAGAGTGCAGGCTCCTTGTATTGTCTGCAGCTTACTGGCGAATAGCTCTGCTCTTGCTTTGTCACAAGTGGGTTCTTTTGGAGCTATTTAAATGTTTTGGTGTCATGCAGTTTCTCCTCTCTCAATGAAAACCATCTTCCTCAATGTGTCTTTCAGATAGTAAAACACTGTTTTTTTAGCCCTTTTTTCTCCATTTTGAAAAAACACATTCTGTAGATTCTTGTCTCATTTTAACAATTTTTTTTCCCCTCCATAAATTGATGTTTTACTTCTCTGCAGATGTGTTAATCTCCATATAAGAAACTACATCGGATAAAACCTCCTTTTTTCCCTGTGGGAATATATCAGTATTCAGACTAAATCTTCCAAGGGCCTTTTCTTACCAATTATGAGGAGCTTCTGATAACTTGTGGTTGCTTATCACCTAGATTTCTTATGGAGATTTTTTTCTTTTTAGAAGAGAAAAAAACTTTGAAAGGTGTTATCATATTTTTTTTAGCAAAACAGTAGGCAAAAAAAAAAAAAAAAAAAAAGAAAATTAAATGAAAGTTTGTTCAAACTTTCAAACCTTTGGAAGCCCAAAGGAAAAAAACGATTAAAGAAAGTAACAAATATACTCGTGAGTCAATAAATATTCCCAGTAGAAATCCTAGAAATTCTACAGGTTCAAACAACTTTTTCTAGTTATTGAGTTATTTTCTCACCAGTTATTTATTTATTGATTTGTTCTGCCATTAAACTTACGTACAAGTGATAAATATGCTTCCTCTGGTGTTATAGTGTAATGCATGGAAATTCATTAATCTGAAGCACTGATTATAAGAAAATGATTAATAATACAATAACATGGAAAAACTGTTCTGTGAGCTCTCTGAGGCTATGGGTTTTTTATCAACAATCTATTTTGTCCTCTGCTCCCATTCAGGTAGAAAAGCAAATGCCCTTCACCATTTTTTCCCCATCAAGCAACAAGAACTATCGTTCTGTGGGAACAAAGTCACCAGCAAAACATTTAAAACCATTAAAATAATTTTCTGACATGGTTTCAGTAATTAGTGTATTTCAGTTTCAACAATTATAATTAAACCTGACCTTTAAGCTAATTATGTCTTGACATTTATGATTTTTAAACTGGCTTTCCCTGTGGTGATGGCGTGTTATATTCAGGTTCTAATGAATAGTTTTGTAGTATTTATCCATTGTCAATGGGTTTCTGTTGTGGCTTGGAGGGGACCACTCCACCCAACATCCTGTTGTCGGAGGCATAATGATGCCACTCTGAAGGAGTATTACCTGCCACAATATCAGGCTGATACTGAATTTTTGTAAGAGTGCTTTGATATAATTATAGGTACAGCAAAATCCCTGCTGGAAATTTTCAAAGAAGTGGCCAAAAATTAATTCAGAGTTTAATGCAGATGAAGTGGGCTTTTTTTTTTTTTTTTGTAAATAATAATCTGTGGCAGGTGATTAGGGTGCAGCTTCCTCGCTGCCATGGGAGAAAAGCTGACTTCAAGAGGACTCATTGGAGGGCATGGGGGCAAAAAACAAGATGGCAGCCCAGGTGGTGCTGGTCCTCATTGGCTTGAGCCGTGCTGGGTTTTTTCTCTGTTTATTTTTCTTTTATAATCCTCTTCCAGGCTACTGCCAACTCAATAGCTAACATTTACCAAGCATTCCCTATGCACCAGGCACTGTGTTAAATCCTTTGCATCCATTATCTCAATACTTTTAGCAGTCTTATGAGGTAGGAGATACTCTAGCACTTAGCATGGTCTACCCATAGTCCTTTGATTTTCTTCAAGTATTAAATGCCAATACTTGGTGAAGCAAAATAATAGTTTGAAATATTAATACTGATGCTTTTTTTTCCCTATGTGATGTCTCTGTTCTCTCATCCTCCACCCCCATCCCCACTCCCACCCTCATTAGTCTGAAGCACCCACATTGCTTTCAGGAGAGTTATGATTGTTTTATTAAAGAATAAAACCAATATAAAGCAGTCAAATGTGATTTTCTGTCTTCTAAGGTGGGTCCTGAGATAAGCAGGCCCAAAACAAGACAATTGGAAAGAGAATAGAGTAAGAACTATAAAGCCAGACTGCTCATTTCCCCACTCCACTAGCACCAGTCCCTGCATGTAAGAGAAGACTAAGGAAGAGGTGTGACCTTAGTGAAGGGGGAGAGAGGAAGTGAGTTAAGGGGGTTGGGTGACACAAGCCAAGTGGAGAAATGGTATAGATATATAATAGCAGAGTGCCAGAGTGCCTCTTAGAAACTCAGCCATCTCAGGCTACCCATTTTCACGTTAGTGGAGCCATTAGCCTCATATTCCTTGTGTGAGATGTAGACCTTTCAAGGAAAGCTGCTTGCAGTAGATCATGGATGGTCCAGAAGGAAGATATCTGCAAAATTGCAATGGAGGTTCCCCCAGCTGTTCTGGGGAGAAGGAATTTTTTCTATGCCCTGGGAAATATATAAAATGTGTGGTATAGGTGATTTACCAAGAGGAATAGAGATGTTGTGGAAAAGAAAGTGGAAGCTTTGTGCTTGGGTGGACCAGGAGGTGAAGGAACTCTCTCCTGTTACCCTGATTAAGATTTAAGTGCTCATTGATAATTAGTTTTAACCAACTGATTTTGATGGAAAAAAAAAATAATACCCTTTAAGACTCAATCAAATGGCTCTTTAATGGTGGGATTAGAGGTAGAAGGATACTTTGATTCAAAAAGACATTCCAAACTCCCTCAGACTATAACCCTTTGGTTTATGCTTCTCTGCATAATGCAAGATTGGATCTGCTTTTTGGGTATTACCAGATATCTCACATAAAAAGTGAAGTGGGTGCTTTACTATGTATAGTTTGAGGGAACAGGCGGTAGACGAAGGGTGATTACTGACCAAGCAGTGTAATGGTCTGGGGAATAAGATAAAATAAGGCAAAAGAGGAGTAAGTATGTAGATAAATTGCAGTTTCCTTGGGCCCTGATAACAAACTACTATAAACTTGGTGGCTGTTTTAGTTTGCTAAAGGCTGCTGGGAACAATATACCAGAAATCAGTTGGCTTTAATAGTGGGAATTTATTAAGTTAAAAATTTACAAGTCTGGGGCCATGGAAGTGTCCAAATCAAGGGATCATCAGGAGATGCTGTCTCACCAAGTTATAACTGTGGTGATCAGGCACATGGCAGGACACAACAGTGGCTCTGTATTCTCTGCCTCCTCCTCTAGGCTTACTTTCTCCTAGAGCTCAGCTGTGGACAATCAGGCATATGGCTCATCTCTCCCCTCTCCTCTGAGCCTTGTCTCTTTCAGCTTCTTGGGGGCCTCTTTCTGTGCCTCTGTGCTCTGCTGATTCCAGCCTCCAGCCTCCAGAACCTCTCTCTCAGAGAGAGGTTTCTCTGTCTCTGCAGCTTTTTCCCTGTGTGTCTGTGGCTTTTTAGTCTCTCTTATAAAGGACTCCAGTAAGAGGATTAAGACTCAGCCTCGGTCCTGTAATCTAACTACAGGCCCTTAACTGAGAATTTTAATCAAAAGCAATCTAATCAAAATGTCCCTTAACTGAATCTAACCAAAAGATCCCATCTATAATAGGTTTACAGACTCAGGAATGGGTGGGTTCACTTTAAGAACAGATTTTCTGGGATCCACAAAAGCCACAAAGCAGCACAGTGGCTTAAAATAACAGAATTTTATTCTCTTAGTTCTGGAAGTCAGAAGTCTGAACTCAAGGTGTCAGCAGGGCTTGCTTCCTCCAGCTCCTGGTGGCTCCTGGCATTTCTTGGCTGTGACAGCATATCTTCAACCTCTGCCTCTCACTTCACATGGCCTTTTTCTCCCCTGTGGGTATTTGTGTGTGTTCTCTCCTCTTCTTATATAGACACCAGTTATTGGATTTAGGGAACACCATAATCTAGTATGACTTCATCTTAACTTAATTACATCTGCAAAGACCTTGTCTTAGTTTTCCAGAGCTGCTATGACAACACGCTTAAACAACAAGCATTTATTGTCCATGGTTTTAAAGACTGGAAGTCCAAAACCAAGATGTTGGCAAGGCCGTGCTTTCTCCCAAAGTCAGTAGTGCTCTGATGATAGAATGTCTACCATCAAATGGCAAGCTCTCTCTTGTCTCTTGCTTCTTTTGATTTCTGGATTTTTCTGGTTTTTGGATTCTACTGACTGTATCCAAATTTCCTTTCTTTATAAGGCCTCCATTCATAGGGATTAAGACCAACTCTGATTCAGTTGGGCCGCACCCAAATATGATCTTGGAAAATACTATTCACAAATGAATCCACATCTTGACTCACCTTAACTTATTCAAAGGTACTATGTACGAATGAGTTCACACCCATAGGAACATGGATTAAGATTTGCACGTGTCTTTCCAAATCTTGACAAGATTCAATCCCCGACTGACTTGGTTTCCAAGTAAAGTCACATTCACTGGTACTGGGAGTTAGGATTTGAACATAGTTTTGGGAGGGCACAATTCAACACATTACAAGTAGGATGTAAATTTTGGCAAAGTTTTTCTAATTTTAAGGTTGTTTGTAGTGTTCTCTAGTGTCATCTTTTTTGAAGCTATGGAACCTCTGTCTTGGACCATAGTAAACAAAGTTACTGGGCCATTGGGTCAAGAGACCCAGGCTTTTGCCTCGTTTTAAGTAGGCTGCAGACAATGTCATTTATCTGTATTTTACTCAGTTCCTCTGCATAGGAGGGAACTGTTAAAGCAATGATGACTCTAAACTACTGGTGGTAAGAAAGAAGGAGACACTGATAAGAAAATTATTCAAGAGTTGACATCAATAGCCATTAGAATTTGGGACCAGCCCAAGTGATCTGTTTTTACATAAATGGTTGGGTGATAGTACTACACACCAGTTTTTCTGTTTGTCTTCCTGACTAGACTGTGAAAACAATGAAATTAGGGCCAAATTATTTTGTTTGCATTTGTTTTGCTTTTCCATCTTCAATTCTTAGAAGTGATCATCAGTGCGTCCTGTTCAATCAGTCCAGCTTTTGGAAACTATATGCCCTTTTATTAAATAAAGGTCAGTACCCATGTGGCCACTAAACCCATTGCTCTAATCACCATCTCTCTGTTCCAGTGCGTCACAGTCAGCTTAATAGTTTTTGGAGGCCAGGAGCTACAGAAGTCAGTCGAAGAGCACTGACTTCTTGCTGTTTGGAAATATTCTCTTTCCATCAGTGTGTTGACAAGGAAGTTCCAGTCAGCTGAAGTCTCTCAGGGGTATCTACTCTGACAGAGGATCCCAGCCCACCCCTTCCAAAGTTGGCTTACAGAGGAACTAACTGGATGGACTGGTGGTTAATTTGTTCTCCCTCTGGGACAACCTATATAGCAAGGGGTCTGCTATGCAACACCACCTCACAGGATACAAATAATAGTCAAGTCTTACAGTACAAATGTGTTTTATGGGTCAGATGTCTAACATGCATCCTGCAACTCTGACCCCTGGTGGATTTATTTTCTGGGTCTTATAGTCCATCACTGTCTTGATGACTATCATCTGTAAAATGCATGGTGGGTAAACCAGTTAGCCAGATTGCCATTCCTGATGTGTTATTGTCCTGTAACTCTGCCAAGAACACTCAGAAAATTCTAAGTCTCATGTGAATTTATAGTGACAGACTAAAATATAGCCAATGACAAAATATCCCCATCACTTACTGAGAGGGGATTCATGAACACCTGAGACACACTGAGCTTGGCTTATCACAAGTTAAAAGCAACATCCAGTTTAAATTGTTCTTAACCCAAACTGGCTCAAAATATTTACTGTGTATTTATTTACCTCTTCAGCTGAATGCTCTTCTTGACCCAGATCTTTACATTTCTGTGCTAACAGTTCATTCTTTATCAGTAATGATCTTTTTGGAGCCATTTAATTTGACTGTGCAGTGACACATAATATTTGGATAAACCTCAATTTATTTCCTTTCTAGCTCTGCACATAGAGTTTGGTGACATATTTTCAGAGGAGAGCACCTGTGATGAGGACAAAGGTCAGTGGAAAGCTGATCAAACAGAGAGGCTTGGCCTCGAGGAGCCAATCTGAACCTCAACTCTTGACCTGTTCATTGACTGTGTTGGCTAATTGGGTCTTCAGTGCAAAGCAAGAAACAATGCTCAGCATCACTAACTATTTGTTTAGCCAGAACATGAAAATCAATCTACAGAAGACCAAAAGGGCACAGCAAACAACATCCCTGTAGAGTTGGGTGTTTTTGTCCTTGGTGTTGAGCAGATGTGGTCTGAGAACTTTCACAGCTTGTCTGCAGATGCAATTCACATACTTAATGCAATGTTTGCTAGTTGCATGAAGATTTTCTGCATGTTACAATGGGCTGGTGAGAGATGGGTAGGTAGCCTAAGGTTTGTAGAAATTAGTGGCCTGTGAAGATTATTTGTGTCCTTTTGAGTTGATTGTGCATGTCTGATGCCATTTGAAGTATTCTTTTCTTTAATCTGTGAGATGTGAAGGATTCTACAGCTTGTGAGAAAATAACGTAAACACAAAACATTTCTCCTAATAAATTCCCCTGTTAGACTCTAAGGAGATAGCTAGTCCACTGAAATATCAGCTGACTGGGTACCAGGGAAAGAGGAACCTGGCTGCCTGTCTGTCCTGAAGTTTCCCTGTAGCTTTACTGTTGTTAGCATTTGTAAGAAATAAAATAATTGATCTCATCTGAAAATGACATGGAAAGTTGGAAGGTTTTCATCACACAGGAAATGAAAAAATAAGCTCTTGAGTTTTCTCGACTTAGTGCTGTCAGATCCAAAGGAAATTAAAGAAGCATATGTTTGGTTTTAGGAACCTGATTAAAGAAATAACTTGGAAATTAGCCCCCTAGTGCTGGGCTTCCTCAGGTAGGGTTTATTAGGATGCTCCTGAGCAGCAAGTGTCTTTTTATTTTCTCTTTCTCATTTAAGATAGGAAACTCTTTGCTCCTTTCTTGAATGCTTGATGCTAAAGTAAGTACAAAATGAGTAAGCATGTTTTAATCAGAGGATATTTTCAAGGCTTGCAACAATACATTACTTTCAATCTATCCAGGAAGATATTTCTTATTTTTAAAACCAGTGGTTTTTTATCCTGTTGTTACTGTTGAAATTTATCCCAACCAATACCACCTCACATATTTCTTTTTAACTAAGGAAGGAAAGAGAAGAATGACAATAAAGGAAGAATAAATGAACTATAAGGTGGCAGATGCTTTTCTCGTCTATAATTGAGTAAAGAAAAAATATAATGCAGTAAAATTTGGCGGATTTTATTTTGTTTATTACCTTTGACTGCATTTCAAGCTGTCTCTCTGCTCCAATTTTAGACAATACAGGGCATCATAATTGCTTCTGCATTTTACAGTAATAGATACTGGTGAGGGTTGTCTGAGTTTCTCTTTTCTTTCCTTCTTTTTGCCCTTCCTCTCACCTTTTGAGTCCTTCTTTGGAAAACAGCAACCTCTCTTTTGCAGAGCATGCACATATTGACAAGGCTGAGTTCCACTCTGTTGCTGCAAAGATGTTCTCCCCTGTTTAAGTTTGAAGTCAGCTGTCTCCAACCCACCAAATTCTCAGGGTCTCTCACAGTCAAACCTACCAGTTTATGCAGTGCGGCTCACCTGTCCAGGGTCCTTGAGCTGGAGAGGCTCACAATATTAGCCAATACCAGGGCAAACATTATCTATTCTCAGAAAATCTGGATCCTTAGGGTGCTTCCTTGGACCACTCTGTAGTAGACCTGAAATATTATCTAGATTTTCAAAATATATAGAGAGACTTACTTCCACCTGCATAGATGACCCTTGCTATGTGTTTAAGACCTAGCTAAGGAACCAGTGGCAGTGAGATAGCTAAAAGGAGTTACCAAGGCAAATGTGAGTGTAAAAATGACCCAAGCACTGCACGATAAGGACATCTTTATAAATATGTGGAGCTGATGCAGGCTTTGACTGCCACACAGAAGATTAGCATTGTTACAGTCCAAATAGTACCTGGCTTGAATATTTATTATGTTCCTTAATCTTGCTGAGCAAACAGACTATATTTATCAGCAAAGGGAAAGTGCTTCCCTTTTAAAGGACAACGTGTTCAGAAAGGCTTCATAAAAATATACCTTGTTAAGGCTGGCAGGTTGGTGGAGATCATTTAAACCAAACCCCTTCTTTACAGGTAGGAAACAGAACCAGAGAAAGCAAGCCACTCATCCAAGGTCACACAGTTATTATGTGGTGGAGCTGAGACAGTTTTTTTAGCCTTCTCAATCCTAGAGAATTAAATTTCCCTTCAAGACAAGCACCCTCATAGATGGGGGAACAGCATATGAAGAGTTTCTGCTGTCCTGAAAAGTCACTTGATGAGAGTGGTCCTGAGCTACTTTACATGTTTTCTATCTGATATTCTTGTCTGCTATTGACATTATTTTTACCCCATCAAAGTGCAATTAGGGCTTATTCTTTTTTTTCTTTCTTTTTTCTTTTTTTACTAGCAGATTTCTTTTCTTTCTTTCTTTTTTTTTTTTTTTTTAAAGATACTTAGATTACATAAATGTTTCAGAAAAAATATAGGGATTCCCATACGTCCCACCTCCTACACCTCCCACAAACTCCCACAAAAACATCCTTCATTAGTGTGGCACATTAATTGCAACTGATAAACATAACCTGGGGCTTTGCTATTAAGCATGGACCATAGCTCACATTGTAGACCACACTCTCTCCCACACAGTTCTGCATGTTATATTGATGATGTAAAATGGCCTATATCTGTCATTGCAATGTCACTCAGAACAATTCCCAAGTCCCGAAAAAGTACCTGTGTGACAACTGCTTTTCCCTCTCCCTGTCCCTAGAGCCTCCAGTGGCCACTGGCTCCACATTAATGTTGTAATTTCTTCCATTGCTTGAATCACAATATGTCTATAGTTGCATACCAGTAAGCCCACTCTAGTCCATAGCTCTTCCCCCAACCCTGAGGATTCTGGGATGGTGATGTACACTCCACCTCCAAGTGAAAGTCCCCATATCCCATGGGGAAGATGGATGGGATTATCCTGCCTGCAGCTGCAGACTCTTTCCATTCCCTGGGACGGCCGTTGTCCATCATCATCTCCCCGCATGTTGTCCTGGGTGAGTCCAATGAGCTGTAGAGTACGAGTTGCTGCTCCACCGAGATTCCGGGCCCAGCTGCCACATGGACAGCTCAAAGACTGTCTTTGGACATACACCTACAAACTCCAGCACCAAATATAGGTTTGAATAGAAGGGACAGATGAGCCATGTGCAGGGAAGACATAGTTGAGTCCAACTCTGTCACTCTCAGGAGCACAAACTCCAAAGTAGGGCCCACTGGCAAGAAACCAAACTCTGGAGCTATCTGCCCTGACATAGAGCCTGGGTGTCTCCAGAGCCCTCAGGTAGAGTTTATTCTTTCAAGACCCTGCCCTTACTTGGGGCTGGAAATGGTTGCATGGAGCAATGTGAGGTCAGAGCCAATTGGAAGTAAGCACCGTTGAGGATCCCCAGAATCCTATACATATCTTTCCTATAGTTCTTAATACTTTTGACTTTGAATTATCATTTCATGTTCTTATGCACTATGCTCTTTACTACAAGTAAATGTCTAAGGTTGTTATGAGTAAATCAAGACTCAGAGTGTTTGAGACCTGCCTAAGATAAATGAAAACTAACTAACTAGTATCAAAACCAGTTGTCTGGATCCTAGTCTAGTCTCATGTCTGCCACTGCATAGCTCCACCTCTCTGTAATGCCATGTACATAGATGGTGATTAATGCAACTGTTTTGGACAAAAGAGGCAAAAGCTGACTTAACAAATACCTCCATTTTTGTTTTTGAAGCTACCTTAATCTCAGGAGTCCTGGAATGAATTTATCACCTTACATCAAAAATCTGCTTTCCCACCGACATTCCTTATTTCAGTAGGAGACACTCTGCCTACCTAGTTGCCTGAAGCAAAAACCTACAAGTCATTTAAAATCTTGGAAGGCAATCATCTTCCAAATCTGGTCAATCCTTTCTTATTTATCTCATTTTGCTCTCTCTCTTTCCCTGATTCTACTGCCTTGGATTTGCTCCTCATCATCCCTGATCTAAACTAATGCAATAATCTTCTTAGAGAGTTCTTTATACATGAGCTCACCTCTTCTCCAGTCTGTTCCTCACAAAGCTGCCAGTTTGAGTTCACTGATTATGACACTCTCCACCATCACGATTTTCTGTTTTTCAAGGATTAGAATCTTAGACTCTTTACCTGCTATGCCAGATCTTTCATGACCTGGCCACTGCTTGCTATATTTATAGAATAATATATTGCCACTCCTTACTTCTCACTTTATGCTCTAGCATTATTGAACTCTTTGTCATCTGTCCAACACACTCTTTCATGTCTTTGTATGTGCTGTTCCCTCTTTCAGGAATGCCATCCTTCCTTGACGAAGTTGTACATAAAGAAATGATGTTGTGAAGATATGAAACCAGTTCTTATATCAAAGTCTATGCCCTTTTCACAGTGCCAAAGTATCATTTTAAAAGTGAATTCTGGGGGGTGGGGCTGGGTTTTCCGGGGAGACCAGGAAAGGATTCAAGGAAAAAGTGCTATCAAAAGCAGTATTCTTGAAGGAAATGTGAGAAGATGATGTCTGATTAGGCAGATAAGGCTTTGCTCTCTCACAAAAACAAGGGAGAAAGAGCCAAAAGCTGCCAGAGGGGCCTACTTAGGGGGTCAACAGATCAAGACGGTGCTTCATAACTCCCAGGAGAGTGAGGGACAGAGAGAAGAAGGAGCCAAAACAACAAACTGTAAGTTACTCCCCTTACAGAGAAGCTCCCTTTCTCTGCCTCTGAGAAATTCAGTGGGAGTAAAACCCCTCACTCATTGCATATGACTGAGGGGACCAGATGTCTTCTTCCCTGTCAGCTGTTACAAGGGAGAAGGGAGAGATAGTTAGGGGGATTTTCTTCAGTGAATTTGGACAGTGGAGCCTGCCTTGATCTCAGCTCTGGCCAGACAAACAAAGGAAAACCTAGAAAGATACACATATATGGAAAGGTATGCCAACGAGCGCTATCTGATGGCCAGTCTGGAAATTATATGGACAAAAACTTCTTTCAGAGCTCTCTTTACCCTATCTCTGGGAGAAAGTCTGTGCCCCATTAGTGAGTCCCTGGCATGATTTTGATAACTTACACTGGGCAATTTTAAAGATTTATGATAAGTTGAACCAAATATCAAAGAAGAGCTGTGAAAAAATAGTAACAATAGGCAAGAGAGAAAATTGGCCATCAGAGTAAATTCACCAACATATTCAGATGCCTGGACATCAGCAAAAAATTACAAGCCATACTAGGAAACAGGAACAGATGGGCCAGCCAAAAGAACTAACCAAATATCCTGAAGAGATACAGGTTATAATACAATTATTCAATGATAATAACATATCTCTCCTAAATCAATTTAAGAATTGAAGGAAAATTGACTAAAGAGATAAAGGATATTAAGAAGATACTGGGGGAGCATAAAGAACAATTTGAAAGTCTACAAAGAAAAGTAACAGACCTTATGGAATGAAAGACATGATGGATGAGATTAAAAATACATTAGAGGCACATAAAAACAGCTTTGAATTGCTCAAAGATAGAATTGGTGATTTTGAGGACAGAACATCTGAACTGGCAAAGACAGGACACGAAAAGGAGAGATTGGAAAAAATGGAACAGAACCTCAGGGGACTGAATGGCAACACAAAATGCAAAAACATATGCATTATCGATGTCCCAGAAGGAAAAGAAAATGGAAAAGGGGTGTAGCTGTTGGGCAATTTGACGTAATTATGAATTCCAAAAATATATATTGGATTATGCTTGTAAATTGGTCAAGACTCCAACATCAAAACTTCCCTTTGCCATGCCTCATAGTCTACAGCTGACCTAGTGGAGGAAATGGAGGAGCTAAGCCCAGAGAGAAATGCAGCCCTGGGAAGAGAGGAACCCAAGAAACCTGAACCCTGGCAAATGTTGATAGCTGTCTTGCTCCAACACGTGGCAATGGACTTTGGTGAGGAAAGAAACTTACACTTTATGGCCCAGTAACTGTGGACTTCTACCCTAAATTAATACCCTTATGAAGACCAACTGATTTCCTGGTATTTTGCATCAGCACCCCTTTGGCTAAGTAATACAAGGGGCATGAAGAATATTTGAGGAAATAGTGACTGAAAAACTTCCCTACCCTTATAGAAGACATAAATATCAATATCCAAGAAGGACAATGCACCCCAAACAGAATAAACACAAATAGACTGACCATGAGACACTTGCTATTCACAATGACAAACATCAGAGATAAAGATAAGATTTTGAAAGCAAGAGCGAGAGTCTTGGAGAAGAGTGTAGAAATGAAGATTATTAGAAAGGGTAAAAAAGATAGACTATAGTACGATATGATGACAGAAAGGCAAAGATCAAAATGGATGAAGTAAGTAATGTTTTTACAGTAATAACATAGACTATTAATGGATTGAACTTCCCAATCAAAAGAAACAAACTGAAAGAATGGATAATAACATATGAGCCATCTATATGTTGTGTACAAGATACTTGCCTCAGATTTAAAGACACAACCAGGTTAAAAGACAAAGGTTGGAAAAAGATATTCCACACAAATAGTAATAAAAAAAAGAGCTGGGGTATCAATACTAATATTGGACAAAATAAATTTTAAATGCAAAACTGTTATAAAGGATGAAAAGGTCATTATATATTAATAAAAGGAAAATACAACAAGATAAATAACTATTTTAAATATTTGTGCACCTAACCTCAGTGCCCCAAGATACATGAGGCACACACTGGCAAAGCTGAAGGAAGAAATAGATGTCTCTACAATTGTAGTTGGAGACTTCTATACACAACTTTCAGTATTGGATAGAACATCTGGACAGAGGATAAATAAACAGAGACTTTGAATAATATGATTAATGAAAAAGACCTAATAGACATTTATAGAGCATTGAATCCCAAAACAGCAGGATATACGTTCTTTTTCAAGTGCTATGGATCCTTCTCCAAGATAGACCATATGTTGGGTCACAATAAAAGTCTCAACAAAGTTAAAAAGATTGAAATTAAACAAAACACTTTCACTGATCATAAGGAATCAAGCTGGAACACAACAATGGATGGAAAAAGGGAAAATTCATAAGTATATGGAGATAAAACAACACACTCTTAAACAATCAGTGGGTCAAAGAAGAAATTGCAAGATAATTCAGCAAATATCTTGAGACAAATGAAAATGAGAACACAACATATCAAAACCTATGGGACACCAGAAAGGCAGTGCTGAGAGGGAAATTTATAGCCCTCAATGCTTGCATTGAGAAGAAAGAGATAAAACTGATGATTTAACTGCACACCAGGAAGAACTAGAAAAAGAACAGCAAACTAATCCCAAACCAAGCTGAAGGAAAGAAATAGTAAAGATCAGAGAAGAAATGAATGAAATTGAGAACAAAAACAAACAAACAAAAAAAACAATAGAGAGAATCAACAAAACCAAAAGTTGTTTCTTTGAGAAGATCAATAAAATTGAAAAACCCTTAGCTAGACTGACAAAGAAAAAAAAAGAGAAGACACAAATAAATAAAATCAGAAATGAGAGGGGTGACTATACCACTGACCCCGTAGAAATAAGAGAGATCATAAGAGGATACTATGAACAACTGTATACTAAAAAACTAGAAAATATAGACAAATTCCTAGAAATACATAAACCACCTACACTGACTTTAGAAGAAATAGAAGACCTCAACAAACCAATCACAAGTGAAGAGATTGAAACTGTCATCAAAAACTTCCCAAAGATCAAAAGCCTGGGACTAGATGGCTTCACAGGTGAATTCTACCAATCATTCAAAGATGAACTAATACTTGCTCAAGCTCTTCCAAAAAATTGAACAGGAAAGAATGCTGCCAAACTTATTCTATGAAGCCAACATCACCCCAATAGCAAAACCAGATTAAGATACTATGAAAAAGGAAAATTACATATCAATATCTCTAATGAATATAGATGCAACAAAATACTTGCAAACAAAATCCAAAAGCACATTAAAAGAATTATACACCACAATCAAGTGGGTTTTATCCCAGGTATGCAAGGGTGGTTCAATACAAGAAAATCAATTAGTGTAATAAACCACATTGATAAATTGAAGAAGAAAAAATCACACAATCCTCTCGATAGATGAAGAAAAGGCATTTGACAAAATACAGCACCCTTTCTTGATTAAAAATACTCCAAAAGAAAGGAGTAGAAGGCAACTTTCTCAATATGGTAAAGTGCACATATGAAAAACTTACGGCTAGCATTGTACTCAATAGTGAAAGACTGAAAGGTTTCCCACTGAGATCAGGAACAAGATAAGGATGACCACTTTCACCATTATTATTCAATTTTGTGCCAGCAGTTCTAGCTTAGCAATTAGGCTAGACAAAGAAATAAAAGGCACCCAAATAGGAAAGGAAGAAGTAAAACTTTCATAGTTCGCTGCTGACATGATCCTATATCTAGAAAATCCTGAAAAAACAACAGGAAAGTTATTAGAATTAATAGGTGAGTTCAGCAAAGTGGTGGGATACATGGTTAATATGCAAAAATCAATAGTGTTTCTATAAGCCGCTGATGTGCAATCTGTGGAAGAAATCAGAAAAACATTTATAATAGCGACTAAAACAATCAAATATTTAGGGATAAACTTAACCAAGGACATAAAGGACCTGTATTCAGAAAACTACAAACAATGCTAAAAGAAACCAAAGAAGTTTTAAACAAATGGAAGGACATTCTGTGTTCATGGATTGGAAGACTAAATATCGTTAAGATGTCAATTCTACCCAAACTGATTTACAGATTCAACAGAATCCCAATAAAAATCCCAAAAGGCTTTTTTGTAGAAATCAAAAAGCCAATAATCAAATTTCTTTGGAATGGTAAGGGGTCCCAAATAGCCAAAAATGTCTTAAAAAAAGGACAAAGTTGGAGGACTCTCACTTCCTGATTTTAAAGCATATTACTTAGCTACAGTGGTAAAAACAGCATGGTACTGGCATAAGGACACGCAGATTGACCAATGGAACCAAACTGAGAACTCAGAAATTGATCCTCACATCTACAGTCAAGCGATTTTTGACAAGGCTCTTGAGCACACCCAGCTGGGCCATAGCAGTCTATTCAACAAATGCTGCTGAGAGAACTGGATAGCCATGTCCAAAAGAAAGAAAAAAGACCCCTATCTCACACCTTATATTAAAATTAAGTCAAAATGGATCAATGCCTTAAATATAAAAGCAACAACCATAAAACTCCTAGAATAAAATGTAGGAAATCATCTTCAAGATCTTGTGGTAGGCGGTAGTTTCTTAAACCTTATGGCCAAAACACGAAAGAAAAAATAGATAAATGAGACCTCTTCAAAATTCAATACTTTTGCACTTGAAATGACTTTGTCTAAAGCATGAAAATGCAGCCAACTCAATGTGAGAAAATATGTGGCAATCACATATCTGATAAGGGTTTAATATCCATGATATATAAGGGATCATACAACTCAACAATACAAAGACAATGTATCCAATTAAACAATGGGCAAAAGACTTGAAAAGACAACTTTCCAAAGAAGAAATACAAATGGCAAAGAAACACATGAAAAAAATGTTCAACATCACTAGAGATTAGGGAAATGCAAATCAAAACTATAATGAGATATCATTTCACACCTATTAGACTGGCTGCTATTAAAAAGTTGGAAAACTGTAAATGTTGGAGAGGATGTGGAGAGATAGGAATGTTTATTCACTGTTGGTGGGAATGTAGAATGGTACAGCCACTGTGGAGGACTGTTTGGCATTTCCTGAGGAAGCTTTATATAGACTTTCCATGGGACCTGGCAATACCATTGCTAGGTATATACCCAGAAGACCTGAGAGCAGTGACATGAACAGATATCTGCATACTGATGTTTATAGCAGCATTTTTCATGATAGTCAAAAGTTGGAAACAACCCAGGTATCCATCAACTGATAAATGGATAAACAAATTGTGGAGTATACACACAATGGAATATTATGCAGCAGTAAGAAGAAATGAAGTCTTGAAACTTATGACAACCTGGATGAACCTGGAGGCCATTATGTTGAGTGAAGCAAGCCAGACACAAAAGAACAAACACTATATGATTGCCTTATTATGAATTAACTATAATGTGTGAAATTTAAATATATTATGTAAAATATGAATATGTGTAGAATTGCATATATAAGGCCATTTTTCTTTGAAGCTGAAAAGATGTAAGTTAATATTACAAAATCCTAATATTAGATTTTATTTATTTATTCATTTATCCCCCCCTTGCTGCTTGTGCTCGCTGGGTCAGTTAACCACGCCATGCGGGTGGGCTTGCCTTCACCAGGAGGCCCCGGGAACCGAACCCGGGGCCTCCCATATGGTAAACGGGAGCCCTACTGATTGAGCCACAGCCGCTTCCCTAAAATCCTAATATTAGACAAAAAAATACCCCACATTATACTAAGTGAAGGAGACCAGACACAGAGTACTACATACCGTATGATTTCATTTATATAAAATGTAAATACAAATCAATTTATAAAGATGAAATGAGATTAGTGGTTATGATGGTCTGAAGAAGGAATGTTAAGGGGTATAGAGTCTTTCTTTTTGGAGTAATGAAAGTATTCTAAACTTTTTGAGATGATGAATATATGAAATTGTGATTATACTAAAAGCCATTGATTATACACTTTGGATAGAATAGCCAGAAACAGCAGCTACGTACAGTGGGGGGAAGCAAAGACAGATTGAGAGGTGAGGAATTTTCTTGTTTATTTGTCTTTTTTTGTTCATTATTATTATTATTGAAATAATGAAAATACTTTAATAATGATTGAAGTGATGTTTGCACAACTATGTGATTATACCAAATATCATCGATTGTGCACTTTGGATGAATTGCATGCTTTATTAATATGTATCAACAAAATTGACTTGTTTAAAAAAAGTGAATTCTGGAATTTCTGTTTTAGTCAAAGAGATGCCACTCACACTTATTAAAATGGCTAAAAGTAAAATGAGTGCCCATGTCAAGTGTTAATGATAATCTGGACCAGGTGGAACTCTCACACATTGCTGGTTGGAATGCAAAGTGGTACAATTATGTTGCCAAGCAGTTTGGTACTTTCTCACTTTCTCCTACCCTAAATATGTGTCTATCATGTCATTCTGCCATGACTAGGAATGGAATTTCATTCCATTCATCCTAGGAATGGAATGAAAGCCCATGTCATCCAAAGACTTGTACATCAATGTTCATAGCAGCTTTATTTGTTATAGCCCCAAACTGGGAACACTTTAAATGTCCATTAACAGGTGAATGCATAAAAAATTGTGGTATAGCCACACAATGGAATACAACTCAGCAATAAAAAGGAATGGCTGATGATACATACTACAACATGAATGAATCTCAACATAATTATGCTTTGATAGAAGCCTTAAAAGTCAGTATGTTCTGTATGATTTAATTTATATAAAAATCTAGGAAATGCAAACTAATGTATCACGACAAAAGCAGGTCAGTGGTTGCTGGAGGATGGGATTGGCAAGAGGAATGGGTTTGGAAGGAAGGGAGTAATGGATAAAAAAGGTTATGTAGAAACTTTTTGGGTGATACATTTGTTTATTATTTTGACTGTATTGATGTTTTCATAGCTGTATACGTATATGAAAACTTGTCAAATTGTACATCTTAAGTATGTGTGGCTTATTGTAGGTCCATTTTAACTAAATAAAGCTGTCTTAAAAGTGGGTTCTGTAACTGGAAAAAAAAAGAATTTTTAGTCATAAAGTTTCAGGCTTTTTGGTGGGTTGGTGGGTGTAGCAGTTTATAAACTGGTATGTTTCACTGGGTGTTATACCCTTGGATTGTATTAAATTCATAGGCTTTGCTTTTACTTGATTAAATTAAGAGTAGGATTTTGATTTGGCCAGATCAGTAGGACATTAAGTCCCCACCCTTGGTGGGCAGACACTCACATAGAAAACAACATAGCAGAGTAGAAAGCTTAGTTTATGACAGTAGAGCCCCGAGGAGAGATCCTAGCTATTCACCTGATTGTTTACAGCTGGCCTTGTGGAGAAAGCAGAGCAACTGAACCTGGAAAGAGACAAGTTCCAGAAAGAGCGACTAGCCTTATGCCAGTCTACAGCTGAGATTGGAAGAAGGTGGGACCATGGAGGCTTAAGAGGAAGAGGAAGGCTGAACCCTCGCAGAGACCGGCAGCCATCTTGCTCCACACATGGCAACAGACTTTGGTGAGAGAAGTAACTTACTCTTTATGGCCTTGTGACTGTAAGCTTCTACCCCAAATAAATACCCTTTATAAAAGCCAACAGATTTCTAATACTTTGCATCAGCACCCCTTTGGCTGACCAATACAATGGGTGACATGATCCTGGTCAGAGAATTCTTCTTGTTGCCCCTTTATCTATCTGTACCACATATGAACAAGGCTGGTCCCAACTATAGTCATTGATTGTTTCAGTAAAGTATATTCATGAATATGTTTCATGTTTGTAAATGAGGAAAAAATTGGAACATCTTAATTAAAAGGAGTAAGAAATGCCAGACAGCCTCATCTGGGATTGTTCCCTTTTATTAGTCAGGGTAGGCTAACAGCTTTAACAAAATTCCTCACATTACTAACAACTCAAGACAATAGAAATTTATTTCCACCCTTGTGCATGTCTTTGGTCTGCAGTGCTCCACATGGTGATGCAGGGACTTAAATCCTTCCATCTAATGGCTCTACCATCCCCTAGGGTTCAGTGTTCTTTCTTGCATCTGGCAGAGGAAGAGTGAGTGGAGGATAGCACTGGAAGATTCACATGTCCTATGGCTGGAAGTAGTGGAACTCATTTTTACCCACATTCCATTAGCCAGAACCCATCCTCAAGACCACACTTAATGCCTAGAGATCTATCTGTATTTCTAGGAGAAAAGGTAAATGAATTTCATAGACAGTCTGCCAATCTCCCCTCATGCCTCGATATCCTATTCCCACCTCTTAAGAAGTCATTTCTTAAGAAGTCAGCACTACTGATTGATGTCTACTCATTCACTTTTCAATAAATATTTTTGGTGCACTTCCTATGAGAGGATATAGAGTAGACCTAGTCCCTGCCCTCCTTATAATTATGGTACTGTAAAGGACAGAAGGATGTTAAAAAGAAGAACTTATTAAAGATTAATTACAGTTGTGGTAAGTGTTACAAGAAGAAAGATCAGATATAGTACCTGTGGTAGAGTGAATTATGTATCCCAGTTTAGACATGCTCTTAATCCATATTCATGTGGGTATGAGCCTATTGTAAATAGGACCTCTTGAAGATGTTAATTTTAGTTATGATGAAGCTCAACTGGATGAGGGTGGGTCTTAATCTGGATTATTGGAGGCCTTATAAAGAGAACCCAGAAGTTACATTGCCAGAAAGGAGAGGATATTGCTATGTGACTGGAGGCAAAGATACAAGGCAAGGAACCCTAAGGATTGCTGGCAGCAAGAACAGAGCATTAGACTCTGGGAGAAAGCAAGTTTTGGCCAATATCTTGATTTTGGACTTTTTCTAGCCCCTAAACTGTGAGCCCATTGGCAACCATTCATTCCTTTTGTTTAAACCAACCCAATGTTTGGTAGTTGTCATAGCTGGCTGACAAACTGATGGTGTGAAGCTGTATGGGCCTCAGAAAATTATGTTTTTATAGTCAATCCATTATTGTGGGTGGGGTCCATTGTAAGTAGGATCTTTGAGTGAGTAAGATCTTAAGATGTGACCCTTCTCATTCAGGGTAGGACTTAATTCTCTTACTGGAGTCCTTTATAAGAGAAGGAAATCCTGAAAAAGAGAGAGAAAGTCATGGAAGCAAGAAGCTGAAAGCAATGAAACCAGGAAGAGAAGGAAGAGACCAGCAGATGCTGCCATGTTCCTTGCCATGTGACAGAGGGGCCTGGATTGCTGACAGCTAAACTTCAGGGAGAGAGTACTGCCTCATGATACCTTGATTTGGATATTTCTCTCAGCCTCAAAACTGTAAGCTTGTAAGCTTATAAATTCCCAATGTTAAAGGCCAACCCATTTTATGGTATCTGCTTTGAGCAGTTTTAGCAAACTAGAACACACTAAGACAGTACCTATTTTCTCTCTAAATAAGATGAACAGCGACTCATTCAACATTTTTTATTGGCCATCTAAATGTGAGACAGTGAGCTATCATGGAGTAAAATGTCCAGTCTTGAAAGTTCCAGTCATCTCTATACTTCTGGTGTTTACAATGAATTGAGAAAATAAAATACCTAGGCAAGTAAATAAGAAGTGCTATAAGAATTCAGGGTGTACACAGCTGGTTATCCAACAATGTCTGTTTTCCCTTTGCTCTAGTGAGAGACAACATTTCCCAGCCTTCCATGCAGTTGAATTGGCCATGGGATGGAGTTCTTACCAGTGGAATGTGAGCAAAAACTACATGCTCAACTTCTAGATTTCTGCTATTTCCCCTCCTCCCAGGTTCTTTTATGAACATGTTTGTGACCCAGTTTCAACCAAATGGAGGAGGCTGATGCACAAAAGGATGGCAGAACAAAAAGACTGAAGAAGTTTCGGTCTCCCAATAATTGTGTAGAGCAGAGCTGCTTCATCAAGTTGGACTGTCCATTTCAGGAATCTTAAGCAAGGAAGCCATTAACTTTCACCTGATTAAGCCCCAGTATCTCTTGGTGCCCCTGTTATAGGAGCTTAGTCTTTACCCTTAAGTCATTCTGAGAAATATGATTAAAAATAGAGTGGCTTTCAAAGGGGAGCGAACCCTTGGGCTGTAGGGATCAGGGGATGCTTCATGGAAAAGGTGGCATTTAGGTTCATCATTTTTTAATGGATAGAGGAAAGAGGACTTCAGCAAAGGGGTGACCCTAATTAAAGGTAAGGGACTAGGAAATCATAAATTAACCTCAGAGTGACATCACAAGACACAGCTATAGATAAAGCCATCCTCTTTCCCTCCCACCGGAGAGATACAGAGTTCTCTAATTTTAGAAGTTCCTTTTTTGTTTATTCAATTCTAATGATTTTTAATAACCTTTAGGGTTGGCAAGGTACTTAAAACTATTTTTAGATCCCTTTGGTGAAATTTGCCATTATAATTAATCTTCTTTTATAATACTACTCATAATCTCTGAACTATCACTGCAGGGAAATGAGGATAATTGGGATAATTAGCTGTATGACTCAGCCTAAAGTCTCCTGATGGCCTGAATAATCTGAATTGTTTAGAATTTGGTGCATAGATACTCTGAACATCTCCCCATCACTTACTTGTACTCACTTTTTGAGGGTCAGTGTGCACAGCCAACCCTTCCTTTCAAGGATATTTCCCACAATACTTCTTTTGTTCCTCTTCCTCCAGTATAAACTTTGAGATTCTGTTATGTTTGGGCTCATGTCCATGACAGTCTGCTCTATAGTTTAGAAGGAGCTTATTTTTTAAAAATCAATTTTACTGGAACATATTCATAAACCATACAATCCATCTAAAGTGTACAAGCAATGACTTTTGGTATAACCACAGAGTTGTGCATTCATCACTGCAATCAATATTAGAGCATTTTCATTACTCCAAAAAGAAAAACTGCCTACTTCCTAGTAGTCATCTCTCAATCCCTCTATCCTTCCCATGCCATACATAACTGCTAATCTATTTCTGTCTCTTTAGATTTATTTGTATTTGCATTTTGCATAGATGAAGTCAAACAATATGTAATATTTTGTGTTTGAAAAAAGTCTTTATTATATACAAGATCTTATCTACTTTATGTAACTGTGAGGTAAACTCAGTGCTTGTATCATTAGTCCCATTTTATAGATGAGGAAGCCTGTGATCCTGAAAAGATGATATTAGTTAACTTGTTTGCCTGAGATTTTGCCAAAGCTGGTGGTGGATCCAGTAACCAAGCGCAAGCCTCCTGATTCTAACTCAGTATCTTAAGAGATTGAACCTCCTGTCCTTATGTTCATTTGTTTCTAAGAAGACTTTTCTGGCAACGCTTCCACTGCAGTGCGGAGATATGAGTGTGGGTTCTGGAGCTACACTGCATGGGGCTAAATTCTGGTGTGTCACATCCTAGCTGTATGGTCCTGGGCAGGTTAATCACTTTGTGCCTTTGTTTCTTTAGCTATAAAATGGGGAAAAGAATAATACCAATGTCATGGTGTTTTGGCATGATGAATCAATATATGTCACATGTTTATTAGCTGTTAGGTATAATAATAATAAATATTATTTCTCCTCTTTTCCGATAATCTCAACCCTTAAAACTCAAGACTCAATCCATTCAAATTTTATTTTGAAAATCCAAATGAGTGCCATCTATGGAATTCCAGATTCCTTAAGTTCTAATACTCTGTATGTTTTAATAGAACTCCAAATATACAGATCCCAATATCTGTAAGTCTTCAATTAATTGGAGCCCCATACCCAAAGCTTTAAATTAATCAAATTTCTTACTTTTACTTTGTTTTGAGGGGGAAGAAGCAAATCATGAGAAGTCATTTATATTTATTCATATAGTTGATATTTAATGAGCACCTATTTTGTGTAACATAGTCTCCTGGGTGCTGAGAGGAACATAATGCAGAACCAGCAGAATCAAATACTTAATCTGTCCTCAAGCTATTTACCCTTTAGTAACTAAGATAGAATATGAAATGTAAAGTTTAATATAAGGTATAAGGCAATAAAAGTAATGAAATATTTAAGCATTTTTTCCCAAATTACTAGAAATCTGGAACTATATTAAAGCTTGTACTTATGAACCTTACTCTTGTAATTGAAACTTAGCTTAATAATATCTGTTGCCTAAGAGTTACCTCCTGAAAATCTCCTTGTTACTCAAATAGCTCTTTAAGTAAATACTTACTCTCTAAGCCAAACTCAATAAACTCACTGCCTTCCCCCCAGCATGGAGCATGACTCCCAGGGATAAGCCTCCCTGGCCCTGAGCTGTTATTACCAAGCACTAACCAGTGATGCATTTGGAAAAAGACCTTGAGCAAAGGGTGGAACATAAAATACAAAAGAGTTTACATGGCTAAGAGATTGCAAAGTGAGTCAGGAGGTCATTCCAGAGGTTATGCTTATGCACATCTCAGGCAGATCTCACTGACTGCCACAGTAAACAAAGCCTCAAACAGGGATGCTCCTGAAGGCTCTAGAGACATCTAGGCACACAACCACATGAAATCAGCACCCCAACGGTGGGCCTACCTTGGCATATATGATAACCCATTTCCCCAATGTAACAGAGTAAGACTTATTTATAATTTCTCTACACATGATTCTTCTATCCCTTTATTTGAATATATAATTAGCACTATACCTATTAAATATATGTCCCAGAGACTTAAATCTTCTGTCTGTTCATATGTTGGTTGAGCCCTGAATCTCAGCAGAGTGTGGACAATGCCTACTCTTTAGTTCATCGGACTCACCCTGGACAACTGACAAAATGATGATGGTGGACAACCCCCATGTCCCAAAACAGAGAGCATCTACACCTGAAAGCAAAATATTTACTTCTATCTGCCCATAAAATCTAAGGCCCCTCTCAATCTGAAGCTGAGCGGGCATCACCACCCCAAATCCTCAAGACTGAGGAATGGAAAAACATAAGGGGCAATTATTGTAGTAATGGAAGAACTTGTATCATTGATATAAAGACAGTGGTTACCAGAGGTTCTGAGGGAAGTGGGAAGGAAGAATAGGTGGAACATAGGGAATTTTTAGGGCCTTGGAATTGGTCTGCATGATATTGCAATGAAGGATACAGACCATTATACACTTTGTGAAAACCTGTAAAATTGTATGGTGCAAATTGTAAACCATAATGTGAACTATAGATCTTGTTTAGTAGCAGTGCTTCAATATCTGTTCATCAATTGTAACAAATAGTACCACAGGTATGTAAGAATTATTAATGGGAAAATGTGAGAGGGGGAGGGGTTGGGCATATGGGAATCCCCTATATTTTCAATGTAATTTTTCTATAATCTAAAACTTTTAAAATAAAGTAAAAAAAAAAAAAAAAAAAAAAAAAGATCAAGGGAGATCACGTGCTCAGTGATCTGGGTTCTAACATCTACTGTCTTGTGTGATGAGGGCCTGAAGGAACCTCACCTAGGTAAGATTCATTTGGGGTTCACTGGACTGATGCAGGAAAGATTTGTGAGCAAAGAAGTAAGACGAGCTATTTATTCCTGCATCACCCAGAATCACAGCATCAGGATGTTCTGTGAGCCTCCCTGACCTTACCTGGGGGTCAACAACACACTGTCTGGGGGCTTCAGAAGTACTCAGTCTCCTGGGGATTTTGAAGGGTGAAGTTACAGAAAGCTCTTGTCATTTGACTAGACAGATTGTTTTAAAACAATAAAAGAAAAAAAAGAGAGAAATCCTAACTAATAATGACAGCTAAATCATTTAATTGTTAAGGAATTCTAAGAAGTGGGCTATAGTACTGCCTTATTTTGTAGACTAAGAATCTGAGGCACAGAAAAATCAAATCAGATGCTCTTTGTTGTACAGTTAATATGTTTTCGGGCCAGGATTCCAGCTAAGTCCAGCAGTATCCAGAGAATGTATGTTTAACCATACATTATACTCCTAATTGCTTAATGAAATAAACTAGCAAAGTAGAACAGGCAATTCACAGGTGAGAAAATTTTACAGGCAATAAACATATGAAAAGATGTTCAGTCTTTCTAGTAATCAGAGATATGCAAATTAAAACAACAACAGATACCGGTTTTAGGGTTGTAGGCCAAACTGTCTCTGAGGCAACTACTCAGTTCTGCTATTGAAGCAGAAAGCAGCTGTAGGCAATACATAAACAAATGGATATAGCTGAGTTCCAATAAAACTTTATTTACAAAAGCAAGTAGCAGGTCAGATTTGGCTGGGAGGGGGTGGTGAAAGTCTGCAGACCTCTGTATTATTATATGGGATACGATAAAATTATGAAAAATAATGGATAAGGGATATGAAGGAAAATCCAAGATATAATATTAAGGAAAAATGCAAGTTTTGGGGTAATTTGTATGATAGATCTCAATTGATGTAAAGACTGTATTGAAACATTCATGGTGGCAGTTGTGTTGAAGCGTGTGTTTAAACATGCATGTTGAAAAATATGTACCTAAATTTGAACATGTCGTTATGGGCATAAAGTATGGAATCATATGTACAAAACTACCGGCATAGATTCCTTTATAGGGTGCAATTGGAGTTGAGCAGGTAGAGACTATTGACATTTTATATATATGCTCTGAATTATTTGGCTCTATAGACTAGCAATGTTCTTACAATTAAAAGTAAACATAAACAGTATATCATAGAAAGAAGAAAAGGAACAAAGAAGAGAGGGAGAAAGGGACAGAGGGAGGGAGGGAGAGAGGAAAGGAGAGAGGAAGGGAAAGAGAAAAGGAGTAATCTTAGTTTATTCTAAACTTTTCCAATTGGAGAAACACTCTACAGGAAGGAGCTCCAAAGGTACTACAAGCAGATTTTTTTCTTAGGTGAAAGCAGGTCAGAATAAGTGTCTGCTATAAAGTATAAGCCCTCAGTAATGCTTGGTGAATAAATATCTTTGTAAAGGTATTTGTCTGAAGGAAAAAGAAAAGACATAACTATATGACTATTTTTGTCCCTAGTTTCTAATTTTTATATGGAGGAAGGCAGTTCCAGATAAAATAATCCATAATCACATGTGGATAAAAGTATGTGATTGAGTCATTACTATGCTCATTGTGGGCTGTTTGTGAAGAGTCATAATTGCTCTGTGCCTCAGTTTTCTCATCTGTTCAGTGGGGATCTTAATAATACCTACCAAATAAGAGCTGTTGTAAAGATAATATGAGAATACACATGTAAAGTGCTTAGAAAAATGCTTACAAAGAAAATGTTGAAGCAAATAAAATTGATATTTGACATTTTGCACTGCAAAAATGGCAACTTAATCTAGTAAAACTCCAAAAAAGTTAGATCTTCACAGGTCTTTCCAGTGTCCCCAGGTCTTGTCAGTCTCTTGGAGTGCGGGTGGAGAGTTGGGGGTGAGAATCAGCCATGGATATGGGCAGCGGGCACTGGAGACAAAACGTGGGCTGGAGACTGACCAGGCTTGTTATCCTGATTCTAACCGCATGACCTTGGGCCAGTTACTTGACCTTGCTGAGAGAGTCTCTTCATCTGTAAAAGGGGGATAATACTGTACCTCCCAGGGATGTTATGAAGATTCTGTAGAAAATACAAGTGCCGGTACCTGGTCGTCCTTCAGTGCACGTGATTGTTATCCACAAGGAGCAGTTCTGCTCTGACTGATCCTACCTTGGGCTGATGCACCGCCTTTCCCATGGGATCCTTGGTGGCTCACGTGCTCTTTTCTGTGACTGTTATGATTCTCTTGCTTCTGTCTCCACTGGTGAAAGATTTTGCCTTGCCACTTTGTGGCTTCCCTCTGAGCTTTTGCCTCCAATAATTACTGCTTCAATTCTGTGCACAGTTTCTTCTGTCCAGGGACCCGGAGCAAGCTCCGGGGCCTGGAGAGCACTAGAGTATCACCACCCCAAAAAGTGAGAACCCTGAGTCCCAAACTGTAGGCAGAGTCTGGGTCCCTTCCTGCTCCTCTCCTTGGGGCAGTCATCTGCCCACAGAACAGACCCAGTTCCCACATCACTTTATATATTCTTTACCCCCATTTTTGTCTTCAAGAAGCCTTTATCTTGATGCTCAGGGATCTAACCATCTTTCCTAAAAATCTCTTTCCATTTCTCCCCAAAGGTCTATCTGGCTTTTAGGTAAAGGGAACACTCAGTAACTGTCTAAGTGTTAATGTTAGAATTTAAGAATTTAGAAATGAAATAAATGTTAGAATTTCTGTGGAGAGAAAGCAGTTTTAGCTCTTCCCACTCCAACTCCCCCATCCCAAGTACACAGAACTGTACTCCATGCTTGCCTTAGTTTTCTTGGAAATGTGGCTATGGGGTGTGGGTAGGGAAGCAACTCATGAGAAGGAATGTATTCTTTTTCTTCAAGATTTTTAGTATTTCTGCTAGTGGCAACAGACTTTACTATCAATTAGAAATGACGGGGATTTCTGGCTTGGGAAAACTTCTCCAGGTAACAGTCAGAAGTTACCAATTCCTTCTGCTATCTCAGCTGCCTCAGGTGGCCTTTCCTGCATGTGAGATTAGCTGCAAAATTCATGTGTATCTGGCTTCATAAACATTTATTATTCCCTATCCATTTCATCAGAAAACAGGAGTTTAAAACTTGTACTTACACCCTTCTAACCTCTCTGAGGAAGGCTGGTTTTACTTTTGTTGAGCAAGAAACTTCCCCAAGGAAGTGTAATGATACCTGACCCCACGGGTATGTGCATCCAGAGATCATAACAGGCTGCATCAATTTAAGAGCATGGCATGGAAAATTCATGCTGTGCCCAAGGAAAAAGGCAAGTTTAAGGCCCCAAATTATAAACAGACTTTGCTCAGTACTCACTCATGTAAACAACCCTTTGTTTCTTTCCAATTTTCAACCCAGCCTAGTTCTTCCCAGTGGAAGAATGCTGGTCTTAGACTTTTGATGTCTTCCTTGACTTATTTTGCATATTCGATTTCCTCTGGGAAGTTTACTTCCCTTTCAGTGTGTGCACTGTTAGTGGGAGCATAGATCCACAAGCTTCCTTTCTCATTATTGAAGCTGATGAGGTCCCTTTTGCCAGATCTTTCTATGTTTCACCCAATAAATTCAAAGGGCAGGCACGTAATCCAAATATGGTTAATCAGACTTTCTCATTTCAGGACCTTAAATATTGAACAAAGTAACTAGAAGATATAGCTAGAATTCATTTACTATAGGAATAGCACCATTTTAAGACTGTGGAGTATTCTTTGCTATGAACAGTTTTAGGGAGTCTCCAGGTCCCTATCTGGTGAGAGCCCAGTCCTTTGGCTTTCTCATTAATCTTTTGAGTTCCTCCATTTTTCTTCAATCCTCCCTTTTATTTCTTCAAGTTTTAAAAAACTCGATGGCAACCAAAACACATATATTGACATACAAAGACATTATTTTAATCGATTTTCCCAATAATCCTCTGGGGTAGGTACAATAATTACTCCCATTGTATTGAAGAGGAAACTGAGGTTCAGAAATGTTAAGTTACTTGCCCAAGTCACAGAGTACCAGGAGAAGCTGCAGTGTGAACCCAGGTGAAGAGTGAAAGATTAAACAAGATATTTACATTTGAAAGCTTCTTGCACAATCCTTGGAACATAGTAGCCACTTATCAACATTAATTAATTCTGAAACTCTCTTTCTGGTGAAAAGTGATTAGCTATCATGAGGGCAAAAACAGGTAACATACCTAGAGTGAGAAAATAGAAAACAAAGCAGTGATTCAGTGGCTTATAATTTCACATGAGAGGAGTATTCATCTTTGTTAATTTCTCCACAACTTAGGTATTTTAAGGGCATGGTCTCCGCTTAGGACTCTCACTGTATTTCCATTTCCGAGAACATTAGGACTTTTAGGCACTTAGATTGTATTGAACAAGGTCTATTAGAAACAAGCCACGCATCCTGGACTAAGATCCTTTGCTTGTGGCTTTGTGGAGTCCAGAGCTTTAAACTGCCAGTGCCTAGCATAAATATCCTGATGACACCTTTGTTCTCCTGGCATAATAAGCAAGAAGAATACTTGAGCCTTCCCAATCATGCCTTGAAGAGTGTATACCAGTAACAGTCTGGGTAACACTTCAAAGCTAATTACTTAACAGAAATTTCACAATATAGCAGCAGCTACTCACCAGGCATTTAAAAACAGTAAAAATCCAACAGCACGGCAACCATTTCGATAATCCTCATTATTAAGCTCCTCTGGACTCTCCTCTGTATTTCTCCAGGAGCTAGTTTGCTGTTTTTTCAGGTGTATTTCCATTCAAACAACCCCAGTTTTAGATTTATTTATTGCTTATACTTATTGCTCCATTGATATGCCAAAAGCCCCAGGCCCTTGAGTGCTGACTGCACGTGGAGAAACTTTTAATGGAATGAATTCCTAGAGAAAAGTTAGACAGTCTGCTCTTTTCCTTTCCTTCTTTAGGTGTTTGCTCTTTTCCTTTCTTTTTAAGTTTCTTTTTTTCTTTAATCCAAGGCTAACATATAATGGACTCCAGACTTCCTGTGGGCTGTTGTGTCAAATTAAATCTGACCTTTGCGATGTTGTCATTTTGGTCATTTGGAAATGACAAAGGATAGGCAGCACCTGGGCCTTTGCTTGTCTATTCTCATCAGCTTGTGCTCTCCAGCTTCCTTGCAAGGCTACTTTTCCATCACAATAAAGTAATGTGGATCTGGAGGTATCAGGGATGGCCATGGCCTGGCTTTCTGACTGCTCTGCTTCAGTTAATACATCAATAATCAGGGGTGGGGGGACACTGCTCTGTCTAACTTAACCCCTGGCCTTTGTGCACACCCTCTGGCTGCACCCTGATCATGCCGCGGTCGGCCTACACATGCGCCTCTTGTTAAGCTTGTGACTGGGTTTTAAAAGAATGAGACCAGCCTGAGATGAGCTTTGTGGGCAGGGATCAGGCTTCTTCGGGGTTCAATGACACTTGTGCTTGGGCTCTAGTATCTGGTATCCTTTTTATAGAAAGGTGCTTCTTTCAGAATGTCACTGCAGCTGGGCCTGCCACGGGTGCTGAGGGACTCCTCTGATGGGGGAATGTTCTCTTATTTTGGATGGCTATAGTCAAATGGGGTGGTGTGGTTTCAAGGGTCCTTCTATGAGCATCTGCAGGCAGAATCATAACAACATACATTTGTCCTCTGATTAAAGGTCATCCCTTGGGGGATGGTTTATTCTACAGGGTAAGTTGTGCAGAGGACCTGGGGAAAAGGACTTGAGGATGTTGTGCTCATTGTCTATATGAGGAGTAAGTAACATTCCCCAATTATGATAAATTTACTAAAAGTAAACCTTAAACCAAAGTAACATCACTGCTACACAGCAGTAAAGAGACGTTAACAATCTCTCTTTATGTACATAGATGTATTAATGCATTAGTCAGTGTTCCCTAGAGAAACGATAGGATATATATACATTTACGTATACATATACATAATGATTTTTATTTTAAGAATTGACTCACATGACTGTGGGGATGGGCAAGTCCAAATTCTGTAGAGGATGCCACAAGCTGGAAATGCTGATGAAAGTTTCTGGAGAATTCCCCAGGAAAAGCTGGCTGGCTGAAATAGAGATGGAAATTCTCCCTTCTCACTGCTGAAATCATCACTTCTCCTTTTAAGGCCTCCAACTGATTGGATGAGACGTCTCTCATTGTTGAAGGCAACCTCCTCAGTTGCTTGTAGATGTGATCAGCTTAGATGCAATCAACTTACTGATGATTTAAATCCAGGAAATATCCTTATAGTAGCAATCAAGCCAGTGCTTGTTTGACTCAACAACTGGGCACCATCATCTGACCAAACTGACACATGGACTTTACCATCACAACAGATTTTGTTAGTTTTCTTCCATGTTAACTTATCACTCTGGATACTAAGGTGCATCTATAGGGATTAAGAGGAGGCTCATGGTACCTATCATGTAAAGAATATATAAGACATTAAGGCATTAAGCATAGTAATCACACTGTGAATGCCAGTTATTGTTCTTGCTATTGTTCTCTTTAAAAATAAAAGATGTGGTGAAATGCAGGTGAAGTCATTGCTCTTATATTTGACTTTCAGACAGTAAAATGATAAATTTTGATGATTTCTTGCATTATAGAACCCCAGAGTTTAAAGGACTTGCACAAAGTCATTGTGGTGGTTTCAAACATTATGTCAAAAATTCAATTTGAGTATGGGCAGGTCTAAGTGATTGCTTCTACTGAATGGAATGCCGCAGAGGTGAAGCTACATGACTGTCCAGGCTAGCTCCTAAAAGGAAGGACACCTGGTTCTCTCTCTCAGAATGCTCCCCCTTGGAGCATATCCACCCTGCTGTGAGGAAACCCAGGGCACATGTGGGTACTCTGGACAACAGCCCCTACTGAGGTCCTGGCTGAGAGCCAGCATTAATGGCCAAATGTGAGTGAGGGAGCCTTCAAGATGACTCTAGTCCCAACCACACCTTCTAATGGCAACTCCATGAGAAGAATCCTGAACAGGAACCATCTGTTGAGTCCAGGCAACTTGCAGAACTGCACAAGGTAATAATACCTAATGACTTTTGTTTATGCCACTAATTTGGTGTGGTTTTAATGTGTGTATATGGTTTTTATGCAGATAACCTGAATAGATGGTAGAAATATCAGAATTTGAACTCAGTTCCTTTGACTTTTATCCATTGCTTTTATGGGTTCTTTGAAATAATTTCTTGACTTTTGTTGTATTTAAATTAGAATGTACAAAACACTGATATTTACAGGTATACTCAAATTCTTAGACTATTTTTAGAAAATGAGAAAGCTGGAAAAGATACCAGAGATTATTTATTTGAATTTCCTCATTATACAGATGAATAAATGAAGACCCAGAGAGTTCATTATTTATGACTATTGTAAATGGTGAGACACAATGCTTATTTAATGCTTATTTAAGGGTCTAAGTGCTGCATTGTAGATGGCAATTGTAATAGTTATAAGCAATGCCACTCATCCAACTTGTTCTCGCACACAATTGACTAACCATGTATGATTAGCTATTATCGGGTTCACTTGATCAAATAATTTGGTCTTCAGCTTCATTTTGGGAGGCCTGAATTGTGCCTGAGAAATGAATTTATTTTCTGGTACTCACTTTATTTTGTGCATTGTCAACAGAATCTAAAATACCCACTTTAATGCATATAGAAGTGGGCAAGCATGTGCTTATTCATTTATATACTTTACATTATAGTTTGAGAGCTTCCCCCACCTTTTATCTTGGAAGCTATTGGAAGAAATGGATTAGAAAATTGAAAAATATAAAAGACAGGATCAAGATGTGTGAAAAACAAGGTGTTTGCTGAAGAAGGCAGTCGGTTGTGGTTGGGTGAGGGAATATATATTCTACAACAGAGTGGTCTCAGAGAATCCTGGGGGAAGTTGTGCAAGAGGGTGATGGGGAATTTCTGTTTTTTGCTTTTGCCTAATATGCATATATCTGCCTGAGGCATAGAAAGTTAATCTCAAGTTATCCACCTTTTTTCCTCTTCCCCTGCTGCTACCAGTGCTTTCTTGGCGGCTGCAGCTCTTCAGGTTCCCTGAGGCTGAGTGAGGGAGGAGGATGCTGGCCTTGAGAGGCCCAGGTGCGTTTGATGCATTAAACATAGTGCCAGCCCTTCCCCTGTGCCGCAGGCTCAGCAGCCCGGGTGCAGTTTTATTGGTGCCCAAATGCTTCTTTCTCAAGGATGCATTCTTACATTTCTAAACCTTTTATACTTTTCACTTTAAGTTTAGTTGAATTACTATGGGGTTTTAAATATCTTTTATTCTACCATTGGTTGGGGTGTTGATGGATTGATTTAAGATTTCTGTAGATTGTACACATTTTTCTACCACCTTTCTGGGAGGAAGGGGGGTGGCCACAGAGAAGAGTCACAGCTAAAGAAAAACATTATTATTTTTGGATATGTCTCAGGCCTTAGTGTGGCTAGGAATGGCCAAGGAGCACAGGGCTGGGGTGTACCATCTTTCCTTCTTTCTTTTCTTGCTCGGTGGCCCAGAGCATAAGTAAAAGTACCTCTGATTATGAGAAGAGAGTGAAACCAGCTACTTTTGTTCTGGTATTATGGGTCATAGAGTTGAGTCATATGGGAAAAGTCACTGATTTTGGTGTTAGAAGACTTAAGTTCAAATCCAAGCTCTATCATTTATGAGATCATAATACTTAACTTCTCTCAACCTCAGGTTTCTCATCTGTAAAATGGGAATAATAATAACTATTGTATCAATTACATGAATTAACAGATACAGAGTACCTGGTGATGGCTGATGCTTGATCAGTGGTTGCTAAAAGAACTATTATTAATAAGATACTTTAGCCACACCTCATGGAATTGTGCACTGCTATAATGATATTTCAATTAGAGCATGTCGATTCCCTGCTTAAAATACTTCAGTAACAAAACAAAACAAAACAAACAAACGCTTCAGGGACTCCCCATTGTATTTAGGGTGAAATTCAAACTGCTTCCAAGGCCTGCCAGGCTCTGCCTGAATTGGCCCTACCCTATCTCACCAGGCTGACCTCCTTCCATTTCCCACCTTGCTCTCAGAACCCCCAAACATTTGTTCCCCAAGGTCACATGTTCTGGCCTCACTTCAGGACCTTCTTCCTAAGATCTTTCTACAAAGATCTCCTTTCCCCACTTGCCTGCCTAGCTAACTTGGAGTGCACAAGTTTCAAATCGAAGATTGTTTTAATTTGCTAAAGTCTGCCAATGCAATACACCAGAAATGAGCTGGCTTTTACAATGGGATTTATTAGGTTAAAAGCTTACAGTTTTGAGGTCATGAACGTGTCCAAATCAAGGCATCAGTTGATCTACCCAAAGGTTGGCTGCTCATGATCCTGGACTCCTACCACGTGGCCAGGCACAGTGGTGGCTGTGCTGGTCCTTGCCTTCTCTTCTGGGCCATGCTGCTTTCAGCTTCTTGCTCTCTGTGGGCCTTCTCTTTCAGCCTCTCAGGGGCCTCTCTCCATGATTCTGTGCTGCACTGATTCAAGCCTCCTGCCTCCAGAATCTCTCTCTCAGCCTCTTGGGGTTTCTCTGTCTCTGAAGCTTTTCCCCTGTGTGTCTGTGGCTTTTTAGTCCTCCATTTATAAAGGATTTCATAAGAGGATTAAGACCCACCCTGGGTCGTGCAATCTAATCAAAGGTCCTTGACTGAAGTAATTTAATCAAAAGGTCCTACCTATAATAGGTTTACTTGCACCGCACAGGAATGGATTAGTTTTAAGAACAGGATTTTCTGGGATCTATCCAGCTTCAAACTGTCACATAGACTAAACAGAATATCCTCAAAGAAACTTGGAGGTTGCCCAATCCCCAGGCAAATCAACCATCCCCCTTGTATGACCTTATGACATCTTGTACTTTTTCTTCAAGACCTTTCTCAGTTAAATTGGACAAACAGTGTTTTCATATAACAATAAAATGCTTACTTGGCACCTCTATTGTGCTAGATGCTTTGTCAAACCCTTTACTACATTATTTTACTTAATTTTCATGACAATATGATAATATTATTACTATTACTAGCCAAGGCTCAGAGGGGTTAAGTAACTTGTTCAAGGACACACAGCAAGGGGCAGAATCTGGATTTGAAAGCAGCCTCCAACTCAAACACATTTTTTTGGACTATTCTGTATTTCTTTCCATTGCTTAGTATCTCCCTTTCGGAGACCCACTGGACTAGAGGAAATGGATTCAACTAGCAACTATCGATCAAACATTGAGGCTTTTTTTGCTTTGTTTTGTTTCACTTTTTAATAAGATATTTTAGGCCAAAATTAGAATTTAATATGTCATTATCAGGTTGAAAAAGTGACAATAGGATGATTTCAATTTTATTTAAAATATAAACTAAAACTTCAAGTTTAAGAAATATTAACTCTAATGAAAACAGAAATTGCACCTAACTCAGTCTCCTCTGTGGCAAACGCTCTGTTTCCAGAAGTCTCTCTGAGTGTGTCCCCCTTCTCCCCAGTTTCTTGGGAGAAACAATACTTTAATCTGTTCAGTATAAATTAGCTTCAGATAAACTTAAAACAAGTCCTACTGATAATGGTGTCACCTTCATACCAGAAGATGAAAGCATATTACTATAGTTATTCTAATTTTTTTCTCTTAGAAATTACTGCTGCTCAGCTTCACTATTGTAAGTATTGAATTCTATCTCAGGGATACAGCTGAGGTCCAGTGGCTGCAGATTCAGTGCATTAAGTTACTTTTTGGATAGGATGAAGACACAATAGTCATAGGACTGGTGAAGCCATAATAAATATTTCCATTTTCCTTTTCTTACAGAAGATTTCAATTCTATATGTTGTCAAAATGCAATCCAATTAAATTTGTGGATGTGAAATTAGAAGGCATGATCTCCTACATTATAGCAGGACTAAAGTTTCTTTGTTCTAGGTTACATTAAGGAGTCAGAGCGGAAACAATATTTTACAAATTTTAAGAAACTAGAGAGCAATGGAACTGCATATAAGATGAAAATCTCCTCTTGTTAAGATTATACTTGAAAATCATTAGGAAAAAGAAAAAGAAAATCATTAGGAAGGCAACCCATTAGAGGCTAACATCTGGATTAGAAAATCCACTATGGCCAGCTTTTCCTCCAGTTTTGGAACAGATGGCTCTTCCTTTAGTTGAACACTGAAAAAGGGCTTGTTTTGGGGCCAGCCTGTGTGAAAAGCAACTACTCTTAATCCCCACCCTCACACTCATTAGAGACACATGGGAAGCTACTGAGAGATGACTGAATCACATTCCCATGCCACTCTCATTTCCAGGCATTGAGGGGGAATTTTGATTGGAATGAAATCCACTTCTTGTGTAGTTATTTCTGTCTCCCTGTCTCTCTGGCTGTCTCTTTCACCTGGAAGCATATATTTAAAGTCTAATAAGTTAAAGGTGCATATATAATGGAACTCCCCAGAATATACATTGAACTTCTGACTTTATTTTTAAATTCCTTTATTTTCAGACTCAGGATTTAGTGATGTTTCTGATTGACTTCCCCCTTCAGCCTTAGAGCTCAGAGTCACGGAGGCTGAGGGACGTTGACACAAGTTTGCTCAATGGCTGGCATACAGTCTCAGTTCTCTGAGGCATCGCTCTTTAAGGGTGTCTGCTCAACTCCACAGGGGCCCATGGAGCTTCCTAAGGTGGTCTGGGGTTTTCTTTTTTGTTTAAAAATGTTCAACCTTTTCCTCTGTTACAGTGAATAACTTATTTAATGCAGTCAACTCCAGTCAGGCAAAAAAAAAAAAAAAAAAAAATCATTTGTGTCTAATCAAAGCAGAGACAAACTCTATTCATTTGGGTAAAGAGTTTTGTTTTTTTAAACAGTGCCAACTAATAGGATTTGTGTTTCTTGGACATTTTGATGCACTGAGGAGGCCCTGGAAACTCTAAAGTTTAAAATAGCCTTGAGTGAAAGAGGTGAGAGAGCACTGGACCTGTAGCCAGCGCACACTGGACGTGTACACCAGGCTTTATGTAAAATGAGAGTGGGTACTTATTATAAACGAGATCCTGTTATAAGAACCTTTCATATATTAACTCATCTTTAAACTTCCCCCAAATCCTTGAGGTAAGGATATTATATTTATCTCCATTTTAAAGTTGTAGAAACAGAGGCACAGAGACGTTAAGTAACTTTCCCCAGGCTACCCAGCTTGGAAGCAACAAAATTGGGTCTTGTACCTAAGAACTTGGCTCAGAGCCTACTGCCATAACTCCTGCTCTGTTTCTCCTCTACTTTGTCTCACGTAATCCTCATAATGACCCCATGGTGCATCTACTGTTATCCACTGTTCACTTGTGAAGTTACAAAATATGCTCAAATTCACCTGCCTAGTAAGGGGAAGATCTGGGCTTTGAATCCAGGTTCTGCCATAAAGCAATGATTGTCAGAATCCTATTTCAAAGTAGGACCTGGGTTTAAGCCATGGTTATGCCATGTACCAGTTCTGTGACCTTGTGTGAGTCACATCCATCTGGAGCCTCAGTTTCCTTATTCATGAAGGAGATATGATAATACAGTCCTGCCTACCTCACAGGTTTGAGGATAGGATCAGCTAAATAATATAGGTGAAAGCTTGTTTCTCTTCAGTGTCCTTGGAAGTGAGTATGAGAGTTTGTTTGGATCATTTCCCTCTTTCATTTTCTAAGAGACAGAATAGTGAGCTGAAACCTGGAAGAGTTAATGTCCTTTCCTAAGCACAGAAGTTACTTTCCAGGAGGGACTTGGGCCCTGAAATACAACTCGGATCTGCCTCATCAATCTATGTGGTAGAGAAGTTTCTAATTTTCCCGAGACTTTGCTTGGGAGCCCAGGATCAAGTAGAATCTGGAGTGGAAAAGGAAAGTACTTAAAATAACACCAGATGCTTTTTCAAAAATGGCAAAATATTTTGAGGGAGAGAAGTGTGTCCTCAAACAAGCTACTCTAGCAGTTCCTTTGATTCTGGTTTCTTCTCATGATGCACTTGGGACCTTATTATTAGGGATGCTATAATGTAGAAGTCTCAAGGATACATTTAAGACATCATATAAGGGCTGAAATTATTTTAAAAAATGAATTAAACTTTGACTAAATATTGGCAACATGTTCTACAATTTATAAAATATAATACTTTGTGTCTTGGGGTGGAGGCAAGAGAAGGTAGTAGTTGGATTGATTATGAGAGATGGGATTATTGAGAGACAATCCCGTACCAGTGGGAGGGATGCTGGGTGGGAAGCCTGGTTTGCAGGGCAGACGGGGAGATAAGCACAAAGAAGTACAAAGAAGAAGGCAGTTAAATTGGAACTAAGCTTCATTTGCTCTCAGTAGCTTCTGGGACCATGTGTCTACTTAATTCCTATTTCAATTATCTATTGCTGTATAATGATTTTGGGGTTTGGTGGGTGGCTTTCTGCTGTTTTGCCCGAGTTCATTCACACTGCTCAAAGGCTAAGCCTGTCTCTCCACGTGGTTTTTCATTCTCAGGGAGGCTGGACTGAGCCACGATGGGGGCAGCATTCCAAGAGGACAAGCCCCAAATGCATAACCTCTTCTGGAGTCTCTATTTGTGTGACATTTGGGGATGTTCCATTGGTCAAAGAAATTCATCCAGCCAAGCCCAGGATCAATGAAAGAAGAGACTCAACAAGGGTGTGCATGTTGGGAGGTATGATTTATTGGGGGCCATTAATCTAACAATCTACCATAGCATTCTCTATATTTTCTCTCATACACAAATGCGCTCATCCCTTCTAAGACCCTCACAGTCTTATCCAATCATGACACCAAGAGTAAAGTTCATGAATTCTTGAAGTGAATTAGGGCTAGATGTTGATGAGGCCCTTTGGGTACAGCTCCTTTTGATCCTGAGACCTGTGGACTGAAAAAGACAAGTTGTTTGCCCCTCACACCCAATAGGCAGAGATAAGTCATCATCAGTGTATCCACAATAGACATCTCCATTCAAAAAGAGGAGGGATGAGAGGAGGCTCATAGCAGTCACTGGTCCATAGTAATTACGAAAACCACAGGCACATAGCATCAGGGCTCCTTATTCTGAGGAAGAGAATAATCTTTGATTAGGGCCCAGTTCTGCTCCCATAATCTACTGCTCTCTGTGGCCCTTGGTTCACCCTTCGGTCTTCCCTTTTCCAAAACAAATGGCCTGTACTTACAGTCAAATAGCTTTCTCAGTCTGCTTCCTGTTTGCAGAAAGTTGGAGACCTAGAGCCACTTTCAGTTTGAACTGTCTATGCCTTTTTAATCCAAGCTGATAGAACAAATTTACACTTGGACACTCAGCGGGCGTTTTGTGAATCTGGCTGGGTTTACTCCATGCCCCTAAAGTCACATCCATAATTCTTTTTGAGATAGACCTCTCTCTAGTTTAGGCTGAGTGCCAAGGTACAGTGGGGCATTGCCTTTAAGATTTTTAGAAACTTGTTAGTCTATTTGAGAGTATCTAACTAGGTACTTTGCTAAATCTTTCTGAGATCATAACAAATGGTCATATAGATGCATCTGTGATTTGATCTTAACCCTGAGGTCACTTCTTACTTCTTGAATCTTTTACTCAGTAAAAATAGTGAAGTTGTAAAGTAGTCTTATTTTCCAAGCCAGTGCATCATGATTTTTCTATATTTCCTTGAAATTCTGCTTGGGAAACAAACAGTTCTCTTTGTAGATGATCTCTCTTTTATACAGAGAATGGGTTAGCACTTTCAACATTCTGCCTGGAAATCTCCTTAGCCAAATCCACAAATCCATTTTCTGTCTTCCAAATTAATGTAGGTAGAGGTTTTGCAAGTTGTTTTTACTTCAAGCTGTGAACCACTATCTCTCCAGCCTCCAAAAGCAGTTTCTTTACTGTGGTGAACAGAAAATGGCCCCCTGGAAATGGCCACATCTTAATCTCCGAACACTCTAAATATGTCACCTGACGTGACTACAGAGACTTTGCAGGTGTGATTCGGATGGGAAAACTCCTGGATTATCTGGGTGAGCCCAATGTGATCACAAGAACCTTATAAGGGAAAAGGAAGAGGGAGGCAGGAGAGGCAGACACAGGGAAGGAAGTGTGATGAGGCAGGCAGAGGTGGGGGCGGGGGGAGATTGGGAGATGTTATGCTGATGGCTTAAACATGGAAGAAGAGGCCCCAAGTCAAGGAATCCAGGCAGCCTGTGTAACTCGAAAAAGTAAGGAAACATTTTCTTCTTTAGAGTTTCCATAAGGAATGCAGTTTGTCTGACACATGGATTTTGGCTCCATAAGACCCATTTGGGATTTCTGACCTCCAGAACTGTAAAATGATAAATTTTTGTTGTTCTAAGCCACTACATCTGTGGTAATTTTTTTTTACATCAATGAGAGACTAATATACTCACCATCTTTCCAACCTATGCTATCAGTTTGTTCAGAATCTTCTGGCATTCATCAAAACCTCAGTGCTACTTTTTCAGCCTCTGCCCACTTCCTTGTATTAAAATTAATTTCTCATGACTTAGTTCTTTTTTTTTTTTTTTTTAATGGTGGCACACTCTGGTTCTGGTACCAATTTTTTGTGGCTTTAAACAATAAGAATTTGTATTCTTCATGAGTGTGTGTGTTGGCTGGGTATTTCACTTAGCTTCACTTTGTGGTTCCATTCGGTTGGAGCATTGGCTGAAGGTTGGGATTCTCCCGGATGGCCAAGATGGCTGGGCCTCTCCTTCCATGTGGTCTTTCATTCTGAAAGAGGCTAGACTGAGTGAGCTTCCTCATATCTTAGAGTAAGTATCTTAGGAGGGCAATCCCAAAGAGCAAATGCTTTTCAAGCTCAACTTGCATTATCCTTGTTGATGTCCCATTAGCCAAATCAAATTATAGAACAAAACTCAACGTCATTGAATGAAGAGACAACAGAAAGGCATGGATACTGGAAGTGTGATTTTTTTGGAGGTAAGTGTAACAATCTATCACAGTTGCTAAATATCAGAAACACTGGTTTGTACTCCCAAGAAAATGAAAGGAATGGTCTATGAAGAGTAAGGTGTATTCCAGGTAGATTCATCCTTGCAACTCTATATCAAGCTAATGTAAAAAATTCTAAATCAGACTTACCTTTAGAACCATTCAAGTAGACTTTTTATTATTTTGGGTGCTTTTATGATTGAAAAACAAATCAACCCCAAACCGTCCCCTACTTTCCCGCCTGATTTTTAATGTTAAAAATGTATTTAAGAATTGAGAAAAAGGCTTTCAGTATAGAATAAGAGCTATAAAATTTTAAAAGCAATTTCAGATTGATTTGCTACTTTATTGGATGAATTTCTAAAAAATATATAATCAGGAAATCAATCAGAAAAAGTAATTGTCTTATAAGAGGATAGGAGACCCAAAAAACAGGGAAGGAGAGCACTCCTGAGAGGGAGAGGCTGAGGGTGTAGGCAAACATTGCAAGACATTCCATTGCTGACCTTTAGCTGGCTCTTGACAAGAACAGAAGCCAGTACATCGAGACTATGTTATGTGCTGAAGCTGCAAAAGTAGAACACCTTTCTTCTCCGTGACTTGTGAAGGTTTTTTTTTTTTTTTTTAACATGACATTTTTCAGTCACAGCATGTGGTGTATTGAATTATATACCCCGATTTTAGACAGTTCTTGGTCTTGATCTGCATTCCTGTGCATGAAAACCCATTGCAAATTGTATCTCTTCAAGATGTTATCTTAACTAAGTGTGGCCCAACTGAGTGAAGGTAGACCTTCATCGAGATTACTGGAGTCTTTTATAAGCAGAAGAAATTCAGACATGAGGCAGAAAGCCACAAGGAAGAGCTGGAAGCTAGTAGTCAATGGAACTCAGATAAAGGAGAGGACATCATCATGTGACAGGAAAGCCTAGGACCCAATGATTGCTGGCCAGCCAGCATGCTACCCACCCCAAGACAACACAAGCTTTAGGTTCTTGGAAACTGTGAGCCAATAAATTCCTCTTGTTAAGCAAACCCATTGTGGGATATTTGACTGAGCAGCCTGGAAAACGAAGACACATTGCAAAATCGAATACATTTCCTGGGTATGAAAGCAACAAAACATCTTGAAGAGATACAATTTGCAATGGGTTTTCATGCACAGGAATGCAGATCAAGACCAAGAACTGTCTAAAATCGGGGTATATAATTCAATACACCACATGCTGTGACTGAAAAATGTCATGTTAAAAAAAATATATATATATACTAGGCATTTTGACAGGTACAAGGATACAGAGATGGATAAACTTTTTTTCTGCTATTTAGGGACAAAGACTTGAGAACGGAGGAATATAATTCTCTGTATAAGTCATCAAGGGCCTAGTTCCTTAACAATGACTGGGTAAATATGGGCACCTATGGGGTCTGCCTGGCTTCTTGCCCTTGCTTCTGAATCTGCCCATTGGCCAGGTGAGGCCATCAGCTTTTCTAAAATGTTCTCCAAAATGTTCCTGTTCCTGATCATTGCCTCTTGTCTGCATGAGAGATGGCAGTGACCATCTCACCTAATGAGTTTGAGCAAACAGAAGTCTGTTCTGAAATTCCTAAGAACATTTGGGGTCAGAGAAACAAAGGTGGCATTGTCTTTTGGCCTTTCTAGCCCAAGCAGCTAGTCAGCATTTCAGAGTTTTTATCACTGTGGGCAGCCAGTATAGAGAGTGGTTTAATATTCAAGTAAAGCTCCTGTGAACTATTTGGTCTCCAGTGGACTATTTTGAGCAGTTTCTAAAATGTCCTGATCCCTACTCAATTCTTCTTTTCCAGTAAAATTAAGAAAAGAATGAAAAAAGATATTGTTTGGTAATGCAGCCTGGCAGAGAAAGGGTTAAGATCCATACAATTTGGCATAGCTAGAATTTGTATTATCGTAACCATGAAATTGTAATAAATCAGTGAACAAACGAGGTTGGTGTGCTAGAATCATAACCTGCAAATCTTTTGTCTGTCAGTTTCATGCCTGGGTGGTTATTAATGATGGCTATTTCATGCATTCATGTGGAAACATACTAATTCACAGCAGGGAAGTAGCAGCTCTCCTTAGGACCTAACTCTAGGCTGTGTGAGATATGAGCCAAACCAAACACCTGAATGCCGAATGTTTACTGTGGGCTGCTGTCAGGGCCATGCTTGCAGATATATGCTGCTCACTAACCAATACAACCCAGGAAAGAGTCAAAATGTTCCTAAAACCTTGATGGTTTGAGAAAGGGACACATGAGCAATTTATAATAAGCTGAGCAAGAGTTGCTAATTTAGTTACTTTTTCTTTTTTTCTTTTTTTATAGTTCCTTTTTTTTAAACTACGGTGGGAGGTCAGGGTGTCAACTTGTCTTGGGAATATTTCTGTGAAAATAAGAATTATATATATAGAATTTCAGTCTTTTCTTTTTTAGGATGGAAGAAAATGCTTATTATTTATGAGCCTAAGATTAGTTTTTTAGTAATTAGTAAAGAAATGTTTCCCGAATATTCCAACATGTGTGTGTGTGTGTGTGTGTGTGTGTGTGGTCAGCCAGAGGCTTAGAGTAGGAACTCTATCTTCCACATCAGCAATGCTTGATTAAAGGAGGTGAATTTGTGGGCAAGGGCATAAAAAAGTAAGGTGCTGGGAAATGTTTAGCACCTGGCTCTTGGGTAATAAAGAGAGCCCTGGTTAGTACTATTTGCCAATTTCCATTGTGTAAAGATTCCCACCATGACCAATTTCAAGTTACTCAGCCTGGAAGAGATGGGGCCAGTTGGCCACATGGCATCAGCATTCCATTGCAAAGAGATTTCAGGAGCAGAGGCCCCTGGCAACCATTTAAATTCAGGGCTCTTCTTAACACATGCAGTTGGACGTTAAGAGAATGCAAGGGGTTAATAATAGGGTGTATATGGAAACTGTATATTACATGTTTATATGATTTTTTTCTGTAAATATGTAACTTCTTTAAAAAATGGAATAGAATTCTGGAAGCTAAAGAAACTTGTGACTTTTTTAATGCATCAATGAGCAATTTCTCCCCCTTATATTGGTACACCATATCAGGAATTTTTTTTTGAAACCATCTGTGAATAGCTAGGGTAATAAATGTGAAAGTGTATCAAGCCAATAAACTGTTGTTTTTACTGGTTAAAATAAAATGATGGCAAGTGGAATATTACACATTAAACAAGATCTTAAGAAGAGTATGTAATATGAAAAATTTTCTCAGTATAAGTCTATATTAAAATATATTTTTATGTAAGTGTTTGTGCAAAGTGATCTTACTTTTATTAAAATGGTATATACAAAAGAAAAAAAAAAGATTGTAGATGCAATGGAGGTAAGAAGCTTAAGGATTTCTCTTCCTTTTGCTTGACTTTTTTTCCATATGAAAAATAAATGTACATTGCACTGTTTTTCATGAAGGGCCATGCCATTAGTATCATCCTGGATATGTTTCACCTTCAGGACTATCATGCCTAAATCTGAAACTGTCTCAAATGTGGGGCCTTCTTTAAACCTCCCAATGAAGCAGCCATACTAGATGACAAATCTACCTAGGAATAGGAATAAGGAATAAGGAATGCTTGTTGGATTAAAAAAAAATTGAGCTACGATTCTAGTTCTAATATTTCAGAGATACGTTATATGAGAGATTAAATGACGTTTTTCAGTGATTCATTTAAATCTCTCATAAGTAAGCTGACACTACTGAGAAGCTTTTGAATATTTTATTATGTGTAGGGATGGCATTTCTAATTGGAAATAGTTATTTTCACCTACTCCAACTCCCTCTTTCCCTAATGCAGTCTCTCAACGCAATTAATCTTAGAGTTGCCATGTTTAAAAATTATCTTAAAACCATTCAAATCAGAGTGGGAGTAAGAGAACCTCATAATATAATCTCATTGTTCTGAATCCTTTAAGGTAGTTCCTGGAAGAATCAGTTCTGGACTAGACTCATCAAGAATGCGTCTTCTCCATTTTGTTGTCCTCAGGCTGTGCTCCTTAGGGTTGAATCAGCTGGTCTGGCTGGGAAGCATGTGCCCCGTGTGTCCCCTGCAATGCAACTGTTCAATAATAATTTGAGGGTGTCGATGGTGTCAGAGCTTCTAAGGAAGCCAGAGTGACCTAGCTCCTGGAAGTTTTCTGGATTGCATGTGTGGTGCTGTGCTGCTGCTTTTTTCTGTACCCCAGGCAATAGCCCATCATCAATCATAATTCAGGCACTAAACCTGGGTCAGGGGTGTGAAGGATGATTACGCCACTACCTCTGCCAGAATGTGTACACCAATGCCTAAGAATGCTGCTCTTCTCAGTTTCTTACAATGGCTAAAAATTTGGAAAATGACTTAAATATCCCCAAATCATAAGCTAAAAATTTATTTTATGGCTCAGTGTCACAATGGGATTCTGTGCAACCACTAATAAGATTAATGTAGATGTATATTTATTAATCCAAAATGAATGAATGAGGTATAATTAAGTAAAAAGACAATTATGGTATGTCTCATTTTATAAAACATGTATATTTGCATTGATAGAAACATGCCTGGGAAGATTTATAAGGATTTTGAGGATTATGGATATTCTTTTTTCTATTTGTTCATCTGCATTTCTACATTGAACAGACTTCATGTAATAATAAAATGGTCAGGAAAGGTTAAAAGTGAAAAAAAAGTTTCTATAAATACTCAGATTAAGAGAAACATTTATGAAGATCTGTCCATGCCCCTGTCTTCCTGGACGTAGTCCATCTTCTCCTCTTCCCATGTGTGTATCCCTTACACCCTTCTTTACAGGAAATGATACTTGAACCCAATGTTGCTGGAAAACTCCTGGATTTGCTGACTGCACCTAATGATTCTCCTCAGGATTGTAGTGTGAGGATGGAGACCAGTACCCCAGAGTTTTCTTGTGAAGGACAGAGAAGCTGGAGCTATTTAAAAAATTCCAGCAGGGAAATAGGGTCACTGCTGGAACCCAGTGCTGGGACATAGGGGGATGGCCCATCCTGTCAGGCACAGTCACTGATTCGGACACCCAGGCCTTGCTCGCTCAGTTTCTCTTGGCTTCTCTTGGACACCTTCCACTGCCATGCTCTCTCCACAAGAGACAACAGCGCCTGGGGAACTCTTCAAGTAGCTAATCAGGATGCAGCAGCCCTCTCGGCTCAATCCTACTTAAAGTCTATGTCAGCATATCCCTTGCCTCCTCTAAGTCTCAGGCCATGAGGTGTGTTTTTAGCTTTTCTAAATGGAAGCATATCTCAAGAGGAGGATTAGCCAATTGGCTAAAGAACAGAGAATCAATTTAGTTTAAAACAATTCCTCTAATGGTAGTATTTTGCATCCACCGGTAACTTTCCAAGGCACCGTGCACTTTGTCCAGAACCCTTGGGGAGTGTAGAGTGGGCTTGCCTTTCACCATTAGGAAGGGAGGGGATGCAGCGGAACCCCGTCTTTTCTGTTGGGGTGAGAAGCTAAGACAGAAAAGGTTAGAAGTTTTAAACTCTGAAAATGCAGTGGGAAACTGCTTAGGATGTTTCTTGGGTGTTTTATCTTCAATAAAAGGAAGAAAGGGAATTATCAAAGCTAGAAGGAGAGGATAGCTAAAGAATTTATAACCTTTACTATATGCTGACTAATTGATTACAAGGAATGATCTTCTAATAAGGTCCCCTGGTACTGAAAGCTATCCTTAGCGACCCAGGGACTCATAACGAAATATATTAAAGTAAAAAGTCTCTCATTGCATGGTTAGACAAATAATAGGGACATGTACCTCATTTGAAGCAGAAAACTGAATTTAAGCACTACCACCAGATAACTAAAATCAGGCATAATGTCAAACTTTGGCATACATTGAGAAGGTATTGGCTAATTCTTCTTTTATATGTGACCAGAGAAATTTACTTTTTATTTTTCTCAGGATTAAATGATTCATATAATTCTAGCAGTTCTTTTGAAAATAAAAATTTTCAAGCATGTTTTGTTCTCGAAGAATCTGAAATGTAAAACAAGACACATGCTGATAATAATGGAAGACTAAATCACTCCAATTTTCTGAGCAACTACTAAATACCAGAGAGTTTTGTCTTTTCCAAGACCTTCCAGCCAGGAGGTGGTTGAGCCAAGTTTTGAACTTTCCAGCTCTAAAGATGCCTGTCTTCCAATAAGCCACAGACCTTCCAGATGTGTAAACAACACCTATGCCTAAAGATCTCTCTTGTATTTTTAGAAAATTTGGAGATGAGAGTGAAATTATTTAAAAAGAATTTGTTCAGCTGGCAAATGTGAGCTGAATGAAGTATGTAGGGTTGGAAAGGAAGTGTCAGGATAATGGAGTATATACTGAAGCCTGAAAAATGGTAGGATCTCCTACAACACAAGGAGAAGGGTCAGGGTAGGTGAAGAATAGAAAAGTCAGGGTGAGGATCAAGACAAGGGGTCATGAGTTCTTTGGAGGTTGGGTCCTGTCTTAGTGTGCTTCTTCAGTGCTCAGAACAGAGCCTTTCTTGCACGTCATTGGTATTCTATAAATCCTAAATGGAAGAATAGAATTCTATGGCACACAAATATTGAGGACTTCCATTGGGGCTAAAATGATCAGGATAGAGAGTCCTGGTCTTCCTGTCTCAGGTGATTCTTATACTACTTGGCATCTGCCTTTATTTAACCTAGAAAAAAATCCAACCTAGAAATTTTTGGTGCAGCAGCTTTGAACCAGAGGTCCATGATAGACTTGGTGGGACAGAGGGAGCCTGTGATAGGGGCTTATTGTAGTGTTTATAGCTACTACAATTTTTTTAGAGTGTATGTACATTTTAATAGAGAGAGAACCCATAGGCTGTAAATTATAAAATAATAATAATGATAATCAAAAGATGAAGGTTTTGTAGTGGGAAGGCTTTGTACTGGGAAGACAAGAAGATTAAAAGACCAACCTTTCTATTCTAATCCACTGCTTTCTACTCTCCATCCTCAAAAAATATTAAGTTTATTCTTGACCTTTGCTAATGCTCTTTCCCCTTCTTTAAATGTCATCACTTTACCATTTTGCTCATCCAACTCCTCTGCATCTTTTGGAGCCCAAGTACTTTAATCTTCCATCAAGCCTCTCCTGAAAATCTTGCGTTCCATTAATTTGATTTCTTCCTGTTCTGAATTTCTATAGAACTTGTGATCTATCCTATACAATGTATCATTTAATTATATTTTGTCTGACCTTGTTTCATGAAGCCCACTTTTCAAAGCTAATAGATAATTGATCCTTGGATATGGACTTCACATCATCTGTGAGTGTTTCAGAGCACAAATTTGGCTAATTCTTTGCCTCTATGCCCTTGGGCAAGTTGCTAAACCTCTGTATCCCTTGGTTCTCTTCTGGGTGGAATGCCGGCAGCGATAAACAGAACCTACGCCATTGGGTTGATAGAAGGATAAGTGAGGTAATGCATAAAAGGTTCTCTAGTCTCTGGGAGATAGCAAATTGATTTTTAACTATTACAGTATATTCATTATTACCTTCAACTTCTTCCAAAATAGTACAGAAGAGGGAAAGGAACAGGAGTTTTGGGGCCTTTCTCCTTCCATTCTTTCCTTCCGAGGCACTGGACTAGTCACTTAAGCCCATTTGGTCTCAGTTCTCTTATTGTTTTGTATATAATAAACTTTATTTTTAGAAAAGCTTTAGATTACAGGAAAGTTACATCAAAAGTATAGGGGATTCCCATTTAATCAATCTCCTCTCCCTCCCACAGATTCCCCTATTAATAACATCTTACATTAGTGTGGTGCATTTGTTACATTTGATGAACCAATATTGAAGCATTGCTACTAGCCAAGGTCTATAGTTTACATTATGGTTTACACTTTGCACTGTATAGTTTTATAGGTTTTGACAAAATGTGTAATGGCCTGTATCTGCCATTGCAATATTATGGAGAACAATTCCAATGCCCTAAAAATGCCCTGTTCATTCCTCCCACTCCACTCTGAACTTCTGGTAACCACTACCTTATATCAATGTTACAAGTTCTTCTGTTTCAACAATACTAATAAGTCTACTTTGGCTCATGGTTGCATTGCTATCTTATGTTTTTTTATTCCTCGATCTTGAGGATTTGGTAATGATGATGCCCGCTCTGCTTCAGATTGAGAGACAGCTTAGAGCTTATAGGGCAGATGGAAGCAAGTGTTTTGCTTGAAGTTGGAGATACTCTTTATTTTTGGAATGGGAGTTGTCTATCATCATCATTTTGTTAGTTGTCCTGGGCAAGTCTGGTGAACTTGAGAGTAGATATTGGCTACAACTCTTCTGAGATTCAGGGCTCAACTGGCATATGAACAGACCAGAGATTGAAGTCTCTGGGACATATATTTAATGGGTATGGTGCTAATTATAGGTTCAAGTAAAGGGGGTAGAAGAATCATGAGTTGGGAAATTATAAATGAGTCTAACTCTGTTATATTGGGGGAAACAGATTACCATAATTCCAGGAGAAGGCCCACTGATGGGGTGCTGATTTCATGAGGCTGTGTTCCTTGCCTATAGTGTCTGGACATTTCTAGAGACCCCAGAAATACCACTGTTTGAGGCTTTGTTTACTGTGGCAGTTTGTGAGATCTGCCTGAGACATGCATAAGCATAACCTCTGAAATGACCTCCTGATTCACTTTGATATCTCTTAGCCATAAAAACCCTTCTATAATTAATGTTTTCCCCTTTTGGCTAAGGTCTTTTTCTAAAAGCATCACTGGTTAGCACTTGGTAATAATCCCACGGTGCCAGAGAGGCTCATCCTTGGAAGTCACGTCCTATGCTGGGGGGAAGGTAGTGAGTTTATTTGCTGAGTTTGGCTTAGAGAGAGGCCACCTTTGAGCAACTTGGAGGCTTTCAGAAGGTAAGTCTTAGGAATTAGTTGTTATTAGGCTAAGTTTCAATTTTTTTTTTTTTTTTTTTTTTTGCCGGGAGGTCCAGAGGATCAAACCTAGGTCCCTCCATATGGGAGACGGATGCTCAACCATTTGAGCCACATTCGTCCCCCACTAAGTTTCAATTTTACAAGAATAAGGTTCATAAGAACAAGCATTAATATTTAAAGCTTGGCATATTGGTTTTCTTTTATGAGGCACTGCCTATATACTCCAGAGATTTTTGCCACTCTATTTGAGAAAGTCCAGTACTTCCCATGGGAAGAATTTAATGTTTTGTTGATTATTATGTGGGTCTCCTTCCAGTGAGAAAACACCCTATGGCAACATGAATACATTCATTTTCCATAGCAGCATGCCTCAAGTGAATGTCCTCCCATACATCCTCCCACTGCTGACCCTTTGCACCAGTAACACTCCCTTGCTACAGATTCTGAAATAACACTCCCACCATTGTATTCTTAACCACAGTCCTTGGCCTCCTCAAATTTACCAAGCCACACACCCACCTGTTCCTTCATCCAGCCCTCCCCCCCCAGCTTCATGGATTACTGGCTGCCCCCTCCCCCCACCGCCCCATCCCATTCAGTTCCCTCATTTTTGAAACAAGGTAATAATGTTTGCAGGCAGGGCTTTTGTAGAGTACAGGTGAGAACATATACATGCACTTGCTTTGAAACCTTAAACTCATTACAAATCCAACCAGGCCATCAGTGTCCTTACCTAGATTTTCTAACTGAAGCAATCTCTACTCTTTTGCTGTGATGGTATAAGGTATGAACCCAGAAATGCCAGGAGCAAACTTATCTACTTTCCTCATGAGCACTAGGAGGAAACACAGCAGATATCCGGAAAGCAGCAGAGTTGGAAGAGCAAGAGGTTTGGCTGCAGTGAGTACCTGGTTCTCATCAACTCTTGCTCTTCCTGTTCTTGTAGTTGACTTGCATCAGTGAATCCAATACCGTCTACTGGCCTTTATGACCTGCTTTGTCAAGAAAGCTAGTTGGAGCTGAGCAATTGCCAGGGCTTCTGGAGTAGCCCTTGACTAATACAGAGGGTCAGGAGAAAATCTAGCTAATCAGCAAGAGAAAGGATGGCTGGGACACAAGTGAAGTTTTCTCTCTTCTTGTTTCTCTTCCAAACAAAAGAGACATGGAAGCGATTTTGGAAACTTTAGAGAGAAGGCAGGCAGTATGCCTCCCATAGGGGCTTCCTGCCACCACCCAGAGAAAGCGAAGGAGGGACCAAGACCCTTAGACTTTGAGGTGCACACATTCCCCTAGTCCATGGAGCACCCAGAGGTTTGGAAGAAACAATCCAGTGCAGTGCCAGGTTCAGTGATCCTCAATGCCTGTTCCAATGGTCCTTTAGTCCCTCAGGAGGGTGACAGCAATTGCAGCAATACATCTGTGTGTGTGGTGGTGGGGACAATCACGGAGACAAGGAGAGGGGCCAGGACAGAGCAGAGCATCAGTGAAGAGTCCTTCCCGTGTCACAGCACAGGTTATCTGCAAGGGACTGCTGCAGCCGTGAGAGCTCAGAATACATCCCTGCCCCCCCATTTCCTGAGAAACTGAAGTCCTTGTGGGGTGGGGTAAACTGGGGCTCTGGCAATTAAGACATATTTGAGATCCTATTAAGACATATTTGGTTTTATAGCCATAGGAGAAAGGTTACATACTTCTCTGGAATCTAGGGTCTAGATTTTCTTTTCAGCCAGGGAATGAATGCCACTCAAACGCCTAAGCTGAAACCCTCAGGATTGAAGTTTTGCACACGTTTTGCAAAACACACATACATATATGAGAAGGACTATACATGCAGATGGTATCTATTTATCATTGTATTTTGGTAGCTAGAAAGCTATGTGACTTGGTCCCAGACTGGTTTCTTTGTCCTTTATGGAGATAATTATTTTTATAAAGCTGAGTTTGTGACAATCATAGTTAAGATTGCATTTTATGTATTTTTTTTAGAATAAACATTTACCCTCTTGCCGGCAGGGTCCCTGGGTCTCTTGCAAAGACTTCATCTTCAAAGAACGTATTTTCAAATAAATGATTATGAAAGTAATGAGTAATCATTGTAGAAAATTTGGGAAAAGTGTAAAAAATGCCAAAGAAGATTAAAATCACCTATAAGGAGACCTCTTTGAAAGAACAGGGAGATGGTTGCTATTTCAATAAAAACTTCCGTTCATTCAATTCTGTTTGAAAAGCGTTCACTGCACCGTGGACCTCGGTGCAGGGTGTTGGAATGGCTCTTGGAATAGCCCTCAGCCCCTGCCTTTGAGGACCAGGTAATCTAATAAGGGCTATACTGACTCTCCTTGTATAAAATTCTGCTCTAATCCCATGACTATTATAATGAGGTTCCATTCTAGTCATACTTGTCAAATTTACTGAGCCAATGAGGACTTTGGGGAAAAAGAGATGCTTTTAAAACCTCAATGGCGCGCTAAATAAAATGTGAAAACAAACTTTCATCCTTTGTTTCTCATCAGGCTCCAAATAAAAGAGTTCAGGAGCTAAGAAAAGACCGCATTGCAGTAAACATCTAATGGCAAAGGTGCACTAACTTGCTTTTTCATTTGAGTGACTTGGGGAGGAGGCCATTGTCAGAAAGATCTGATGCAGATTGGGGCAGACTATTAACCAGCTGGGTGTCTCCTGCGTGTGGGCTGAAATCACACTTACCAAATTGCCTGAGACAGGTTGTACAAAAGCTATCAGCTGCTACTAGCTTTTGACTTGCCACTGGTTTCTTCTAGTCATTTCTTATTATTGTCTTGGCGCATAAACACTTCTGTACAGATGACTGCATTTGTTCTTTGTGTAATACATGCTCCAGAGGAATTTAGATTGTCAGGGGACAATTTAGGATAGGGAGAGGAGCAAGGAGGTAGTGTGGAGGCTAGGAATTGGGTTGGCAGTTATGGATGTACACAGGACGACCCTGTTCACAAACGACCCCAGGAAAGCCAGGTGGCACCTGTACTTCCTGGAGATTATTTTAGCATCTTCGAGACCACTTTTTTGGTTGGAGGTGATGGTGCTTTAGGCGAGAGAGGTGCAGTGTAAATTCTATTGTACCAACCCACACCCACCCACTCACCTGCACGCCCTACAAAAAGCTTGAAAAGAGCAATCAGAGAAGGGAAAAGAAAAACACAATATACCAAAGCAAAAAAAAAAAAAAGAAAAAAGAAAAAAGAAAAAAGAAATCCAAACAAACAACCCCCTCCCCCTACATATGATAATGAAGAAAATAGGCAAGCTAAAGAGGATTAGCAAGTGACTATAACGATGGGGTTTGGGTCAGCTCTTGTGTTTTAAATTAAAATCTGAAAAATAAACTCCTATCAGTTAAGAAGAGCGCGGCATCTCATTGTGAATTGTCCACAGCTGCTCAGATGCTGATTATCTTTCTTTTCTGCAGGCATCTTGGGTAAATAAGCAAGGAAATGAAATAAAACCAACTGTTTAAAATTCTTCCTTTCATATATGCCATATTGTCTGCAGGGCTTTATCACCTCAGGCAGCTTGCTGGAGAGAGGGAATTTAAATACTTGAGCCTTTTTACCTGCAGTTTACTGGAGCTGTTTTCTTGCATTAAGGTTAAAGGCGAGGGACTTTAGAAGACCAAGGGCATCTTTTTTTTTTTTTAATAAAATTTTATTGAAGTATATCATTCATACATGAACATACATAAACAGTAAGTGTGTAATAAAAGTTGAGAACTTACAAAACAAGCATGCTATCATCATACAGGGCTCCCATACATCACTCCACTACCAGCAGCTTGCATTATTGTGAGACATTTGTTACACAATGTGAAAAAGCATTGTTTGCCTTTAAGGACCCAGGATAATAAGACCTCACAGCTGCCTGGGTTTCTTATGGCCCCTGAACTAGAATAATCCACTTCCAGTGTGCTGTGGCCTCTGCCCTAATGGCGATACTCCTGGAATTACACACCATCTCTGATCCATTTCAGGATTAAATCCTGACTTCTTAAGGATTTCATCCCTCCCAGCCTCATTTGGGGATCATTGGCTTTGTGGTTATGACATTTTTTTCCAGAGCCCTCAGACTTCCTTGTCTCTCTCCTCCATCCCATTCTTTTCCAATCTTGGCTCCTTTAAGATGTGCCTTCAACTGGGGCTCATTCTGTGTCTTGCTAGTGCATGCCGAGAAGGGAGCAATCAGGAATGAGAAATGTTCCAGGAGTCAGAGCAGAATTGGCTTCCAGTACCCATTTTAACCCATCCTGCACATGCTGGCCTTGTTACTTTGGACCACGTATTTAAACATTCAAAACCTTTGTTTCCTTAGCTGCAAAATGAGCCTAATATCTCCATCACAGGAATGTTGTAAAAATCAACTACAGTAATGAATGTAAAACAATAAAAAAATCGGTGAAGATAGAAGTTCTCTGTGCAGTTAAAGTACTATGTCTTTATTGTCTTTGTTTGGCCCGGTTTGGTATTAAAAATAAAGTGCATTTTTCTTACAGACAGGATGGAATTACCAGGATTTTGGTCTCTGGATTTAAGTTTGAGCACAGTTAAAATAGAGGTTGTCATTAGCCACAAAATTCCACACAACTCCCTTGGATGTGTATTTCTGTGGGACTTTCCTATTTTCTCCTGTTAATTGAGCCTGGTAGAATGAAAGCCATTGAATAAGGGTAATTTTTTATAGAGTGTGTTTCAGAGAACTCAAAATCAATAGTTTTCTTTGTGGAAGGTACCCAGGAAAGTAGAACATAAAGAATCACAGGAGTTTACTGTTGCTTTTTGAAGCTGATGGTAAAACTTTATGAGGTCCTCATAAAACACATGGTTGAGTACAAGCGAAATTGTATTTCATTAGAGTTGATCATTGTCTGATGATGGATAACACTGCATTTTGTACCACTTGACATCTTGTATATATGTGGTCAAGGACCTGTACTCTGCTTCTGCCTTCCTAATGTGCATGGGATTTATAAGGCAGCTAGAGGAACTGAGGGTGAGATTGATGAACAAGATGACAGACTTTGTGAAGGCAACTGTGGCTTTCCAGAGACCCAAAGTCTCCAGAAAAATATTTGTAATGGTAACTCTGAGGTCCAAATGCCCTTGGTATAAAGATAGGTAGTGGTAATACAAATAATAACGATGATAACAATAACAGTAACTAATGCATATTTATGGGGTACTTCCAATATCCCAGGCTTTGGACTTACTATTTTACAAACATTACCTCATTTGACCTTCACTTTACAACCTCCCTGTGAGGTAGGAACTATTATTATCCCCACTTTATTGGTAAGAAGTCTGGGCCTGAGAGAGACTAAGTAACTTGCCCAAGCTTGCCCACCTAGTAGTGGGTAATCTTGTTTCAGTGGCGTGGTAGAAGCTGGCCATCCATTCACCAAACCTGTTTTTACTTCTTGGGCACACAACTAGGCTGTGTCCCAGCTTCCCTTACAGTTAGGTATAGCCATATGGTTGTGTTTTAGCTAATAGGATGAAAAGGAATTGATGTGCAGCAGCCATACACCGCCCCCCCCCCCGCATCCCACCGCCAATCTATCACTCGTGCTCTTCTCCTGTTTGCTGTCTGGATTTAGAGGACTCTGACTTCAAGGAGATGGCAGAACCACAACATGATCCCAGGAAAGAGCCTGGCATCCTGAAAGACCACAGGGAGAAGAGCTGCTTGCCAATGAGGAATGCATGAATTCAAAATTCAACTCTCGCGTGAGCTAGAAATAAGCTTATATTATGCTAAGACACTGAAATGTTGAGGCTTACAGTTTTTTTTTTTTTTAATAGCAGCTGGCATTTTCCAGTACAAATGGGTTTTAATCCCCATCCAATATATATCTGAAAAACACATCCTACTGGATAGTGCTTTGCTCTCTACTGTTTTAGAAAGAAGGTCACTTAGGAAGAAAAAATGAATCAACAGATATTTGATCATCAAAATGCATATGGTGACTGAGAATCCTATGATGTTCAGTCTGCTGGAGTTAAATAACATGTTTTATTATAACAAACTTTCAGTGTTTTGTTACTTCTTTTGTTTCCTCTTTTTCCCTCTCCCTCTTTCATTTCTTATTAAGCACTTACTGTGGTCTGGGTTGTATGCCATGTGGGTATGCAGAAAAGAAGAAAATTACTAAACTCAGACCCTGCCTTTAAAGAGTTCAGAGTCAAAAGGCGGGTCAAGGTACATAAGTACAATATACAATTATGCTACATTGTGCTAATAACAGAAGACCCTGCAGTACACGGGCAAAGAGGAGGGGCACCTGACTTGATCAGGGAGGGGCAAGGAAAGCTTAGAGAAAGGGGAGGTAAGATAACCAATTGTCCTGGTTCGTCAGGGACTGAGGGAGTCCCAGGATGGAGGATTTCCAGTGTTAAAACCTGGAATGTCCTGGTCACCTGGGTGGAGGCAGTGTCCTTATCTATTCTCAGTGGATGAGCAGGGGTTTGGAGAGAGCATTCTGGGCTAAGGGACAGCATGAACAGAAGCAAGGAGGAGAGAAACAGCAGAAAGCCTTCAGGGAGCCATGAGAAATTCAGAGTTGCTGGAGGATAAAGTGCAAGGCAGAGCCCTGTGGAAAATGAGGCTGGAGAGTTAGGCAAGAAAGAGATTGTGAGCAGCTTTGTAAACCATATTAAGGAGCATGGAAGTGTTTTGCACAGCTGAGAAGGCAAAGCCTGAAGGCAAGGACATGAGTAAGGAAGCCACTGCAGAGGTCCAGTGAGTGTTAGGGTAGAGAGGAGGGGCAATTTTGAGAAGTATTTAGATAGCAAAACCTTCAGGACTTGGTTGTTGATGAGATGAAGGGGTCTATGGAGAGAGAGAGAGAGCAGATTCAAGAGGACTTGCAGGTTTTTAGCAGAATGATCAATCCGTGTGACTAGAAATTTGGAAGGAGCCTTCCTTTCTCTAAGCCTGTGTGCTATGTGACATGCCTGGCCTAGCTCCCCTGGGGCCCAGCATCTCTCAGCTCTTTGCCAGGGCCTGACTTCCTTCCCAGGGGAGGGAAGCTCTTTCTTCTCAACCCCTCAGACTCACCAGGGGAGTCCTTTCTGCACTGGTCTTAGCACCAGATTGCCTCTTCTTTATCTTCCCCAAATCTTTGCATGGAAAAGTAGACCCCCAGGAAACTTGCCTTCCAGACTCCCTTATATTCTTAGTCACCGTTACACTGACACCTCCACCCATCACTTTGGAAAAGTTCTCAACTTTGCAAGCCTCTTATCTTTGGGGACCTATTTTCCATTGTCTTCTGCTGGGACCAGTGAAGGTTAAGAGGCAATTGGAATCACAAAAATTAATGTAATACTCAAAGCAGTGAAAGAATTTTCTTTACGTGACTCTGAGCTATTTGAGGTCAGGGGCTGTATTTATTATTCACTTTCACATCCAGCAGAGTGCCTGGCTGGTATTACATGCCTCAGGAATGCTTGCAGGATCAGTGAATGCACTGGTTTCTCAAGGGAAAATAAAACAAAGGACAGGAAGACAGTGCAGCTTTGGTAGCCAGCTGCCTAAAATCATTCTGAGTACTCCAATGGCAGGGAAACCAAAGAGTTTTCTACCTATGCTTCTGGATTTTTCAACATTTGACCAAAGCACTATTGAGAACTATCACATTCTGTTTATATACAATAATATATTTGTCAGAAAAGTGTTATCAATGGTCTAGTTCAGTGAAGAAAAGGGAAAAAATACTCTTAAGTATGCAGAAAACTGAATAGGAATTGCTGAAAGTCACGCATCTCATTAGAGAACTGAGGGGCTCGGGCTATTTGGATGTTATTTATTTCCTACAACTTAGGTTGGGGCTCTGACCTGATTCACTGCTGCATGTTCAATAGGCTAATAGTGGGACATAAATGGAAACCTGCTGCCAATCAATTATTCAATAAAAATTTACTGAGTGCCCTTGTGTTAGTAGCAATATGTTAAGAGCGAATTAGACACAAGACAAATATGGCCCAGATACTGGCCTTGAGTAATACACAGTTTAATTGGGATTTTGAAGTATTCAGTGTATTTAGTTGAATGGCTACCACTTTTAATTTGTCTTTAATTTTTGTAATGAACTTCAAGGGACAATTCACATATTTTGTGGGGGTTTATTTTGCTAAATCACCAAATAATATAATAGTGTTGATTAAAGATACTTTTGAGCGTACCAAATGCAACATTATTCTGATGTGGAGATTGGCACAGCAGGCAAAACATGATTAGAGCTGAAAGTAGTGGGCAATCTTCTGGAATCTGGCAAAATGTTTGTAATAGAGAAATATATATCATTACCACGTTTGTTGTATTAGCTTCTTGCACAATCTATAAAATTAAAAAAGAATCTATTTTTATCAATTTTAACCTGTTTTTGAATTAAACATAGAAGTACACATTTTAATATTCGTAGACATTTTGAGGATAAGTCTTGTTCTGAAAAACAGAAATATAATACAAACAGAAATCTTACATTGTCAGCACTGAAAAACAACAACCAACCTGTGAGTAAATGGTCATGACTCTTGTCAATTGTAGAGTTTCCCCCTAGACATATATAATTTTATGGGAGAAAACTTATTTACTTAATACTAAATGCAAATATAGCATTGATTATGACTTTTAAACATTCAAATTAGTCAGCAAGTCAAATTTCAGAGCAGAAATTTCCCTAAATGTGGTTGCAAAAGGTACACATTACAAATTTGGGTTCAGTTTAGACTCTTTGGAATAATAATGGGATCAGGGAAGAAATCCATAAAAGAAATGGTACAGATGACTTAATTTGATCCATATGTTGGTTTAAGAGGGAACTTTTCAGGCCTTGAAATTAAATACCACAGGAAGTTGGTAACTGGGCCATCCTATGTCGCTAGCCATCTTGGAGATCTTACTCTTCCCCACATTCTCATGATTTCAAATTTGATTTCTCTATTATCAAGGGGACGCAGTCCATGAAGAAGTGAAAATGTGGTTAGTATAAAATTGGTTGCTGTTTGTACTTCTTGGAGAAGGTTCCAGGAGCACTTGAAAAGAAAGTATATCCTGTTGTTTTGAGGTACAGTGCTCTATAGATGTCTGTTTGGTCTAGTTCATTTATCGTATTATTCAAGTTCTCTGTTTCCTTATTTATTCTCTGACTGGATGTTCTATCCAATACTGAAAGTAGTATACTGAAGTCCCCCAACTATTATTGTACAGACATCCATTTCTCCCTTCATTTTTGCCAGTGTATGCCTCATATATCTTGGGGCACTCATGGTAGGTGCATAAATATTTAGTATAGTTATTTCTTCTTGCTGAACTGTCCCTTTAATTAGTATATAATGACCTTCTTCATCCCTTATTACAGTTTTGCATTTAAAATCTATTTTGTCTGATATTAGTATTGCTACTCTGGCTCTTTTTTGGTTACTATTTTCATGGAATATCTTTTTTCCAGCCATTCACTTTTAAGCTGGTTGTGTCCTTACATCTGATGTAGGTCTCTTATAGACAACATATATATGGCTTATATTTTTTAAAATCCATTCTACCATTCTATCAGTCTTTGTCTTTTGATTGGGGAGTTCAATCCATTAACATTCAATGTTATTACTGTAAAGACATTATATACTTCATCCATTTTGTCCTACAGCTCTCTGTTGTCATACTATTCTATTGTTTGTCTTCTTACCCTTTAGTTTAACCTTCCTAATAATCTTCATTTCTAAACTCTTCAAATCTCTTGCACTTGTTTTTTTCCTTTCAGGCTGCAACACTCCCTTTAGTATCTTTTGTAATTCTAGTCTTTTGTTAACATATTCTATCAGTTTTTGTTTGTCTGTGAAGACTTTGAACTCACCCTCATTTTTCAAGGACAGCTTTTCCAGAACAGAATTCTTGGCTGGCAGTTTTTCTCTTTCAGTATCTTAAATACATAATATTACTTTCTTCTCACCTCCATGGTTTCTGATGAGAGGTCAGCATTTAATCTTATCATGTTTCCTTTGTCTTTGATGCTTTCCTTTTCTCTTGCTGCTTTCAGAATCCTCTCTTTATCTCTGATATTTGTCATTCTGAATAGTAGGTGTCTTGGGGTAGGTCTATTTGGATTTATTCTCTTTGGGGTGCATTGTCCTTCTTGGATATTGATATTTATGTCTTTCATAAGAGTTGGGAAGTTTTTGGTCATTATTTTTACAAATATTCTTTCTAACCCTTTTCCATTCTCATCTTCTTCTGGGATACCAATAATGTGAGTATTTGTGTGTTTCTCATTGTCATTCAATTCTCTGATACTCTGTTCCATTTTTTCCATTCTCTTCTCTTTCTGTTCTCCTGTCTTCCGTGTTCATGGATTGAAAGACTAAATATATTTAAGATGTCAATTCTACCCAAACTGATTTACAGATTCAATGCAACTCCAATAAAAATCCCAACAGCCTTTTCTGCAGAAGTGGAAAAACCAATTATCAAATTTATTAGGAAGGGGAAAGGACCCCAAATAGCCAAAACGTTCTTAAAAAAGAAGAAAAAATTTGGAGGACTCTCACTTCCATACTTTAAAGCATATTACCTAGCTACAGTGGTTAAAAACAGCATGATACTGGCATAAAGACAGACACAGTGACTGATGGAACTGAATCAAGAACTCAGAAATAGACCCTCGCATTTACAGTCAAGTGATCTTTGACAAGGTGGTCAAGCCTTCCCAGCTGGGCAAGAACAGTCTATTCAACAAATGGTGCTGGGAGACCTGTATAGCCGTAACTAAAAGAAAGAAAGAAGAGCCCTATCTCACACCTTATACAAAAATTAACTCAAAATAGATCAAGTACCTAAATATAAAAACAGCAACCATAAAACTCCTAAAAGAAAATGTAGAAAAATATCTTCAAGATCTTGTGGTAGGCGGTAGTTTCTTAAACCTTATGGTCAAAGCATGAGCAACAAAAGAAAAAATAGATACATGGGACCTCCTCAAAATTAAACACTTTTACACCTCAAAGGACTTTGTTCAAGAGGGTGAAAAGGCAGCTAACTCAATGGGAGAAAATATTTGGCAATCATATATCCCATAAGAGTTTAATATCCATGATATACAAAGAGATCATTACAACTCAATAATAAAAAGACAAATTACCTTAAAAAATGGGCAAAAGACTTGGAAAGACAATTGTCCAAAGAAGAAATACAAATGGCAAAGAAACACACAGAAAAAATGTTCAACATCACTAGCGATTAAGCAAATCACAACTACAATGAGATATCATTTCCTACCTATTAGGCTGGCTGCTATTAAAAAGTCAGAAAACTGTAACTGTTGGAGAGGATGTGATGAGATAGGAAACTTATTCACTGTTGGTGGGAATGTAGAATGGTACAGCCACTGTGGAGGACTGTTTTGTAGTTCTTAAGGAATTTAAATATAGACTTAACCATATGATCTGGCAATACCATTACTAGGCATATATTCAGAAGAACTAAGATCAGAGACAAAGACAGACATCTGCACATCAATGTTCATAGCAGCGTTATTCACGATTGCCAAGAGTTGGAAACAACCCAGGTGTCCATCAACAGACGAATAGACAAACTATGGTCTATTCACATGATGGAATATTATTCAGCTGTAAGAAGAAATGAAGTCATAAAGCATATGACAATATGGATGAACCTGGAGGACATTATGTTGAGTGAAGCAAGCCAGACACAAAAGGACAAATACTGTATGATTGCACTATTGTGAACTAAATATATTGTGTAAACTCATGGAGTTAATCATTAGAATGTAGGTCACCAGAAAATAGAAGGAGGGTAGAGAGTGGAAAGCTGAGGGTTAATCTGTGCACAACTGGTATAAAGGTTGTTTGTAAATCTTTGGAAATGAACTGAAATGGTTAAATCATATCATGTTGTTTGTAACTAGCAGCGCTATTGTATGGGTATGACAGTGGTTGAAAGGGAAAGTCTAACATCATGTATATTACTAGAAGGAAAGCTAAAAACTGTAACATGATACTGTATATAATAGTAAAATCTCATATAAAACATGGATATGGGTGATATTGCATATATAAGACTGTTTATATAAATACAAATATACTAGAGAGAAGGAAAAAGAATAGAAGTTATATATGGAAAGGGAAGCATAGAGAGATTGAGAGGTGATGAGTTTTGTTTGTGTGTTTGTTTTTGTTTATTATTATTATTGGAACAATGTTAGTGCTCTAAGAGTGATTGAAGTGATGAATGCACAAATATGTGAATACACCGAATTCCATTGATCGTACATTTTGGATGGATTTATGCTTTATTAATATGCATCAATAAAATTGATTTGTTAAAAAAAAATCACATCTCATGGAAGCTAGCATGTTAACGGTTTCACTAATCACTGGAAAGAGCCATCTCCTAGCATTAGTAAGTGCCTAGGAAGGCCTTTATCATCATCATCTTTATCGTCACCACCATCATGATGATGCTGATCATAATTATCACCTACTTGCTATGGGCCAGGCATTGTGCTAAGTGCTGTTACACTGAACATCTCCTTTCGTCTTCACAATACTGAAAACGTTATTATCATTATGACCATTTTAGACATGATGAAAGTGGGGTTTACAGAACTATGTAACTTGGCCAAGGTTATGTAGCTAATAGATAAGGGAGAAGAGTTGGCTTCTAGCTGTCTAACTGCACCACTTAAGATGATGCAGTACTGCTTTTTATTCCAATCCATGTTTAGGCAAGGATGAAGGGGAGGTGTGAAGTCCTAATAAAGGATATTTTCCTTCACTATTTAAATCCATGGACTTTATCTGTTTCAAACTTATGTCCCTAGCACCTGGCATTGTGCCTAGCATGTGTGGGTACGTGGTTAATTAATTGTAAATGAATAATAGCCAGCAAGAAATTCTGCCATTTTAGATTAGGTGGCGATTAGAGAAATGTGACACGTTATCCTAAACTTCAAAGTTTTCTATTTTAGGACAAGAAACCTGAACAAAATGATGTAGAGCCCAAAGGTATTTATGTAGGTATGTATGCATAAATGTATGTGTGTATGCTGATTTGCTTTTAAGTTTGTGTTTTGTTTTGAGACTTTCCAAAAGAATCAGCACAAGAGCTTTTTAAAATGACTATTTTTAAAATGATGCCTAGGACTTTAAGTTTACTTTTAGTTTTCTTACTCATAACTGCTTCTGTACTTGCTGAAGTGATTCAGTCAAGGCGTTGCCACATTATGGTTCCATAAACTGAATTACTTGCTAATATTGAGCCCCAGTTAACATTGTGGTCCTGATGCTAGGGAAAAAAATCTCATCGAGATCTTAGAGATTTTCAATAGCAGTAGCACTGCTTCGAGGAGAGTGGCTTTGAGTGCTCTATACTGTAATATAAAATATCACTCAGCAAGCTGCAGTCTCCGATAATTTTTATAGCAAAACATAACATACTTTTCTGGCAAGGTCAGAAATGTCAATAAAAAGGTACAAATGGACTTGCCTGCATTTCTCAATTTTGAAAACTGTCTGATCTCTTTAGTGCATTGATGCTGAGGCTTGGAAAGCAAGTATATTTTCAAAGACACTCTTGTGGCTGCCTCAGACTTTTAACCAGGATGCCGTCCTGTGCCACGAGGGTGTCCTAGGGAGGCATAATGTGGTACTTTGTCCTTGTGGCAAATGGGAAAATGTCCTTAGGACCATGAGAGAGAACATTCAGTTTGCAGAAGCCAACGTTCCTTGGGGGGCGGATTCCTTGGTGTGAAGAACTGATTTTCTAACTTGCTTTTGGCCGGAAGTCACTCTTAGCTCTAGGAGGCTGTTCTCAGGCCCTTTCCATGAGGCTGTCTCTTCTCAAAGACAGCGAAAGTGTGTGGAATTCTCATATTTCATTTCAAATCTCCCTGACTTCCTCTTCTGTGACTAACCGGAGAAAATTCTCTGCTTTTAAAGGGCTCATCGAACTGGGTTAGGCCCATTTGGATAATCTCTGTATTTTAAGAGCAACTGATTTGGAACTTTAATCGCATCTGCAAAATCCCATCACAGGAGTAGCTAGATTAGGGTTTGATTGAATAACCAGGAGCCAGAAAATCTTGAGAGACCATTTTGTGTTTTTAAATTTATTTATTTATTTCTCCCCACCCCCTCATTGTTTGCACTGGCTGGCTGCTCTCTGTTTCTGTTCATTGTGTGCTCTCTGTGTCTACTTATCTTCTTTTTTAGGAGGCACTGGGAACCAAACCCAGGACCTCCCATAAGGGAGGAAGACACCCAATCACTTGAGCCACATCTGCTCCCTGCTTGGTGTGTCTCTCCTTGTGTCTACTTGCTGCATCAGCTCGCCGCATCAGCTCGTTACGTCAGCTCACAGCGTCAGCTCACCATGATTAAAATTCTGCTTACCACAGGGCCAAATGTGAACCATTTGCTTTGCTTATGCTACTTAATTTAAACCTTCTAACAATCCTTAAGGACATGAGGTAAGTAAGTTACCAAATTACCTGGATTACTTACACATGATGAAGCTGATATTTGCTCCCAGCCTTTCCTGACTCCAGAGAGGTACATTTATTCTTTCATAGTAATAAGGACAATGATATCAATAATAAGAGCTGTGTCTATATGACAGGAATGACTACTTTTCATCTATTAACTCATTTAACTTCACACTCACCCTGTAGAGAGGTACTATAATTAGTCTCATTTGCAGGTGAGGAAACCGTGGAGGAGCCAGCAGCTATCACCTAGGCTGTCATTAGTATAAGTAAACCAAAACCACTGTTGTTAGTCTTAGCTTCATCAGTCTGTGCTGCTTGTAGGAATTCAAAGAGGACCCCAAAACATCACCAAAACCAGCTCTGGATGCTCACGGTTTTCCTGGATTGTTCCCTTCTTTCTCAGCCATGGTTTCCTCACTTGCATAATAGGAAATAATATCTTCTAAGGCTTTAATTGTGGATCTAATGAAATAATATATGTGACCATACCTTATAACCTGAAAGGAACTATTCATGTATGACTTCCCCTAGGAAACTTGCGTTCACCCCTTAAGTATGGATTCTGAGCTCCTTCTGTCTGGTTCCTGAGTTACTGATCCTTTCCCCATCATAGTATTTTAAATGTTATCTTATGTAAAGCTGCTAACAACATAAGAGAAGATTGGTGTAAGCAGATTACGCTACCTCTTTGCACATGAAGCCCATAGCCATTAAAAATTATGTTGAAGAAGAAATTTATTAAGTTGGAAAAATTTCATAGTAGATTGTTAACTTCAATATAAGCAAGTTATATAAAATGGTATAAAAACATGATCAAAATTATGCAAACTATTCTTGAAAGACACAAATTAAACTAAAAAATGGTATTTATCTGTGGGTGTTGGGGTTATAGATGATTTTCATTTTCTTCTTTGTGCTTTACTATGTTTTTTTTTTGGATTTTCTACAATGAAAATATATTACTTCTGTTTCCAGGATAAAAAACATAGTTTCTCATAAAGAACTCGGTCAAAAAAAGCCACAAAGGTAATTTTTATGACTTTCCAGCCATAATCTAATGGGGAAACACAATGATGCTTTGTAATATTTCATGAGTAACGACATGTCTTTCTTTTGCTATTATCCTTCTGGTGATCCAAATCTGGGCAGAGAGCAAGCTGACAAAAAGGGCACCCCTGTTCCCCATCTATTGGGGTGTGAACTGACTGCAAGCCCTGTAGAGAGAGGGATTTGGGGAATATGTGTACCAGGATCAGAATTATGCTTTTTTGCTCTGGCCACATCTACCTGAATCCTTGGCCTAGACTTAATGCCAATGATTGATAGATTAATTGATGGAAATGTTTCTTTCCAACTGCTTGGCCAGGAAGTTCAGAAATAGTATGAGCCACATTGGAAGGTAATGTGTGTGCAGTCACAAGAGGTATTCAAGCAAAGTTGGAATGGCCACTTGTCAGGAATGTGAACGACTTCATCCTCATGTAAAGCAGCTGGTTACCTTTGTGAGATGTGAGACCCTCTCTCAAACTATTTCGAGTACAGGGGTTTATCAGCAGGACTGCTCTCCTGGAAAAGGAAATACAATTAGGCCTGCTCTAGGAACTGGGAGAGCCCATCAGGACTCTCTCTGACCCTCAGTGGTTGCGAGGTCTCTCTGATACCCGCTTTCCTCTGTAGATGTTTGCTCATCTTACACGATCCTTGCTAGCCCTTCTTTCAAGCTGCAAAATCTCTCCTCCAAGTAAACTACCATAGACTCTGTGTCCCTGGGTAGAACTTGAGAGAGGGGCAGAGAAGGAGAGAGAATATGATTATCTCAGACTTGCGATCCAGTCATCTGTTTATGGCAACGGAGAGAAAGGATGGACAGCCCTATTACAATGGTTTGAAGTAATGAAATGTATATCAATCAGAAAACATGCTCAAACATTCCAAAAGGATGTATTTATAAATGGGGCAAATTTCCACACCAGTTTCTCTGTAACCAGCATGGACTTCTTCACTTCTCTACTCCTGGTCAGCTTGATAACTTGAGAATTCTATCCAGGCCCCTGATTAGTTGATTAGGAAAGCATTCTGAGGTTGGCTCTCTGAAATGTACTATTTAGAATCCAAATGGTTTGTCTGAATATTTCAGTTCAGTTATTCTGATTATAGGCCTAAAGCTTGTATTTTTATGTAAATCTTAGCCATTTCCTTTATTTGTTCAATGGCCAGAGTTATATAACTAGGGGAATCGAAGACGTCTTAGAAAGAAAATATAGAAAGCATTAAGAAACGTAGAAAACACGAGGAGTAAACTTCCTCACCATTGCATCATAACAAGGCCTTAGGTTAAGGCTGCCAGTTCATTCTATAACCTTTAACAATATCCAACCTCCCTTATCGGTCGACTTTGCCTGGAGCAGCTAGAAATTTCCTTAATGATTTATGCCTTGCTTTTCATTTCCATTCACTTTATCACTTAATCAGCAGGGTTGTAATTCTTCTCCCCCTAATACATCTTCACTTTCGACCCCATTATCTATATGGGCTCCGAGGGCTCGCCTTCTCGGCATGGTACTGCTATTCCCAAGAGGCAGTCCTGGGTCTCTAGAGGGCAGTCTGCTCCCTGCTAATTCATGCAGATGTGTGCGGTAGGACCTGCAGAGCGCACAGAGAGCGAGCAGATTCTCCAGGTCTCCTTCTGGGACCAAGGCGCTTTGGGCAAGCTGCTTCAACTCTGTCAGGCACTGTGAAAGAGCAATTTAGGGAGTCCTATTCCATGATATTTTTTTCTTTTTCTTCAAGGGGATCCTTTCAAAGGGTACACTGGTGTTGGCTCACCTTCTTGAGGTCTATACCTAAGCAAACTTGGGATAATAATAATAATATATATTACTTATTGAGCTCTAGCTATATGCCCAGTATAATGCTAAGCACTTTAAATATATTAATTCATTTCTTTTTGCAAGTAATCTATGAGGTATGTATTATTATTATTCCTGTTTCACAGATAAGGAAAATGAGTCTCAGAGGTGTTCAGTAATATTCTTAAATTCATGCATCTGGGGAGGAGAGTAGCGGAGTCAGAACCAGGCAGGTCTACCTGGCTCCAAGGAAAGTATGGCTGGATATTCTCCTCACTGTCCAAAGTAGGTGGAGTTTGTCTTTGGATCTCTCTTGTGCCCTTTTGGTGTCCCTTTGCTCATTTCTGGTACCCCTGGTCTCCATCCACATCCGTGGACCTATTCTGTCTTACAGGCCCTTGGGCAACAATCATCTTGGAAAGTACATAGCAAACTGATCCTTATTCGAGCAGTTAAGATGGTGACCCTTACATGGATGTGCACACTGGAATAGAGTACTCTGAAGAACCAAGTGCAGATAGTATAATTTTTAGTCACTGTTTCCAGAACCAGGGGAAATAGTTTGGGGCAGGAAGCTTTGCCAGAGCATCTCATATTGTATTGGTGGCAGTGTCTGCTTTGCTTACTTTGAAGGGGCTTGGCAAATGCTTATTGAACCACACTCCAGTCAAATCTGAAGTCTCAGAAACATCTCAACATTTCCAAATGCATGGAATTAAGGACATCATGATAGGCTTTTGGGCATCTGGTCTTCAGATAATCAGCGCCTCAGTAAGTTCTGGTACTCCTAAGATTTTGGTTTGGAACCCAGCCAGACAAGGCCCAGGAGCCTGCTTCAGAAGATCCATTTATTTTCTCTAATGCTCCACAATCAATATAGGACTCTGGGTAGTCACTGAGTCCCAGAATTTCTTTTGGGTGGACATATGGGGTTGGTAAGGGCTGGGGCTGATGAGACAAGGGTGTAAGAAAGGCTGGCAAGAAGGACATAGGAAGCTGAGCTCAAATTTATTCATTCCTTCATCAATTCTAGAAATAGTTATTGAGAAGCTGATATTGACTAGGTGCTGTCCTGGGTATTTGAATTAGAGTGGCCAAGGTAACAGAAAGAGCTACTGCCCTCATGGATTTAGCATTCTGGTGTCAGAGACAGGTCATAAATAAGTAAACAAATAAACAATATTTTCAGACAAGTGCTGATGGGTGATGGGATAGAGACAAACTGGTGTGGGCGATATGCTACTTTTGGTAGGGTGGTCAGGGAAGGGCTCTGAGGAGGTGACACTTGAGCTGAGAACCAAATAATCCACAGGGATCTAAAGACTGTGGTAAGTGCTCAGTAATAGCTCATTTTTTTCCTGTGTATATCTCTGATATCAGTCATATGTTGACACCACAGAGTGAAAATCTGTAACAGGACCTGGGCATGGCTGGCCTGTGACTTCTGTCATTCATGGAAAGCAGACAAGACCAGGTTTGTGGTAGCTTGTGGGAAGGGAAAAGGAGTGGCAGAAAGAGCTGTGTCTGGGAGGCAGAAGAAGCTACCACCAGCTTACTGAGAAGTCCTGGGCATATTATTTCACTTTTGAGGATCTAAAATTTCTCACCTGTTAATTGGTATGATGGGCTGGAAGAGGTGTGGATATTGGAAAGGGAATGTACTAGTTATTCTCTATGGTATTTCTGTGAATGCTTGTCTTCAATTTATCCATTAAAGACAGAGCTATTGGCATTTATAAAAATAATTAAAGCTGTCATTCACTAAGCACCAAGCCCTAGGCATTTACAAGTCTGCTTAACCCTCATAACAATTTCATGAAGTAGCTGCCTTTATTATTTCCATTATCGAGATAAGGAAACAGAGGTACAGAAATACAAGAAAACAAAAGAGGACTAACATTTATTGAATATTCACTATGTACTAGGGGCTGCATTTGATGACTTTAAGGAATGATCTTTTTTTTTTTTTTTTTTTTTTTATAATCATAGTAACTGCATGCTGGGTCTCTTAATATTCCTATTTTACAATTAGGGATTTTAAGTAATTAGCTAAAAAGATACAAAGATAAGGGCAGAGCCAAGGTTTAATCCCAGCATTGTGCTGCTGGAAATGCCCCATATTTTTCTACATGTGATGGTTAGGCTAATGTGTCAACTTGGCCAGGTAATTGTGCCCAGTTGTTAGGTCAAGCAAGCACAGGGCTAGTTGTAATACAAGGACGTTTATGGACTTTAGTCATCAGTGAGTTTACTGCATAGATGACAGTAATCAACCAGGGAGATTGCTGTCAGCAATGAGTGATGTTTTATCCAATCAGTTGAATGCCTTAAAAGGGGAAGTGATTTCAACATTGAGAGAGAATTCCCAGCTTGTCTTTGGACAGCCAACATCTCCTGGGAACTCAGCCTGCTTGTAGAATCTGGACGTGTGCTCCACTCGGTCACGTGAGAGAACTTTATAAAATCTCATGTTCTTTACAGATATCTCCTGTGGATTCTGTTTCCCTATAGAACCCTGACTAATGCACCACACATCCCATGAAGCTGGCTGATGACTGATGTGCCTCTATGAGCAGTGAGGACTGTGGACTCTTCTTTCTGCTCTAGCAGATGTACCACTCCTAAAGGACCCTTGAAATATCCAGTTACAATTCTGGCCTTCGCTTTCACACCCTAGCATGTGAGTTATGGGACTACCATGCATAATCGTACCTAGTATTACTAAACTCATGGATTTCTTGTGAATAGCAAATGATACAATAGATCTAAAATGCCTCATCCAGGTACACATGGGAGGTGCCCAATAAATGGTCTCTACTGTCATTATTGGAGAATATGTCTTGTTTTTCTTTTGTGTCTTCTGACCTGAGCTCAGAACTTTGAGTTAAATACAAAATATATGCTTTTTAATAAATAAATGAATGAACAACAGAAGCAATAAAATCAGGGCTGGGCATTAGGTACCTGAATATTATAGTTCAAACTCTGTCGCCATCACTGTGGGACAATTCAGAAGTCACTTACTGTTCCTGGGTCTGAGTTTCCTTCCATGTATCATGAGGGAGTTGTCCAAAATGATCTCTAAGGCCCCTTCTAAATATGGAATTCTTTGAATTCTTCAATTCAGAACCAGTGAAACCGAGTTCATTCCTTGAGTCCTGTCACTGCTTAGAGACCTTATTTGAAGCCTCATCTGACGCCATAAGCACCCACTTCCTTGCTGTCCATATGGGTTTCTTTCATTTTGGGTTTTAGGATAAGAGGTAACGTCTCTCCTCCCCTCTCATGTTGTTTTTTGCCAGTGGTTCTCAATGGGGTTGGTTTTGCCATTACTCCAGGGATGTTTGGCAAAGTCTGCATATACTTTTTGTTGTCAAACCTGGAGGGCAGGTACTAGTGATTTCTATTCAGCAGAGGCCAGGATGCTGCTAAACATCCTACAATGCAGAGAACTCTACCCCCACCCCCAACACAAAGAATTTTCCAGTCTAAAATGTCAATAGTATTAACATTGAGAAGCACTGTTTTTTTTCTTTTATTAATATATATTTTTATTTTTAAAGACGTTTTAGATTACAGAATGTTACATCAAAAATTAAGGAATTCCCATATACCCCCTTCCACACTTTCCCCCATTAATAATGTCTTTCATTAGTGGGTATGTTTGTTATAATTGATGAACACATATTGAAGCATCGCTACGAACCATAGGCTATAATTTACATTATACTTTACACTTTGCCCTGAACAATTTTATAGGTTTTGACAAAACGTATAATGGCCTGTATCCGTCACTGCAATGTCATGCAGGACAATTCCAATGTCTCCAAAATGCCCCATGTTACACCTATTCCCTCTCCCTCCCCTCAGAACCTCTGGCAGCCATTGCCTTATATCAATGACACAAGTTCTTCCATTGCTAGAATAATAATGTCAATTTTAGTCCATAGCTGCATTCCCCCCTTATGTTTATTCATTCCTCACTGTTTCACATGGAGAACATATTCTGCAAGGGCTGAGATGCTCCTAATACTGAGCTTTGGAGCACTGATTCCCATCATTTGCCCTGGTAGCAGGATGCTCACAAGTGGGAGTCTGGGCTTAGTGATTCAAAGTACTTATAAAAATCCGCTACTGTGTCAGAGGGTCCAAAGGCACAATGAGGGATGCTATTATAGTGCCTCAGACAAAGCAAACACATTACCTACTTGTAATGGAGGATTTCTGAGTGGATGAAGGCTGCAGCCTCTACAGGGAATCATTTTAGCTGGGGGCATGTGGGTTTTAGCCGCATGAATAACATCAAATGAATGGGATTCATTATGCCGTCCTGCACTGGAAATTTTCCCTGAATGGGCAGCAATATCCCACCGACGGAAACCATTGCAAATCTGCCTCACTGGCAGGATCCATGGAGAGGGGCTGGGTGGAAGCAGTGTTGGTTGCCTGCTCACGAATGGCTTCAGGCTCATTTGTCTGTGTAGGGAGAGCATAGGGCAAACAGAGCGAAGCTATCCTGTGACCAGTGTGAAGCCGGGGTGACACTGGGGCAGGTCCGCGGTCTCTGGCACTACGCTCCTCTCCTTTCGGAGCCTTGTCAGCTCATTTCATTGTGCTGCTGCTGTGGTTCCTGTGACAAGACCACAGTCCTCCTGTCACTCCTCAGGGAGGCAGGCTGATAAACTCATTCTCTTAAGTGTCAAGGACCCAGGTACTACTCTCTGCTGGAGAATTTGTGAAATAAAGGGATGTGATTGATGAACACTCCAAAGACACGAATTTGAGGTAGACTTTAAGGCATGAGGGCATATATACTGTTTTTTTTTTCTAGGGGGTGTCCCTAAAGATATAATCGGTCTCTGCATAAATGTCTCAGATCTTGACTTAAACTACCTTGTAGCCCTTTGTTCAAATTATAATCTGTGGAAGCTCCAGATGTAAAGCGGTAAAGAAGGGGAGATGCACTGTCTGAGGTGGAGGTTGGGGAATCTGGGGGGTCTGGGACACAGCCCCTGGTTTGGCTCCAACATTGTTGGCTCCTGAGGCACCTCTCTGGAATCCGTTTGGATTCATGCAGCAGTGCTCCTCAAACTCTTCATCATGGTCCCTAAAGAAAGTGATAACATTTGTTTGGGACCTAGGCTACCCAGAGAAGGTACAGCTTATTCTGGAAAACTGTGCCGTGGAGCATAGTTTGAAAATCACTGCCCTTGGGGCATCCCTGACAAAGCCTGACAACACAAAACATCGCAACTAAAAGGATTAGAGAATCCCAACCACACTGTTAACTGGCACTTACCAGATTTAATGGGATTGAATTCATTCACTAATTCATTGAATATTCATAAAGGGCCTTGGCTACTTGGGTAATAGGGGTTAACAAATTCCTGCCTTTAAGGAGTTTATATTCCAGTAGGAATTTGTTTCCACAGGAAATGTATAAACAAAAATAAACGAATATAATGTATAATCATTGGACTTCATAAAATAATGCAGGATATGGTGTGTGTGTGTGTGTGTGTAGGTGAGGGTAGTTGTTAAGTGGTTGGGGGAGACTCTTTTACAGAAGTTGTCTTTGAGCTGAGCTACACCTGAATGACAAGGGCAACCATCCATGTGACGTGCCGGGGATGAGAGTTTCAGGCAGAGGGGATGGCTGGGACAAAGAGCATGACATGAGAATGTGAGTGGCATTCTCCAGGATCAGCAAGAAGCCTAATTTTGGCCTATGAAAAGCTTTTAGTCCCTCCTTGTCAATTTTTAACCATTTTATGAGAACTTTGTTATTTTTGTATGTGGTCCTTCCCTCAAGTCTGTGAGGCTTATTGTAAAATGTATTTAGCTATTTTTACGCACATGGAAACGAAGCTTGGGCAAGTGAAATGACTTGCCCATGTGGGGATGTCTGGAAGTATGGAAGTGGCAGAGCTAACCTTGTAACCCAAGTGTGGCTACAGTGAGTCAGGAATTTTGCTAGTTCATCTTTACCTAGAAGCCAAAGGATGTTTGAAGAGTGATGGGGATTGAGTAGTTTCCCTCATAAATGCTCAGGTCTCATCTCCTGGTCCTGTGGGTGTGACTTCATCTCTGGATAGGAACTCTGAAGATGTTATTAGTTAAGGTGTACTCAAACTGAATGAGGGTGGGATTTAATCCAATAGGACAGAAATCCTTATAAGCAAAGAAATTTGACATGGAATGAGAAGCCATAAGGAGCAGCCAGAAGCTGGAAGTCAATGGAACTTGGAAGAGAAAGGAGAAGAGGCCACCATGTGCATTCCCATGCGAGAGAAAAGCCAAAGAATTCCAAAGAGCCAGCTAGAAGATACTGACTCTGGGAGGAGGCAAGCCTTCTAGCTTCTGAAACCTTGAGCCAATAAATTCCTATTGTTAATCCAACCCATTGTACAGTATTTGTTGTTGCAGCTGAGAACCTTAAACAAGGACTTACAGGCATATAACATTTAGAGCATTTAATTTGAGCTATGTTAAGTACTTTAAATAAATGATTTATTTTAATCTTCATAGCAACCCTATGTGGTGGCTACTATTATTTCTATTTTGCAAGTGAGTAAACTGAGGCTCATAAAAAGTTAAGTAAGTAGGCAAAAGTTATAGCTAGCACATGGCAGAGACAGAGTTTGAACCCAAGCAGACTGGATCCTAAGCCCACATCCTGAAGACCACCAGGATCTCATACCAGTGTGCTCAAGGTTTTTAAAGGAGCTGATACAGCCTTTCCTCCCTTGAAGGTCAAGGGCTTTGCTGGAGCTCTGTCTGGTCCAAATTCTGGCAAAGATCTTTCAAAGCCCCCATGGATCTTGCAGTGATTTTTGTATTTAAACACAAAACACGCTACTTGTTTCCATTATGCAAGAAGCTTTTCTGCCAGCCAGTAGGAAAGTCCCAATGTCACTGACTTGGAAAGTGGCTCAGACCACCCTCTACCAACTGTCTGTTTATTGATACCTGTAAATGATGGTGGATAGGAAGAATTGAACTTCACAACATTGTACTCCTCCAGATGCCTTTGAGTGTGTCCTACTAAGGCCCTTGTAAAAACAAGGAACAATTTTTTTTGGTTGGGGGGGGGTGTCCCGAGATGGGGATTGAACCTGGAACCTCCTATGTGGGAAGCCGGTGCTCAACCCCTGAGCCACATCAGCTCCCCAGGCACAATTTTTAAATGCCGGTGACAACCTCATGTTTTGCAATGACCTTTCTTCCTCACCCCTTTGCCATGCTATTATGGTAACAAATTCCAGACTTGTGATTCTCAGCCTGCTGATTCAGACAAGCTGCAGATTTCCTGAGTCTTGGTGTTCTCTGGAATTAAGGAAGAACGTTCTCTCACCCTACTTCACCTTTCACTTGTGTTATGATCTGAACTGGCGTTAAGATAAATCTGCCCTGAAATTCTTGTTAAACTGTATGGAAAGGCTCCAAGTTGGAGGCTTTGAAGAAATGTATCAACATAGCAGTATTACTAACAAAACATGAGAAGGACTTGACTTTAACTTGGGTGTGGTCAGGGTGCTTTTTTTGGAGGAGACAGCATATGAACTCAGTCTCCTAAAACAAGTCAGATTTACTTAGCAATTCAACCCTGCAAGTTGCAAGCTAGAGAGAAGGAGCCATTAGACATCTGGCTCTCCTTGGGGAGCTTCCACCAGGGAATGGTGATGCTGAGACATGCAGTGGGCATCAGCTCTGCGGTTGTTATCAAAGCATAGAGAGAGCTGATTGACAGTAATTCAGCCACTTTTGCACTGTCCCCTACAAACTGTGTGACCTTGAGAAGGTCATTTGATATCTCTAAGCCTCATTTTCCTAGTTATTAAATAGGGCTAATAATATTATGGATTATGGGTGTGGATCAGTCCAGGTTCTGAATTGCAAGCAACAGAAGCTGGCTCTAGCGGAGTTAAGCAGAAATGGAGTGTTTTAGTTTCCTGGCAGCTAAAGCGTGGGCAATGGTGTGGCAGTTTGAGATTATTTATAAACCCCCCAAAAGAGAAAGATTATGTTTGTAAACTGGTCTGTTTCTCTGGACGTGATACTCTTTGATTGTATTAGATTCAGCTGAGATGTCTTTGATTAGATTAAATAGGGCTTTGATTCAACCATGTCAGTAGGGTGTAACTCAGGTTAAGTCCCCAGCCCCCTTGGTGGGCTGATATAAGCAGGCACTCACTCAGGTAGACACAGAGGAAGATACACGGGAAGAGAGAGAGCTCCATAGACACGGCAGAAGAGAGGATTTTGAGCCTGTGGCAATGCACGTGGAATTGTCTTCTCCTTTCCCTTTCGGATTCTATTGACTTCCAGCTTCTGCCAGCTCCCTGTGGCTCTTTCTCACTCTGTGGCCCTCCCTATGAGGCCTTCAGTAGTAGGATTAAGAGCCATCCTGATTCAGTTGCATCACATCTTAACTGACATAACCTCATCAAAAAGTCCTATTTACAAGGATTCATACCCACAGGAATGAGTTAAGATTAAAAACATGTTTTTCTGTTGGTACATAACTTTGAACCATCCCATGGGGTGTATTGAAAAAATCACCACAAGTGATAGAGAACCAGGTGTGAAGGTTGTGCAGAAAGAACAACATCCAAAGTCTGGGAGGGGCAGCCTGGCCACTTCCTCGGAGCACACACAGTGCACTGTGCACCGTGGTTAGTGGCAGCACTGTGCCCCCACTGCAGCTACCCAGCCCCAGAACAGACTCTCTTCTGTCCCTGCTTCTTTCTCTCACTGGTCCTCATTCAAACTCTGGGGCAGGGTGAATCTGGTGGCCTAAACCTGAAGCATCTTCTTGGCTTTGGGTGCAAGGGAGGCTGGGGAAGCCTGCAAATGGCTCTTCTAACTTCCAAAATAAGATGTAGACCAGCCTCCAAGACTCGTTAGGGGGAGAATTAATACATATAGGAAGGGGACTTAGATGATGGGAAGCTCCAAATAAATATGAATGTATGCTCTCTGAAGATTAAATGGGGTTATGCTCCCAAACAGTACCCAGCACACAGGGGATCGTCAAGAAATCAGTATCTTTAAGGGTACTAGTAGTGAGATTTATAAAGTACATTCAAATGATTTATAGCACTTCCTCATTTATTATTTCTTTGCTTTCTTTTGTTGTTATTTTAGAAAAACTGTCTCTGTCTCCTAAAACAGTGAATATTTGAAAGTCAATGAAGACAGTTTCATGCAAAACTTGCAAAAAGATTAGTTTATTTCATTTGAATGTTTTCTGGATTTTGGTATAGCTTCAGAAACTCTGCCCTTATGCTTCTCTGGTCACTATCTAAAAATCACTTTATACTTTCAGCCTTTCAAATATGATAGTGCTTAAATATGTGCCTGATGGGTGGTGATTAGTGGACAAGGAGTACTTTGGAAAGTGATTTGTGTGTCTGGGACTATTTGGCTTGTTTTCTTCCTTAATGTCTAAGTCACTCCCTGAAAATAAATGAGTCATTTACAGAGACATAGGCAGACTTTCAGGCCCTAAGGGCACTGTTTTAGTGACTGGAGAATAATGGACTAAATGTGTGAGTGTTGAGTACAGCTCAATTCATCTGCCCTGCATTTCCCTTGAGCTATTCAAGTTGCTAAGTGCAGAACTGAGTATGAAACTCTTCTTCATCACTTACTAGCTGTGTGACCTCAAGCAAGTTACTTAACCTCTCTGAACCTCAGTTCTTTTATCAGAGGATTATTCTGAAAATTTTGTGAGACAGTGTCTATAAACTGGCCATATGAGTGACTGGGCCATGATTTATTCTCAATAAGTGGAAGACATTGGACTATTGAGGATAAATTTACTATTTGTTCTACCAAATCAATTGTATTTACTTTCCTTTCTACTAATGATATGGAATAACAACGATGACAAAAGACAAATCCTTTGAGGGCAAGCATAGTTCTTAATTAATTTGCCTGCCTGGGGTCAGTAGAGTGCTCTGCACAGAGAACAGAATCAGTGCCATTTAATGATAGATGATAATGACTGGAACTCATGGATGGACATTTTTAGCTTGCTGGAAAAACAATTTTGGGTTTTAAACAGTCATGCAATAGGCTCCAGAAAATTCTGAAGCAGCATAGTGCATGGCTTTATTTGAGAAATTAACAAAATAATGTCCAGCCATAAAAAATGTCCCATAGTCCCACAATCTCTCATTATCCCTAAAGAGAGATGCTCTGGTACCAGGGTGCTCTGTTGGACACAGCATGGAGATATATTTCAGGCAGGAACTTGTCCCCAGTACTGTGCTTTTTTATGAGGATACTATGGTGTTTTCATTTGCTAAAAGCTGTTGGGAGCAATATATCAGAAATGGGTTGGTTTTTTTAATGGGAATTTGTTAGGTTAAAAGCTTACAGTTCTGCAGCTGTGAAACTGTCCAAATCAAGGCATCATCAGAGATGCTGTCTCACCGAAGGTCAGCTGCAGGGGATTCTGGACTCCTTCCACGTGACAAGGCACATGGAAGCATCTACTTCTCTTCCAGGTCCTGTTGCTTCAACTTCTGGCTGCTCCGTTAGTGGCTTCCTTTCTGCTGCGTTCCTTTCTGAGCTCCTGGCTTCTTTCTGTCTCTGTGGCTTTCTTCTGTGTCTCTCTGCTTTCAGTCATCCACTTATACAGGACTCCAGCAAGAGGACCAAGTCCTACCTGGGTCAGCCTCACTGCAGCAGTCAAAGGTCCCCAACTGCATCCAATCCAGTCAAAGCACCCCACACCCACAGGAATGGATTAGCCCCAAGAACATGATCTTTCTTGGGATCCATAAAAAGCTTCAGGGGAGCGGATGTGACTCAAGCGGTTGAGTGCCTGTTTCCCACATGGGAGGTCCCGGATTTGGTCCCCGGTGCCTCCTAAGAACAAAAACAAACAACAAGCAAACAAAGGAAAAAAAAAAAACAACTCAGACTCAAACAATGTGGCTCAGTGGTTGAGCACTAGCTTCCCACATACAAGGTTCTGGATTCAATCCCAGGACCCAGAACCTCAAAAAAAAAAAAAAAAAAAAAAGCTTCAAACTGTCACACTCCACCCTCTGGATCCCAAAAAGACACGTCCTTTCCATGTGTAAAATACATTTATAGCATCACAATATTTCAAAAGTCTTAACTCTTTTCAGTAACAATGCTAAGTACAAAACGTCATCAAAATCAGTTAAAGGCATGCAGTCTGTGTTAGGGTAAAATTCCCCTCGGGCTGTAGACTTGTGACACTTAGAAAACAGGTTATCTGCTTCCAATACACAAAGAAGGGACAGTCGCAGGATAAACATTCTCATTACCATAGAGAGATATTGAAAGGAAAATAGGGGTCATGGATCCCACCAAGTGCCAAAAACCTGCAGGGCACACTCCGTTAAATTTCAAGGTTTGAGAGTTATCTATAGAACACGGTTTCTTCTCCTTGGGGCCTCACAGAGCCCCATCCCTTCCAAAAGCTTGCTCTGCCACCGTTTTCTTGGCTCCACCCTCATCATGCTTCCGGGTGACCACTGAACTCTAGGCTTCACCCTCCCAGAACATGGGGTGACAGCCACATTCTCCCCAATCTCTGGGGCACAAGCCCAACACCCTCAGAATAGTGGAGTGATGACAACTCTCCCTAACCCCCAGGGGATGTGCTCTACCCTCTTGAAAGTCTGGGGCGGCAGCAGTCTCCCTGAACAACAGTGCAGAAAGCCCACCTTCTTCTAATGTTGGGGCAAACTCACCTTTTCTGCACACATGGGTAGGGCCCTCTCTTGGCCTGAGAAGATGCCTTAAGTCCAGGCCTCAGCCTCCAAGGTTTTGCCCTTGAAGTCATTTTCATTCAGTCTCTCCCTTTGCTATCTCTTGTCATTCTTGTTGGTCTAGCATGCAGGAAATAGGGGGGCAAGCCGTCTGACAGTAAGACTTTCCACAGATCTTTCCTAGCAACTCCATTTCCAATTCCGATTTACAGTGAAAAGACTGGCTGTTTCCATGTTCAGTTAAATCCTTCGGCAAAAAGATCAAGACCCACCCTGGGCCATGCCTCACCGAAGCAACCAGATCCAAGACATCCCGGCTGCATCCAATCCAGTCAAAGCATAGGAATGGATTAGCCCCAAGAGCGTGATCTTTTCTGGGATCCACAAAATGCTTCAAACTTTCACAGAAGGAAAAGTGGCCTTTTCAAGTATGAGTGGTATGAGGGAAAGAAAACAAATATACTACTTGGGCACCAGGCACTCTGGGTTTGGGTACTACTTTTTCTGGGAAAGTCTACCAAGAGTTGGAGACTTTGGGGCCCATGGATTGCTGCAGCCCCTCCTCATGAGGGAGGAAACTCACATGGGAAGCTGAGTTATGGGGCAACTTTTCTTTCTGGGAGAAGGGGTGAGTCCCAGTCACAGGTAGCTCTCTAAGACATGTCAGAGAGAACTCCCAGAGCCATTTTTAGACACTTTTGCTTATAACACCACATAGAACAACCTATGGGTGTCACAATTAAATTCTGCTGATGGCATAATTTAATAATAATAATTATTATTGCTCTAGTGGGTTAAATAGTTTCTCCGCCAAATTCATGTTCACCCAGAATCTTAGAAGTTAACCTTATTTGGAAATAGGGTCTTTGCAGATGTAATTAATTAAGGATCTTTTATTGAATTTAGATCCTGGATTTAGGGTTGGCCCCAAACCCAATGACTGGGGTCCTTATAAGAAGAGGAGAAGACACAGAAGAGAATGCCATGTGAAGACAGAGGCTGACATTGGAGGGAAGTGTCTACAAGTTAGGAACATCAGAAACCAGGAGAGAGGCAGGTAACAGACTCTCCCTCAGAGCCTCCAGAGGAGCCAGCCCTGTGACAACTTGTTTTTGGACTTCTGGCCTTCGCAGCTGTGAGCGAAGACATTTCTCTTTCATAAGCTCCTGAGTTTGTGGTGATTTTTTTCACAGCAGCCCTAGGAGGCTAAGACAGTTGCTCTGTTGCTTTGGATCATAATAATATTGCCCGTTTCTTTTGGAGCACTTCTGTTTCTTAGATTTTTTCTTTTACTTCTTCTGAAAACCTTACCAATGACTATTTCCTGGGATCCTACTTTATATCTCTTAGGAACCTTGAAGAGTAGACATGATTAAGTCCATTTTGCAGATGAGGAAACTGAATATCCTAGAAACGAAGATTTTTTGAAGCCCTCAGAGCTAGTACCCAGTCAAGTTGGAACTGAAGACCAGGTGTCTCTATTTGAGAGGCTGAGCTCTGTTCCTTCCCTAGAGATGCTTTCCTGGAAACACTGAAGAGAGACGAAGAGTTGTGCTTTTTCTGGCCTTTCCTTTTGCCAAAGAATGCAGTGGTTTTCTCTATTTCCCTGAACCTCAGCGAAGTGAGGATCCCTGAAACATTAGGTAGTTGCGTCAGAATGCCAGTTAGCTGGCATGCCCAAAGAGGAAGCAGTCATGCCCACTCTGCCATCATGCCACACAGAGTAGCAAGAGTGTGGATTGTAATGTTATGGATATCAGCTAAACTTATTCGTGCATATCTATGGTCCTGCTAGTAACTCACTAACAGCCCATTTGATTCAGTTGGTCAACCAAATTGGTCTGAGCATGTATCTGCCACAACAGCTTCCTTAATCATTATTGAGGAAAATCGACAATAGTTGGGTACCCAGAGAGAGCATGCCAAAAAAAGTGAGCATCACCATTTTAAACTAGCATAAATGTTGTCATAAAAAATGTCCATTGTTCTAGCCCAATCCATTTCCCCTGTGGAACTTCGAACTCTATCCTTACCTGGTTATTTATCATGTCTTACAATATTGGACATACTCCCTGAAACCTTGAAATTGCTGCAAAGCCTCAACCTATTATTAAAAAGACCTGTCACTTAAATGAGAACCTTTAGCTGATGGTGAAATGAGAGGGAAAGGCAAGGTGAGCAAGACACATTTTGCGCTTAGGAAGAATTGGACAGTGATAAAACCCTACCCTGTTCCAAGTAATTATTGTGATATACAGGCTAGAGAGAGAGAGAGAGAGAGAGAGAGAGCGAGGAGACAAGAATGCAGGTTCATCAATATTTCTGAGACAGTTGAACATGCAAAGGCAGGTTGGTAACTTATTGATTGCATGAGCTGTTCACTAATGAACCAACTGTGAGAAGGCCAGGACCAAAAATCTTTCTATCCCCATATGTGCTGACATGTCTAAAGCAGAACGTGTGTTTGCAAGAACAGCCGTGTAGAAAACTGGGAATAAAACTGTTTGGAACTTTTGACTTATTTCTTGGGCTCACAGTCATTTATTATTCATGTTGATAATAAATTTCAAGGTCTATTCACATCACAAACAAGGAAGAGACAGAGTCCAAAAGAATCCTGCAAATTCATTGCCAAAGTGAATGTTTTTCTAAGAGGGGAAGTGTTACTAAGCTTTTTACTGGTTTGTATTCTGCCTGGGAATGAGATGGGCAAGGGATTCTCCCAAAAACTAAAAGCTTGGCAGGATCATTGTGCTCTTAATTATGGGTGAGACAGGCCATCATCATTTTTGGACCATGGATTGAAGTATTGAATTGGCAGTATTATGGCTGTAGCTGCCACAGCTGCACATTGTTTCCTCTAGAATCTGAAAAGTGAAGCTAACATGCACACATAAATGCATACACGTTTAATAAGGCAATCGCAGAAGGGATTCCTATATGGGACTCTCAGTGCAGAGAAAGCAATTCCTTTTACCAACCCCCATATTTGGGGCTTCCCCAGGTTCCCCGGTGTGCTTGGCCCGGAGAAGTGAGGCTTCCCAATCATGGTGAGTGCGGCCCAAGGGAAGCCTGCATTTTAGGGCCATGAATTACATTCTAACTTGCATTTCTTATTACAGTCTAGCATCATAAAGCACATGATTATATAGTACTTATTAAGTACCAGGCACTGACCTAAGCACTTTACATTTATAAACTAAATTAATACTCACCGTAGCCCTGTGGGGGAAGTACCATCTACGTTTTACAGATGAGAAAACTGGATCATGGAGTAGATACCTGTTTTCTTCACAAATCACAGCCCCAACTCAGCATTTCCTGAACTGCTCGTCCCACTCTTTATAATTTACTCCCAAGTTCTTACCCCAGAACCTCAGAATGACCATTTCATTCCCCTAAATGGCATGAAATCTCCATCAGTGTATTAGACCTTTGTTGGGTTTCAATTAACTGCACATAACTCAAACTACTCAAAGCAACAGTCAGATTTTGTTTGCTTGTTTGTTTAACTCCTATAGCTGAAATGTTCTGGTGCAGAGCCAGGCCTAGCTTTCGACTGAACGGTTTCCAGGGGTCCCGAAGACACTGTCAGGCTGTGTCTCTGGCTTTCAGCTCTGCTTTTGTCTGGCTGGCTTCATTCTCAGGTAGGGCGTTCTTCATATGTGGCAGATTGTGTTGTCTATTATAGCAGCTGAGCAAGGCTAGCAGAATTTGCTGCAAATTTAATTGTTCCTCTCCTCCACAATTTCAAGTGCAGTTGGGGTAGGAACCTAATGCTAGAAGGCATGTTTGAGGGTGTCAAATTCTGAAATTCATTTGTATGAGGAAGTTCAATCCTTAACTTTGCGGCTGATGAAATTAAGACAGAAGGAGGAAGTGTGGTGGAGTGGAAAAACCCTGGATTTGGGGGTCAGAATAGTTTTAAGTTCCATTTGTTGTATCTGTAACTTTGGAGGTCTTGCTATAAGGTGAGATCATAATAGATGGTCTCTCAGGTCCTTTCTAGCTCTCAAGTTCCATGATTCTACACAAGATGACTTCTTTGGGGACCATGGATAATTAACGAAGGAGTTAAACTGTCACACAGACATTCTGGCTCCCAGTCCCATAAAAGATACAGAATCCTGGATATCCTTTTTAGTTAAGAATAGCAGGAAGGCTGCTGGGTGCTTTAGTTAGAGCTAGAGTCATGGATTGAGAGAAAGTATTTTTCCTGGGGCTTGGGTGACTGTGAAGAAAAAGAGACATGATGAAGTATTGGGATCTCATACTAATTTGTTATCTTTCCTCCCTCTTGCCTAAAGGCTGAGTCCTCTATTATCTGATCCATTCTCCTTGTTGGGCAAAAGCAGGTTTTGGCATAGTCCTGGATGGGGCACAGATATCAGGGAGTCTGTCACTCATGATTGTATGCTGGAAAACTAAAGCCTCTAAACTAGGAGGATGAGAAAGATGAAAGCCAGGTCGTCAGTCAGTCTGAAGCTTCAGCTGTGGGGATCAACCAAAGGGCAGGGTGGAAGGTGGGAACTTAGTTGTGAGGGAAGTGGACAGATCACGGGAAATCAACGATGTCGACATAGAGGCATAGCATAAGAAGGGAAAAAATAGAAAATGATCTTTAGGCAGTTTCAGTCCCAAACTGTTCAGATATACCTTATTATTTTCCATCTGTTTCAGTAAATTAGATTCAGATTAACATATACTAAGCACACTCACAAGGAAAGAGTATCAATCAGAATGCCAATTTCAACAATTTACTGGGATGAATTTAATGACCAGTATAATTGGCCTAGAATGTTGGCAAACCTAATCTGGAAGGGAATTTAAAATAAGACTATAGCTTGGTGAGCACAGAACATAAATGTTTAATCACAATGGGCTAGGATATCCTAGGATATCTTCTATACACGAGGGGCACACAGCATGAGAGGGCTCAAGACCAAGGGGCAGGACCCTCTTGCCTGCCTACACTGACTCTCTGACTCTGTTTTTCTAAGTTCCAAGGTGCCCTTTTCCTACTCTTTTTCTTTGGCATACCCATTCTTTAGATAAGTGAAAATCTTTTATTATGCAACATCCATTTTGATTTTCTTGTTTGGTTAGTCCAAATCATTTCATTTATAAGGCATCTCTCACATATTTCCCATCTCTTAAATTATGTGATTTTATAGTTTAATTCTCAGAGTTCAGGCTATACGTTGCCACTATTCCTATCTATTTCCATCACTATAAAGACATTTTGATCTATCAGTTTTCTCAAAGACTGCTAATGATTATTCCATGGACAGAAACAAAAATTATTAACCTCCTCCCTGCTGCCACTTTGTTAAAGAGAATTTCTTTTCCCACTTTGACTCCTGTTTTTTGAGGTGGATTCTGCTTTTGCCAGAGTTGTTCCTTGGGCTATTCTGGTGCTACAAAGACCTTTGTGACTCATAACATCCTCATTAGACTTTGCTTCTTGATTGGCAAAATGTGAACTTAGAGTTAAGGGATTTGAGGGATTTTTTTCTAGTTCCCAAATTCTATGGTTCTGTGGTTCTTCTCCTTGGGCTAGGTTTCATGATATCATGGGATTGGACTTAATCATAGTTTCACAATGACATTTTAATGTGTCATTTAGAGAATTAGAGGAACTCGTTCTCACAGTCAGTTACTAAATGCTTTTCTAAATATATTCTGGAGCTGCAACTATACTGCAAGGGGTAAGAGAATGCATGTGTGTAGGAGATGGGGTGGGAGGTATGAGATGTTAATTGAGATTTCATGGGAGTCACTCTTCTTTTTTCTGAGTAGTTGCTTTTAGTAGTCATGCTCCAATAAACTTTGGGCTGGTAAACAGAGTGACAGCAGTGACTTTATCAAAGAGAATTGGTTCATTCTCAGAGACCCCCCAAAGGATAACACTCAAATAATGTGAAAGGAATTGTTTTATCAGTTAATTAAAAACAAACAAGCAAGCAAGCCAGCAAACAAACAAATAAACCTCTATCTATGTGGGAAGGTTTACTGACTTCTGTTTAGTATTTCTTTTCTATTAAGGGATCTTTATAGCTTCTGCATTCAGAAAATTAATGAGATTTACAGGAACTCATTGAAACTCTACCAGTAACGGGTATGCCCACAAAACCATTTTAAAATGATGCTGGGGGAATATTAGGTTAATGCCATTATGGCTGTAGCATCCTCTGCCTAGAAGAGGAAATGCAACCCCAGAAATTATGGCTGCTGACTACAAAATTTGGAGATTATTAAAACTATTGAGTGGCAAGACCATTATACACCAATAGGTGGTATTAAAGCTAACCCCTTGAGAGCAACACAAAAAAGCACATTCACTTTCAAGTGCACAATTTCTTTCCTTTGTTCATAACACAGAAATAGGAGAACTCAGTGGCCAATTAAAAAAGCCTCTAAGGGAGTCTGTTCAAGAATGGTCCAGGCTTGCTCACCTTCCCATCTTCCTCCCTGTGATCCTTCAAGGCGGCTCTGAAGCATTACGCGAGTTGCTTCCTCTCATTGCCCTGTGGTTCCCCCCTTTATAGGACCAGGCCAGCTGTCTTCTTGTGCAGAGAAGCTGGGAGACTTACTTGATGTTTATAGAGTTCTATAACATCCTTAGCTGCCAGGCAGCATTGCAGAGCTCAGTATTACTACTTAGGAGTTGTGCACCTCGCATGGTCCTGAATTCAAGGTGCTTAAAGAGCTGTGTTAACAGGTAGCCCCTTCCAGAAACTGGAGCGAGTCAGGTACAAAGTGGCTTGGGAGACCACATTGACATAGGTAGTCTGAATGTCTCCAGCTTCCCAACAGATGCCAGAGTGAGAAAGGATATGCTTAGATTTTAACATAGACATGCAGGTCTTAGACTGCTTTTCAGATGGAATTGGCAACTTGCCTTCAGGTAAATATTTTGAAGGTTTATTATGGTTACTTAAAATTTTTCGATTAGAAGTGAGCACAGTGTCTAATGATATTCACCCTGTGTCTCATTAGTTCATTAAAAGATTGGGGATTTACATTCCACGGAGACCCATTAAGGGAGGTAATTTTATTAAAATCCTAATCATTATTTTAAGGCATATAAATTAATATTCTTATTCGTGAAGCGCTCCCTCTCCCTGTTTAGGAGGCTGCATCGACAATTAAAATATAATAAAGATGATTAATAATGAATAAACATAAAATTAAAATATCATAAAATATGCAATTAAAAAACACTAAAAATCCTAGCTGAGCAGAATCATTAGAAAAGGCTAATCATGACTGGAAGGGAAGAGCTTCTGGAAGATGACGTTCCTAAATATTATTTAACCATGGAGAGTTTTTAGAAAATGACTAATTCATGACTTATTGATTGTAAGGGTGGAAATCTTGTTAGACCCTTGCCCTGCAGGAGAAAACCAAAAGTGTCCTGGGTCATGCCCTGATACAAAATTTGACCTTTCAATTACTTCTGTATCATAGCAGATCTATCTTAAGCCTGCAAGAAAGTGGTCAGGTTTATGGCCAAACATGTTCCACTGGTAATAATTAATTTTAATGTTATTTTATTACGTTAAATACTGTTTATATGCATATTGGCAATCATACATTATTGAAAACAGGTCTCTAAAAACTGGACTAAATAACCTCTAAAGTCCTTTTCTGTCTCAAAATTCTACCCAGTAGGGTGTTGTGGTACCACAGAAGAGTCCTTGTCAAGGGTTGAAGACACTTGCCAATAGTCAGGAGATCAAGGCAGGTATTTTTCCCTCTTCAGGGCCTTAGTTTCGTTATCTGTAAAATGGGAAGTATAACATCTTCCTCACTGGATCTTTATGAGGAACGAATAAAAACGTTATGTGAAAATTGAAAGCAAGCTAAAGAATAATCCAGGGACTGAATAACACAGTGAACCCAGAGGTGCATGAGAAATGTGGTTGAGGGTACAAATGCAAGAGTGCCCTTCTGTGAGCTAGAGCAGATGTACATCACTATTGCAGGGTGATGGGAATGTGGAGAAGCATGGGAAAACTACAGCTGTGCGACCTATAGACTGTGGTTAACAGCAATACTATAATATTCTTGTATCAATGCCAAAGAGGTACTGTGTTGATAATGGAAGTGTATGGAAAAAGCGTGCCAGGTGTATGCTATAGACCATGGTTGGTGAATAGTCTGATGATATTATCTCATAATCTGTAAAAAATGTTCCAGCACAGGGTGGTGTGTTGGTGAGGGGGTGTTTTTAGGAATTCTGCATGTGTTTATGATTGTCTTGGCAGTCCACAACCTCTGTAATAAAATATACTTAAAAAAAATAGGGTGGGTTGGGGGAAAAATACACCAAATGTAAGATAGGGACTATAGTTAGTAATAATATTTTGATGATGCTCTTGCATAGTTTGTAACAAATGTTTCACAACAATGCCAAGTGTTGGTGGAGGGATGATGTATGAGACCCCCGTGTGATGTTTTGTATGTTTATTTTGCAAGTTCACAATCTTTACTATACACTTGTTTATGCATGTCATATATGAATGATATACTTCAATAAAAAGTATTTTTAAAAAGTATGTGAAAATCCTTTAAAAGTATACATTCCTGGAAAAGACTAGGGTACACTTGCCTAAGCCGATAATATACTCAGATGTAGGTTTGACATCTAAGCCCGGGGCTCTGTGTGATCTTTTGGGTAAGCAAGCTGTTTTTGGTTTCTGATTTTCGGTTTCTTTTTTATTGATCTCAAAACATATTTTGCCTTCATTTCTTGGTTGCCTCATATCCTTTCTGAAAAGGGATGGGGTGGAATTAAATAAATGAAAAGCTGAAATACTCTTTTATGCTTTTAGGGAAAGCATTCAATCCATGGAATCTCTCAATTGGGATAATTGATAATAACTCTGAGGTTGGGAATTTTATATCTTTCCCTTAGAAATGATCACTTGGTGATTTCAAAGGTGGTTTGATTTTGGAGATGCTGCTCATAAAATGCCCTGGGAGGGGAAAGCATTTAAATTCTTGCTTATACTTTAACGTGGTGGGGAAGAGAATTTTGGTGTCTGATTTAACAATGGCTGAGATTGAGGGTGCTGGTGAAAATAAGGGCCCACCTGCAGATGCAATGTTAAGTTTTCTACAAAACAGTGGAGAAATATTGGCATTGTTAGTCCCCTTGGACAGATATGGAAATCTGGGTGCAGGAAAGTTAAGTTGCTTAGTTTGCATTATTTCCCAGGGTGAGAAGAAGGTCTGCCACCACCAAGGGGGAAAACACAGAAACTAGCTAAACCTCTATCACAAGTTTTCCTGGGAGCATTGCTGTCCTTTGCCTCTGATTCAGATTGTCAAGATCCCAGAGAAACACATGTTTTCACTGGGTAGTGCTTCTTGGAGTATCAGGTTGGCATTTACTGCTTCATTAGAGAAAAAGAATAAAATGTCTTGTTATTTCTTCTCTGATTATTACTTCTACACTTACTATATATAGTAAGAGCACAGGACTTGGAATCAGGTAGTATCTTTATCTCTGTTTTCTCACCTGTAGAATAGAAATAACAGTAGCACCTGTCTACTTAGGAATATTAAATTTGATAATCCATGTACAGTGCTTTGTCTAATGTCTGGCAAACTCAAAGCTTCAATAAATCTTAGCTGTGATGACTCTAATTTCTTCCACTACTGGGGACAACTTGAATGCACAAAACCCAGGTGTTCTGTGACAGAGCTCATCCAGCTCACGACATCTTCCATGGTCACTTATAGCACAAAATGTAATATGGGGCTACAGAGTTCTACTAGTGTAAAGCTTGGTGTCTTTGGGGGTTGCTATTCAGTGAGATGCAAGGCTCCTCTCCTCCTCCTCCTCTTTTGCCCCAGGATGGTGTCTGGGTGCTGTGAGAAGGGGGTTTGCATGTGTGACTCCTTTCCTGGGTTTCTGCTGGCTGCTACTGCTTCCATTATCACTGGATGGCTTCTCCCACTGAGCATCATTGAAGGCTGGCTACAGCAAGAGCTGGAAGCTGCCAAGGGATGGGGAGGCATCTCCCATCTCCATCTGGGCTGGTTTAAGGTCAGGGCTCACAGCAATAGCAGTGGTCTTGGATTATGTGGTACACAAGGCTCCCCATGCCCACCCATGTCCCTGTCACATTCAGCTTTACTCCAGCTTGCCAGTAAGGAAGAACTTCAATATCTCTCTTTGGGCTCTGCCAGTCCAAAATCTATCTTCTCTTCTGCATGTTTGAACTGTTTGGAGCAGTGCGCCAGCACTGTACCTCTGCTTCTCTGTTCAGGGTCCTCAAAACCTCCCGAGGACCCTTAGGTACTCCCCATAGCACAGGGAGGGGCGTGGGTCCCCCCCTTTGGGCATAGCACACCTCACTCTGATTCCCTCACACCCCCCTGAGGTGGGATCATTCGCAAGCCTCCAGGCTTGCAGTGTGAATGCCAGTCTCCTAATTTTGAAGTTGCCCCTCACTCCAAGGGAGCTTCTCCTGCAGCCATCTCCCCTCTTTACAGGAATCAACTGGTATGCAGTGGATGCTCCTCTTACTCTTCGTGTCCCATCTTCACTCTCCTCTTCTCCAGACTCATCCTGTCTTTGTTTCCAGAAGTGTTTGCAGAAGTGAGTTACTCTGGGAATAGTTCTACATTCGGGGTCGCAGTCTCTCTGTCTATACCACTTCAAGGCCTGAAGGCGTGTGTCTGAAACCTCAGAAAGGTGCTTTCTGAATGTGGAGACTGAAGACTCTAGGGCCCTTTTCTGCATCCAGTTTAGCTGCACTATAATTTATTGGATACTCACTATGTGCCAAGCATTGAGTTCCGTGCCTCATGAGGAGTGCCTGGCTAGATCTGGGGAATTCCTCTCAGGAGCTAGACGCTGGTACACTTACTGCTTTTGCAGAGGGTGAAGGTGAGGCTTAGAAAACTTAGATGGCACAGCCAAGCCCGTTAGCAGTGGGTCTGGAACTCTCATGCCCAGGGCTTTGACTCCAGTGGCTCCATGAGTAATTGGGAAACTAAATATGTCACAAGGGCAAGCAATAGATCATATAGTTACCTAGTTTTCTCTCCGTTTCCTTCCCTCTGTTTCTCTTTCCACTCCATGAGAAAGCTTCCAGTATTAAATCACAACAAATTAACCATTCTCTGTTCCTGCTTGCCCTCATGTCTTTCTTGTGTTGTTCTTTCTTCCTGGATTCTCCTCTCTCTATCCTGAACACCCCAACTTATTTTTCTGTCATCATATTTAAAATGTTGCCTCCTTTACCACATCATTCCCTGTGTACCTTTGTAGGATAACTTGTCCACTCATTTTGTGCCAGTACAAAGTATGGTGTGTTTACCAAGTATTGAGCTTTTGCTACATCTTGGTTGGTAGATTTTTCCTCTTCTGAGAGTTTACCCCCGAGGTCTGAACATTTCTCAATATATATGTATTTTACAATCAACATCTTCATTGGTTGTTGCAGTTTTCATTTCTCCCCTCATCTCTTTCAGTGTTATTGCATGTTTTCCTGTAGATGACATTTTAGAGTTAGAATTATGGTCAGTTCTCACTTTTTTATTTTACCTGGTGTGTAGTGAACACTGGAGTTCTGTTTTAGTTTGCCAGGTTGCTATAACAATACCGCACAATGGGTTGGCTTAAAAAATGAGAATTTTATTGTCTTGTGGTTTTGGAGGCAAGAAGGCTTGCTTCTCTGAGGTTCCTATGCCCTCCTGTCATATGACAATATCTACTCCCTTCCAGCTTCTGTGATTTCCAGGTTCTCTTCATAAGGCCTCCAGTAATCCAGATTAAGCCCCACCCTCATTCAGTTGGGCCACACCTTAACCAAATATAACATCTTCAAAATGTCCTCTTTACAAAAAATCCAAGGGACTTGGAGCAAGATTAAGAGCATGTATTTCTTGGGCTATATAATTCAGCTTACCATGCTGACCAAGGTAAAATCTTTTTCATTTTTTTAGTTCCAAGTACCTGACAAATTATCTGGCAATTATAAGCTAAAAATAAATGGATGAATAAACAAATAAACAAATGACGTGATTATGATAAGAAAAATTTATTTTACTTATGTCTTCAGAGGGTATCAGATATCTGCTTGGAAGCTTTCTTTTAAAACTCTGTAATTTGGAATTTTTATTTCAGGGAACCAGATAAATCTTCACTAAACTAAATATTTGACTTCCCACATGCAATTGCCCCTTCCTAAGTATGTAGCTCTGTATGTCAGTTGAATCTTAGTTTCTATATCTGTAAAGATGTGATAATAATATTTATCTACTTCAGAGATGAGAAAGGGTTTTATAAACTGTCAGGTACTAGGCCCATGTAAGATATTTTTCTTAGAATTACTATAATCTTCCCATGTCACAGAGCTAACCTAGGTTGCTAATTTATCACTGAAGCTCTCATTCTGGAGTGCTGATGATTGCCACACAGCAGTTCCCTCTTTCTCCTCCTCCCTGGCTGGCATAACTTGTATTTTAGGAATTCACCCCTCCCCACACAGCCATGTGCCTCAGCAGAAACTGACCACATCTCCCATAAGAGAAGAAAGGGGATTCCCACGTTCCTTGTAACTAATTTGTTAGGAATAGCCTTGGAATTTGATTCCAGCCCATGAGATGTGAAAGGAAAGATTTTGAATGCACCTTGGAAAAATTTCCTAGTTGGAAGGGAGAGCTGCAGGCTCTGGCTCTAAGAATTATGTTTGCTCAGGTTCATGGAGAAAATTATAGTCAGGGGATTACAAGCCTCATTAATAGTAATAAAGAGCATGCATTCTTCAAAATAAATGAACAGCACATACATAAATAAAATAGAGAGAGCACCGCGGGGAGTGGTCATCTCTCTTCTTCCTGTGAGTATTATTATCTGGATGTGACACTAGCTTTAGTCATCGCACTACCATTCAGAGGTCAAGCTGATGCCGAGGATGCTGCAGAGCCCCTGGATGGAGGGAACTTGGACCATGATGACATTCTGGGTCTCTGAACTGCCTAACTCAGAAACCATGTACCCTGGACAAATAGTTATGCTAGAGAACACATGACCTTATTATTTAAGCCAGCTTGAGGTAGTATTTCTTTTGCTGACCGCTATCAGCATCCATCTTCATTTTGTATACCCCAACTGATATTGTTCTCCCTAATAAACAATTTGCCTCATATCTTTTAGCTATTCCTATGAAATACTAATATTCTCATCTGGAAAGGGGTCTCTTTTTGGTTTCAGAGACTTTTCTACAAACCTTTTTCCACTTGGCTTAGCGCATTTCTTTTGTAAGGCAGTTCTCAAGGATTCTTCCAGACACCTTTACTGTCATGGTCTATCAACTCAATTAAAGAGTCCTGGCAGCAAAGAGGCATCAAATAATAATAGGACTTTTTCCTATTTATTGCCCAGTGGACTCTTATTTTGGCTGCATATTATCTTGGTGAATTTCTTCATTAACTTAATTTACAGATAAAATGTAGAATACCCATGGGGGTAGATAGTAGGCCAGACTCTGGGGATACAACAATGAACAAATGTTAAGATCCTTACTTGGAGGTCAGAGAGAACTTTTCTGGCCAATCATGGAAGAGGATGGGTTCTGAGAAAGTTTAAGAGGAACATTCCATTTGCTCTTGATTGATGCTGCCTCAGGAGGAACCACGAGTGTTCTTGTTATCCCTGAAATTAGAAAGAATGGCTTAGGTGAGTAGTCATCTTTCTCTAGCTGAATTCTGAACTCATTTTCTCTTTCCCAAATCTCCTGGAAAGGAGGACTACCTCCCAGGTAGCATGTTATACATGCTATATGCAGGAACTGGTAGCCGACAGGGAGCGAGTAGTGTATGTATTTGTAAAGACATAGCCATAGTGTATAGGGGCATTAAGTGAAGAGTTAGTGACTGGGGTAGGGCCCTCGTAGGTGTCCAAACAGCTAATACTTTGGAGTAAGCCACTGAATTGCCCTATATCTTACACTTTGAGGAGTATGGGGTTGTATATTTCTAAGCTCCCTCCAACCTCCCATGGTCTGAAATTTCATTATGGTAGGAAGTAAAGTTCAGAATCAAGCAGGAGAAAATTAACAAACACCCTCCAAAATCAGCCTATGCAAGTGAAAGGAAAGGATTTGGTTGATAAATAGAGCTTTTTGTCCTTTTTTTTACTCATAAAAGATGGCCAACTTTGGGGATTTTAGAAGGAGTAGACATAGTTTAGATGCCAAAGTTCATGTTTTTAACAGCAGTGACCAAAACTTATAGAAATTCTCAAATAACCATTCACCTCCTTTCTTGGCAGCACACAAATAAGTGCCTAATGGCCATTGCTTGTTACTGAAGAATTTTCCTGCCAAGTTTCAGGGAGAGAAATGGCTGCCACCAGTGCCGCAGTTATGGGCCCTGTGGATCCTGGACTTCATACACACTCCATCTATCTATTGAGCTCTAGCTGTTTAGAGGTGGGGAGATTATTTATAATAAGAAGATTTATATTAAATATATATTACCTATTTATATATTATACATATATAAGTATTATAGCTATTTATATCATATTTATGTAGTCATATGTTATATAATTATATAATTATATTAATAAGAAGAAGACACTGATACTGGCCCAAGTTCACCTCTACTAGCAAAGCACCATCCTTCTTACTTGCCAACACAGGAGTCTTCAAATGTTCCTGCAACTTCTGCCCACAAACCCCACAAGGTCTTTACAGACACCTTTCAATATCTGACTCCCTTGTTTTATTTGAAATAATGAATGATGTATGGCTAATTACCTCGTAAGAGTCCCTGCAATTTGTCACTTAGCCAAAAATGAAAAAAATAAAAGGACCATTTCTGCTTTATCTCCTATTTGATATAATTAATTCTAATCTTTTGCATGTTCATTTTCCCCATGTTTAATTCCATCATTTAAGACACAAACAGAAGAGAAACTTTTAAAAATTAGTGGGATAATTGTGCTGCTCCTGCTACTCTGTAAAAAGGCTGTTGAAGAAAAATACCATGACCTGATTTCAAACATTAAATCGCTTATAAGTGAGACCTTCAAAATCTGATTGAAGGGATCACATTGAGAATTATTTTTATCTTGGCTTATACACTTTCTGATGTGTCCTATCTCCCTAGTACAGAGCTTACTCTTGGAGAATATTAAATATGGATTTCTAGTTAATTAATTAATACTATGGATAGCTTCATTTTTATATTTCCAACTCATTTTTGTTTCTGGCATTGAAGTGTATCATAAATAAACTTTAATTTCATAGCAAATCTGACAATTGAGATAACCTGAAAAGTGCTTCAGTGCACACAAAGCTCGTCACTACAATGGAGAGAAAGGAAATTTAAGGAAATTTCCAGGCACCTAAATTGGAGGAATGACCATAATTATCCTGGTTTGTAAGGCATTGTGATGGTTAGGCTCATGTGTCAACTTGGTTAGGTGATGGTGCCCAGTTGTTTGGCCAACCAAGCACTGGCCAAATTGTACTGTGAGGACATTCTGTGGACTTAAATCATAAGTGAATTGATTGCATCTGTGGCTGATTACATCTACAATCAACTGAGGAGATTGCCTTCAGCAACGAGAGACATCTCATCCAAATAGTTGAAGGCCTTAAAAGGAGAAGTGGTTTTAGCAGTCGGAAGAGAGAATTCCCATCTCTACTTCAGATAGATAGCTTCTCTTGGGGAATTCATCAAGGACCTCCATCAGAGTTTGTGGTTTGCAGCCTGCCCTACAGAATTTGGACTCATGCATCCCCATGGTCATGCAAGAAAATTTTTATAAAATCTCATAATATTTATAGATATCTTTTGTTGGTTCGTGTGGCAGTTTGAAATTATTTTATGAATCCCCAAAAGAGAAGGATTATACTTGTGAAATAATTCACTCTTGTGGGTGTAAGACTCTTTCAATTGGACTGTCAGTGAGGTGTGACTCAAGTTGAGTCTCTGACATGTTGCTGGGTCTGATAAAAATGGAGACACAGGAAAAGGGAGCCACCATATTTGATCCTGCCATGTGAGAGACAAGTTTTGCCCACAATTGAGCTGCAAGGAGAGAAAGTCCCAAGAGGCTCAAGGAGTTGAGGCTCAGGGAGAGATAAGCCGTATACCTGATAGCTGACAGCTGAACTCAGGAAGAAAGCAGAGCCATTGAGACTGAGAGAGGAGGCCTGGTAAGAAACAAGCCCTAAGCCAGGTTTGCATACAGCTGCTGAAAGCCAGAGACCTTGGCAGAGATTTGTGGCCATCTTGCTTTACCACATGGCAGCTGACTTTGGTGAGAAAGCTTGAGTTGGACTTTTCACAGCCTTGGAAATGTAAACTTTTCACCAAATAAATCCACTTTATAAAAGCCATCCCTTTTCTGGTTCTTTGCATCCTAAAACAGTTCTGTTTCCTAGAAAACCCTGACTAATAAAGGCATACTCTGCAGATTCTGCTTGATCCTAAAACTTTAAGTGCCCTTTTTATCTGCAAGCTTTCTTTTTTTTAAACAGACTGTCATTCCCTGGTGGTAAGGTATTCAGAGAGATAATGCATATAGTAATTATCATAAACATAGCACTCTACATTTGCATAGCAGTTTATAATTTACAAAGTAATTTTCCTTACTCATTGTCTTATATGACCATCTCCACACCACTGAAGAAAGCCTTTGTGACAGAGAATGTTATGAGTTCATTCAACTCTATTTCCTTTTCTTCCTGGGAAAACACAAGGTATTTCCCAGGTTTTCTTGGAGTTAGGTGTGCTGATCAGAGGGATATATGCTGTGTCTAGGCTTGTCCTAGTAAAATTCCTGCTGATTCCTTCATGTTCTGATTTTCTTCATTAACCAGCTGATTGCAAAGAATCCAGCAGAGGACTTCAATCCACTAGGGCAAGAATTGGCAAATTACAGCCCACAAGCCTAATCTGGCACACTGCCTCTTTCTGTATATGAAGTTTTATTGGAACACAACCATGCTCATTTGCTTACATATTGTCTGTGGATGCTTTTACCCTATGACAGCAGACTTGAGTAGCTGCAACAGAGAACATATGGCCTACAAAGCCTAAAATAAAATATTTGCTATCTGGCCCTCTACAGATAGTAGAGGGAATGGTAGAACCAAATGATAGAAGGAATCTGGGTCACTGAATCAGTGTGTAGAAGGCGGCAGTCTAAATATTAGACTCATGTTGAGCTGTTATGTGGGCAAGAAATAAGTTTCTGTTGTGTGAAACCACTGAAGTTTTAATATTGTTTGTTTCAGGTATTGTTATACCTCCATTAGCAGAGATTTATTATATTCAATTTATTGATGAGGAAATATGGCTCAGAAAAGTTGTTACCATTTAAGCTCACAGAGACAGATAGTAGTTGTAGACAATCTAGAAGCTAAGCCAACCCAGATATTTTAGTTCCAATACCAGTGTACTTTTCAACACATCATAGATACCATTACTTTACATAGTGTATTAACCACATCTAAGGTAATACTATAAACTAAATAACTAAATGCCTTAAACTAATGCTCCATGGTCAGGAAAAATTAATGTGTCTCTCAAAGTATCCAAGAGGATGTTGAAGATCATATTGATGGAATAAATGTTGCAATATTCTCATTTTATAGCCTGGCAAAATTGGGGCTTTGTAAAGTCTGTTGATTTCCAAAAATAGTGATGCAGATTGTGATAATCAAGTGATATAAGATATTTATCAAATGAGGTCCTCAGATTGTCTCAGTTTTCTTTTTCAGGCCATGTCTACAGGGAAAAAAAAGAAACAGAAATCACAAAAGAGGTCTAAGCAGGGAATAAATCATTACTTACATTTGTGTGATCAGGGAATGTATCTGTGAGCAGTGGGTTTTGTTGTTACAAAGAGAAATTCTTTAGTGTAAGAATCAGGCTGTCATGAGAATCACTGGGCCCTTCACTTGCTGGATATGTGGATTTCTCCATCGTTGAGGAGGGAGTGCTGGGACTTATCGTTTAGTGAGATTTCTGCTGACTTGTAGATGTGATGAGACATTGTTAAATTTTGGGTACCTTCTGTTGGGTAAAATCACACTAAAAATCTTATCCTAATTGTTATTTTGACTGTCTCAGTAAAGCCCACAACCCTCCTTTGGGGAGAGGAATGCAATAAAAATTGATACCAAATCTCAATCAAAACTGAGATTTGGTGGGTGAGGGGTAATTGAGCACAAGGGGTCTATGGGAACAGTGGAGATATGAATTGGCAGGATGCTATGCAATACTGGCAAGAAAACTCACAAACCAAATTATGCAATAACTACTAGGGCACTCATTCTACCCCAAACCATTGATATTATTAGTCTTTATTGTGGTATACCATGTTAGCACAATCTGAATTAATTATGGGGTCCCTCCTAGCCCATTGTCATCAAGGGACTATAGTCCAGCGTAGTACAGTAGCAAAAATAATTTCAATTTTTATTTGAATTAATTGAATAATGTCAAAGGAACTCCACTTTATCATCCATGTCAGCATTTCTTCTATTCTTTTTCCCTCCCTTCATTCCTCTCATTCTCCTACTTGCTTACTACAGTATCTGCCCCCCACCCACAGCTTTTTCCTTCTTTCTTCTCAGTTTTCCATGGAATGATTTTCCACACTCATTTCTGTGGGCTGTATTTTTCTTTCACATTCTCTTTCTCTTTGACAACTTTTCAAAACTTTCGTTTGTCGATAGGTGCGGCGGTGGTTGAGCAAGAAGAAAGACTGCATATACTCATGTTAATTACTTTTGTCCCTGTTTTATTAGAAAGACAAGAATGGAAAGAAAATTTTTTTGGGACAAAGTATAAGTAGATTATGGAATCTTTGTTTTAAATCAACTAGCTTTAGACTGAATATTAGGCAGAATCCTTTTTTGGATTGCAAATGAATAAATCTTGATCATCTTTACTTTCAGGTACATGGTCTTTGCAGGGTTCATTGACGATTATGTCAGGGTTGCTTGAGAGTTGTTAGATATTAAATGATTTTTACTCTTGTAAAATAATAATGTGGTATGACTCATTATTAGATAAATTTTAAAATAGCTACCACCCATCACCCATTCCTGACCACCCCACTGCCGTTCTCTATTCACTCTGACGTAGGAGACTTATTATTTTAGCTAAATCAGCCAACTCAGAAAGAACATTTATTCAAGCTAGACATTAAATAAAGAGGCTCTGAACAAATGATGTGGAAACTGCCTTGCCGCTGCCTACTGTCACAAAATACCTGTTGGATAAATAAGATCAATACATTCCAGGCGTGATGTTTGGGAGCCATGGTTTTGACAGGCAAATGAGTGTACATGAGGAAATTGAGTCTTTGGAGGTAATCCAGCTTAATTAATCGGTACTTGTAACTAAGTGACCATGAAAAACTCAAGGTGAGTGAATTGATATATAACAAATGCTACTTCTTGCTTTTAGCAGCCTTAAAGGGAAGTGGCCTTGAATTAGGAAATGCATCATGTTGAAGCACATGAAACTGTTGTTTTTATAGATAAAAAAATGGGCACGTGTCTGAAAATTTCATGTGCTTCAGCCTACTATGTATTTTTCCATTGGTTGAAATAGTTTGTAAGATTTTTGTAGTCATACTTAAATGTTAAATTTGATCCCTTGGAGCCCACTGGTTGAGGATGGAGTGTAATGTGGATTCTAAACCCAGTTTTTACATTTCTTATTAGGTTGCCTTGGAGAAGACATTTCACTATCTTTGCCTCATTATCTGAAAATGAGAATTCAATATTTACAAGAATCAGAGGTGTGGGGAGAAGGATTCAATGTGATAACCTGTTGACACAGAGACTTTCCCAGAAATATGCTTGTGGCTAACAAAGACAACTGCTGTTGGCTCTTGTGTAGACAGAGTTGGACACCACACACTGTCAATCAACCACCATCTAGAAGGTACTGAGCTCAGTTCAGTAAAATGAACACTAATGAATGACTTCTAAATGCTGGACATTGTGCTAGAGGCTGGGGAAGGAGACAAAGTCCTCAGAAAGTGTCAGTCGCTCTTTGATTTTCTCTTTAGCTTTTAAAGGACACTGGCTGGAATTCTTATGTGTACATGATTAGTATATAGAGGCATCAAGTATTCAAAAAACACATTTAAAAAACATTATAAAATCCTACTCGATTTGGTTTTACATAAAGGTGTTGATTTAAATGGGGAAAACTTTTTTCCTCAGGATTATATTTATAAAATATTAGGCCACAAAGGATGGTCACAATGTCATACATTTTACCCATTTATTAATTTCCTAGCTGTATCACCATGTGTGACCTTGCTCAGCTATGCAAACTGTAAAATAAAAAGATAAAGAAATTACTTTGCAAGTCATAGCTGACTTCTCAGTGCTTGTTTTTCTCTTTCAGCTGAACAGATGATTTCTTTCCTGGCCTGAAATCCCCTAGATGGCACTAGAGCATACCATATTTAAGTAGTTTATGTAATATCCTTAAGTAGATGAGGTGAAGTCATTTTTATTTGCCTGCAAATAAACATTAATAAGAAGTTGAACAGGAGGGAATGTAATGTGCAAGGTCAGCATTTATGCATTCGGTATTTATTAAAAGGTATACTACATGCTCCTTGAAAGTGAAAATAAGATGTCTCAGAATTGGTCTTTGGTATCTTAATTAGAAGAATTAATTTCGTGCAGGCAAAGAAACTTCTGTAAATAGGACTGATCCTCAGGCTGATTGTTGGTCCAATGACACTTATAGCAGAGTCATATAACACCGAATCAGAGTTACATAGGAGAAGAGAGAGTGAGTTTGAATAGGACCCTGAACTCAAGTGACCCAGGACACAGACAATGAGATAATGAGTGGAGGGGCTGGATGTAAGTAAGACAATCAGATGTGGTAGCATCCATGGTAGAACTGCAGAGCCATCAGGTACACGTGCTAACCAAAGACAGTGTACCTACAGGTCTAGTGTGGTCCACTGGCTATAAGATGACAACTTTTGTAAATCCAATCCTGATAGTATTTAGGTAAGAAATCTAAGCCTGGGATCATGTGACTTATCCAAGATCACATAGCTATTTAATGATAAAGTTAGGGCTCTAATTCCATTTGCTTGAATCCATTCTCTCCCTTTTAAACTCATACGATAATGTGCCAAAGTTTTCCCCAGCACCAAATATCCCTCCAGACTCCCTGATGCTCTTTTCTTTTCCTCCCTTCAGTTCTCCCATGTCCATGGAATCATGTGATAGTTCGGGGGCTCTGAGCTGCCAACTCAAGAGGTTAAATAATAAGGGAATTTTACTCTTTTATAACAGGAACCTTGAGATGGGGCAGCTCCAGGGTTTGCTAATTCAGTAGCTCAACGATATCATCATATCCCAGGATTTTTCCATTTTTCCACTCTGCTATCTTCTCTTTCTCACTTTTTACCCCCATGGCTGAAAAATAGCTGCTGCAGCTCCAGATATCAGGAGCAGACATGACAACACCAGTGATGAAAAAGGAATTGTTCCTTCTTTGGGTCTCTTTTCAAGTGTGAGAAAACCTTTCCCAGAAGCCTCAGCAGAATTTTCTCTCATGCCTCTTTGACCAAAACTGAGTAACCCTGTCTACTAAACCAAAGATTGCCAAGTGGAAGAGAATGTTTTTGGTTTACAAGATGACTAAATACCTGTCTGCAGTGTGTAAGACCCAGGACACAGGAATGAAAAATTTCCTTCCATGTTCAGTTAGGTTCCTTATTCCAAATAGAATCCCCCAAACACCAATAGTGTCCTTCCTGAGAAACTTCCTACTGAGTCACAGGGGTGGGTGAACTGTTGAACCAATTAGGACTCTGGCAGCTAGGATCAAGGGAGGAATGGGCCACTGAGTAAACAACCAATAGCCTACTTCTCCTTGTTCCTACTTGGGTCCTGTATTACTGCTTCCCAGAATTCTGCATGAGTAGCCTAAGGACAAATGCTCAAAGTAGGTCAGCCTCCCCAGGTCCTTTGGTAATAGACTACAATAAGATCAAAGAGAACATAATCAACATGAGGCATTTACTTGGATAACATCAATGCAGAAAGAACTGTTATTACTTTTCAACAGACCAATAGTGATTTTATTTTGCCCCAGGGGTGAGAATGGATGGAGAAAGGAAATAATTGACCAGGATGACTTGGTTTGTTATTTATTTATTTGTTTTTTCAGGTGGGGGGATTTGGGAGACCACTTGGGGGTAGAGAGGAATCTTCTAGATTCCCTAACTGTTGTGGGATAGAATTAACAAAGGTGAGTCAATGGCATCATTTTATGAAAAGAACTCAGGCTCCAGAATTATAGAGACCTTGGCCACTAAATCCAGACTTGTGAGCCATCTGACCTTGGGCAAAACTCTCTGAGCCACAGTTATACCCTCTCTGAAGAATGGCTAACAACAGTATCTTCTGCTAAGTTATTACATGGGAAAGCAGAAGGCAAGTCCTTAGCACAATGCCCCTCACAAAATAAGTGCTCAGTAAATGTCAATTTCCATTTCCTTTTCCTTAATGGGATATTATTTATTTACTCACCCTTTCTCCCCACATATGGTTGCTAGATTTAGCAAATAAAAATACAGGACTCCCAGTCAAATTTGAAGTTCAAATTTGAGATATACCTGTACTAAAAAGTTATTCACTTGGGACATACTTATACTAAAAAATTATTCATGCTTATCTGCATTTTATTTAGCAGAAGCATCTCTACCTCCCTCTCTTCCCTAGGTTCTCTCCATGCAAAGAAGAGCTATATTAAGTCTAAATTAACTATTACTGTCTCACTCACAAGAGAGCACCTGGCTGACCAATGTACAGCACCTTTGACCTCTTTTAATGAACAAGCATCCTCCAGGTTCAGGAGGAGAAGACTCTGCTTGGGCTGAGACATGATGAGCAGATCTCAAGATCCATTTTTGTCTTCACGAACTTTGTGTTTAATCTTTCTCCAGAGTGTTTTCTTTCACAGTTGGCTATTCCGTGTCTGCATAGATCTGCAGTAAATACTGTACTGCACTGCCGAAAAGGGAGGAAAAACATTACCATCTGCATGTACAGCTTGCAAATTACAGCTTGCAATCACCTGCTATTAAATAAAGACACTTTAACAATATTTTGGGTTTTAAATTAGCAATTTACATCACAAGATTCTGAAAATACTAGTCTTTTAATACTGCAATTTTCTTTCCTTTTAACTAGGCATCAACATGTATTGAATTTTTAAAAAACACAATACAAAGTAATGTTTATTTAAACAATAGTCACCAATGGTATGAGAAACACAGATGGAAATCCAAAAGTTCCCCGCTCAGTAGGAGGTTTCGTAAGAGGACCTTGATGGGGTTGCAACTCTTTAATTTACATCATAGGGACATCTAGGCATTGCCTTAAATTTTTTTTTTTTTTTTTTTTTTTTTTTAGCTGTTTGGCCACACTATGCTATATGTATCATCTAAAAATGTGGTCTCAAGCCGGGAAGTAGAGGCAAAGATTTTGTTTGAAGGAGACTTGAAGCAAAAAGGCGGAAAGGAAGGAAGCTCAAGTGGGAGTATTTCCCTTTGTCACTTGATAACAGGGCTGAATTGGAGGGGACTGGCATTTGTACAAAGCCTGCTGGATGCAAAACAAGATGGATTTGGAAGCATACAAAGAGAGATTAAGCAGCTTTGTGCCTCATGGACACAACCTATATAGACAGAAGGTTATATCTATATGTAACTATAGTGGCTTGTCCTCAAGTTTTTTTGTTGGACCTTTAGTCCCTCTTTCTCTTGACATCTGAGTTAGGAACTGGGAAAACACCAAGAGCTGGCATACTACAAAGAGATAAGTATAAGCTTTGCAGTGTGAATCACTGGGTTGTAAATTCCTTCACACACACAACGAACATTCTGGAGCATTATAACTATTAGCAGGCAGCCTGCCTTCCTGTGCGTCCCAGGCTCTGCCATGGTCCATGCGCTCAGCTGCTGTTGATGAACAGCTGCTTCTCATGGCTCCCCCAGATTTAGGACTGCTTTCACTTCTAGTTTCTCTTTAAGCTTAAAAAAAAAAAAGGGCACACTCTTTGTTGTTCATGCCTTGCCATTTTTGCTCTTGCTTTTTAGAACCCAGGACACCTGCTTAAATCTTAAATTCTTTCTTTTTCACAATGTACTGAATTGTGATTTATACACATGGTTCCTGCTCAATAAATATTATCATTAGAGATTATTATTTATTAGATACTATTATTAGTTCTTGTAGGAGTAGTAAAGGTTTACTGCTTTGCCACACAAAATTCTAATTTGAAAGGGAAAGTATCTTTGAGACAAGCGCTTGCTTTACATTTCAGCTCATACCATGAACATGCAGGTTTTGGTTGAGAGATGTGGGCGATGATAGGTCCTTCCAAAGTTCCATTAATTAGGCTGTTCAGCGCCACAGTTTCAGTCATGAATCAGTCCAAACACAGCTCTGTTAGGGCCGGCTTGTAGCTGTTAGTGATTAACATGGAAAAGCAGCAAATTGAATGGCTCTTAGACTTTTCCAGTCCTCTTAGGCTTATTGGTCACCTCTGGTACCATCCATCAACCTATCTTGTTGTCTCTGTTAAGATCTAATGTTAGTCCCTCTGTTTAATGATTAGATTGGTTTCAGTCTAATCTCCTAAGCAGAATTCAAATGATTTGGGACCCAGCTCAACTGTTTTATGGTCCTCAGGCTTTGTTCAGGTCTTTTTTATTAGATACTTTTAGTACCATTTGCTGATAGAATCAGGGGATAATGGATTGATTTTTATTCCATGTTGAATTTTTTGCACATTCTTTTTAAAGGTTTTTAAAAACTTAATGTATAAGTATCACCAATGCATAACATTGGAATCATTCTCATTTGCTTAAAAAGAACCCACAAAGAAGTCTTCAGAAGTCTATATACATGCTGAGTGACAGAAAAGCTCTTGAATGGATACTCTACTTTTCTGGATTCATGACCTAGCTCATGTATTTTAATGAACATTCTCAATGTTGTTAGGAAGCACTTAGATATAATCATGTTCTGAGACCAAAATTTGATAAGCATTTTTGGATGATTGGACTTCGAGTGTTTTCTCAGTGGTGCATGTTGTTTTATAACATATCAGTGTGTTGATCATAGACATTGTAGGTTGTAAAGAAGAATAGGGTTGATCCTCAATGTTTGCCCTGCCTAACTCAACAGGAGTTGGAGTGATGATAAAATAAGATAGCTTTAGGTGAAAATCCTTTGCAAACAGTAGAATTATATTTATTAAAGAAAAGTGATTAAAATGACATAGTCCAAGCTACCATAGCATTGATGTCAGGACCTGAGACCTATATCCGACACTTAACTTTGGTAGTCTTATAACAGGATATTAGTGTCTGTAATTCATATGTGTGTGGGTTTTAAATGTTTCTATTAAAATTCCCTCATAGATAATGTTTTCTAAAGCACCAAGTATAATTTCTTTTCATTTATGAAACTGCTAATTTCTTTTTTTCATGAGATATTCTTGAACCATTTTGAAGAAGAGAGAGAGAGAAAAAGAGAGAAACAATCTAGTGAAAGAACTATCTGCTCACTTTTATTAAGACTTGGGAAACGTTTGTATGTACACTTCGTTAAAACTCAATATGCTTACTGATCCTGACATTTTACAAATCCATGGATACTTACCACCCTTCACATCCATTTTTATGATCTTTCAGTGGGAAAGAAGATGGTCACCTGGTTCAACTACCTTTTGCTAATTAAGTAAACATAATTCCGTGTGTTGGGCTTTGCCATTAAGTTTACATGTTAAAGAGTCTTTCATAATCTATCCAACCACTCCTGATTTTTAATTGTATTATTTTTTGTTTAATACTGTAATTTTTAATAGAAAAATTATAAGTTTACATAAAAATCATGTAAAAAATACAGAGTTCTCACTCAAGTTTTATGTACTGAATTTCACATTACAGGACTTTAACTGAGAAAAACCCATTTAAGAGCCATGAAAATGGGAAGATGCAGAGAATTGCAATCCCCAACCCTTACTTTCATTACTGCTGTCACCATCTTTACTCCTATGTGTCTCAAGAATTGCTAGCTGGTAACCAAATTGATGAGTTTCCCTTTCTCTTTTAAAAATTTCCTCTTACATTCTTGTTTATGGCTAGTAATAATCATAAAACCATAGAATTTCAATCTTGGAAGGTATTTTAAAAGTCATAAAAATCCAATAATTCTTCCTATGGTTGAATCTCTTTTGTAACATCACCACCAAAGGGCTAACCAAGTTCTCCTTGAATACCTTTAACCATGGGGCACTCACTACGTCTCAAGGGAGTCCATTCCACTTCCAGATATGGCTAGTGGAAAGGAATTTATTTGTTATGCTGAGACTAAATTCCCATATTGACTTCTGTTCTGTTCTCAGTGGAGACACAAAACATGTGGCATATATTTAAAGGCAACTATCCTGTTCCTTGCATGTTCTTTTCTCTATGCCAAATCTTCCTGATGCTTCAAATCATTATATGATATGATTTTGAGTCTCGCTATCCCGTATGCTTTAGCTATGGATATGCTGTAGTTTTAGCCTATAAGAGTAATAATGATAAAAGCTACCATACTGAGCTCTTACGGTGGTCCAGGGATTTTACAAACATATTTTAAAATATCTATAATGATGTAATTAGGTGTTATCATCCTCATTCTATAAATTCAGAAACCAAAGGTAAAGAGAACTTGAATAGCTTTCCCAAGGCTACACATCTAGTAGTTGGCAGAGCCAGGATTTGGGCCCATGTCTTTGATGTCTTTGCTAATTCCAGAGTCCATGCTCTTAACACTGCATTACAATGGCCTTTGTGAGATGTGATAACAAAACCCCTCCTTTCATCCCATTGAAGTAAGCTGAATGCTCCAGTTCTGGTTTGAGTAGCTCAGAATGGAGAAAGGTTGTCACTTACCTTGTTCTAGAAGTTATACCAAATCAAAGAACTGATAAGGACAAAGCCAGCCAAAGAAAGAAGGAGGGGAAGCAGAGGAGTTGGATGATTAATAGGAGGGACTATGAGACTCAGAATGATTGAAAATGGTGTCTCTAGCAGGTGGGGAGGCAAGTCCTATGTATGAAATGGCTAAAATGGAAAGTTGGCAGATAAAAAGACAGTGGCATGGCTGCTGTTTCACAAACCCCCAGTGTAGGGTCCAATCAGCAATTCAGCTTTCAAAAGCACATTCTCTGGGAACATTTTCAATGACTGAGCTGTAGTGTGTTCTATGCCAGCCTGTTGCCTTTGGGATGAGAACAATGAAGGCTGGGAGGGCAAACACCAGCACTGATGTCTTGCCTGCTTGGCAGTTTTCTAGGATTCTTTCATACTGCTTTTATTTAAATTGGCTTTTGGAGGTAGGGGAATGTATGCCAGTAAAGAAATAATCACTGAACCATGCATATTTTTGGTATACCTCTGTCTTCCTTTGGAAGAAAGTAATTTTCACAGGAAAAGAGAGAGCTAAACATGGCAAAGAAAACCTTATATTCATCACTGTACTTAGCAAACAACTAAAGGTGATGAGAGATGAAAGGAAAAATTGAAAAGTCCTAGTAGCTTTTGCTTGTATTTTGGCCTGGAGTGGACCACTAAGTTAAAGGTATTATTGCTAAAGAGATCTAAGAGGTTGTTTGGTTAAATCTTCTCATTTTATATTTGAGGAAACTGAGGTCCTGAGATGAGAAACATCGTCCCAAGTACTGTATAGCCAGGAATTAAAAGATTCCCTAGAAGTACCCTGTGTAACATGCTGCAGGATTGAGTATACAATGCATCCTTCTTGGGGAAGAATGCTAAAAGTACAAAGAGTATTTGTTGCAACATCATTTCAGCAAGCATCATGATTGTCTGTACTTCAGGTAGACTATTTAAGATGAGTCTGGCTTCCAGTGTTTCTCAAAGCATGTTTGGAATCGGAGTCATTGAGGAAGGGGGGTGATGTTCATTGAAAATGCAGATTCTTAGGCTT
>JAKSZT010052319.1:3392077-3684389 GCA_026826555.1 Tolypeutes matacus | reverse complement strand
CTGTAGGCCTGCATTCCTTTTGGAGGCTCTATGGGAAAATCCATTTCCTTCCCTTTTTCACCTTTCAGAAGCTGTTCATATTCCTTGGTTTGTGGCCCCTTCCATCACTCTGACCTCTGCTTCCATCATCACAGTTCCTTCTCTGACTTCCCTCTTTTTCTTATAAGGAAGCTTGTGATTTTATTGGGCCCTTAGATTATCCCAGATACTATCTTTATCTCGATATCCCTAAGTAATTAGATCAGTGAAATCTCTTTCATCATGTAAGGTAACATATTCACAAGTGCTGGGGATGAGGAAGTGGACATCGTTGGACGAAGGCATAATTCTTCCTATGAAAACTGATTTAAAAATATTTCAAAGAAACAGAAAGTTTTTAATTAATGGAGTTTTATGTGGAACTTCTACCTATGTAAGCTAAAGGGAAGGAAGTTGAGAAGGGAGCATTAGTTACCAGTAGTATTCCTGTCTTCCCAAGGAGTCCCCTGACACATTTCTAGGAAACTTGAGGACTCTCAGAAGCAGAGTTTGAAAAAGCAGTGTAGTATATGTGCTTACCTAAGACTCCATTTGGAGTAATCTAACACCCACTTTTTATATTGTGTATCCTATGTGACTTTCTAACAGTTTACTCTGCAATTATCATTCAGCCTTCCCATTACTTGAGTTTCTAAGAAACTCCTAACGAGCTTACAGCAGAAAATCAAATGTGACTTTGCATTATTAGTGATGAAATCACTGCTTTACTCAATTGTAAGGGAAAATGTCTATCAGGAGAGGTCATCTCTGCATTCTTTGATATTATTTTAAAAAGAATATAAGTTGGTAATTAGTAGCAACTTTTTAGCTGTACTTTTATTCTGTATATCTGTGTAGGTCTATTTCTTGTCATTATATGTCTCAACCCACTCACACTTTTTCCTTCTTTTTTATAGTAAACTTGGCATTAATGATGAAAACTTATTATTATTATTTTTTTTGGTAATATTTTTTCCTTTGAGATACCATTTTGATTCTGACAAGACAAAACTTTGTTGGTGTTTCTTAATCTGAGAAAAGTAGCACGGATTCATTTATTTTATTTTTTTAAGATTTATTTATTTATTTACTTCTCCCCCAGCCCCCCCCCTTGTTTTGTGCACACTGTCTGCTCTCTGTGTCCATTCGCTGTGTGTTCTTCTGTGTCTGCTTGTCTTCTCTTTAGGTGGCACCACGAACTGATCCTGGGACCTTCTGGAGTGGGAGAGAGGCACTCAATCTCTTGTGCCACCTCAGCTCCCTGGTCTTCTGAGTCTCTTACTGTGTCTCCTCTGTGTTTCTTTTTGTTGTGTCATCTTGCTGTGCCAGCTCTCTGCTCAGGCCAGCACTCCTGCACGGACCAGCACTCCATGCAGGCCAGTTCTCCACGTGGGCCATTTTGTTGCGTGGGCCAGCTTTCTTCACCAGGAGGCCCCAGGAATTGAACCCTGGACCTCCTATATGGCAGATGGGAGCCCAATCGCTTGAGCCACATCTGCTTCCAGGATTCATTATTTTAACCAATATATAATAGCTGTAAAAGTTATCTAATGGGAAATGAACCAGTAGCAGAAAATTATTGTTCTCTCTTTAAAAGAAATTTCTCTTTAAAAGCAGAACCCATCTCTCTAAAACTCATTTCTTATTCTTTGTTCATTTAAATTAGTCATGCTTACTACTTTGTAACATATCTATTAGAGAACAGAAGACCCCTGCCTTAGTGCCACCGAAGTACAAGAAAAGTCATAATTGTATGCAATTACTGTTAATCATCCAGCCACTTTCCCTCTTGGGAAAGTCCACAAAGCTTGGCTGTTCACACATCTCTGCTTTCCTCTTCTAAGACTGGGGTAGGGAGAATTCCTCTTTGCTCAAAATTTTGAAGTAAAGAGAATTTACCAAGAGAGATCTTAGAATCCAATAAGGATAATATTGATCATTATTAATATTATCTTCCTGTAAAAGCTTTTTAAATATTTGATTCTTTGAGTTTTTAATTAAAGCAGGAGGAAAAGTAGGCAGGGGGAGCCTCCAGAACCATGGTGCTGGGCTGACTCCTGTAAAAAGGAGTGCAACTCTGGGAACATCTTGTCTAGGCTGATGGAGAGCCCAGAGCAGAGATTGTCTAACAGAGGAATCTGTCCTGGGCAAGAAAGACCCTTGGAGAACATGGCCTGGTCAGAAATATGGTAGCAGGAGTGGCAACTGGTGGCTGTTATCTACCTATGCTCCTCATGGCAGGTTCTCTTGAAGGAAGATCTGAGTGGTATATGGAGACCATAAGAATCTTTCATCTTCTACATTAGAAAAAGAACCACTGCATTAATTGGGGACTGGAAGAAAGGAAGAGATCTCCTGTGATCTCTTACCACCCAAATATTCTCAGGGATGCTTGGGGCAAGATGATGCTCTGCTATTTCACAAAAGAAAATATGTACCATGTTCTGTAAACTTAACTATAGTCAAGGATGTACATTGTGATTGAGTGCCGAACCAATCTCATCGAGATAAGGTACTTTCTGGGAGCAATTCTGCCCTGGAACAAAGCTCTGTGAGGTGTGCAGGAGCAAGTAATGCTTTGACTATTATCTCTATGCTAATGTAAGTTGGGTATTTTTGTTACAAATTAAAAAAAATTAAGTACAGATATTATGTATATTATGTACAGTGATCAGAATCTTTGAAAGTTATGCAATAATTGTGTTTTGGATATTTCAATGAAGTCACCCACTGATTAAAAACTTAGTCATAATCAATGCAGTTAAGAAAGAAATATTGCTGACCTATTATTTTCCCATCACTGATTAGGTACTAGGCATATAAAGATGAATAAGACACATTCCCACATATTTTTGAGGAATGCAGGTCTAAAGTGACTGCATTTAAATAAAAAGGTAACTGATCATTCAAAACTTTGTATGCATTTGAGAGAAGTGGAGCCATCAACTACAGCTTTTGAACTCTCTGGCAGCCACACTTAACAGTAGAGGAATTCCAGGGAATAAAGAAAATTGCTACCCTTTTTAGCCTTCCAAATAATACTTTAAGTTCTCTGAACAATAAGAAGTTTTACTTACTAGGGCACATGCTCACAAAACATAAAGTCACTATGATGGTTTGAAGCTGATGGACCCCAGAAGATAATGTTCTTAAAATTAACTAATTCCTGTGGGTGTGGACCTATCAAAGGCGGGGCCTTTTGATTAGGTTACTTCAATTGAGATGTGGCTCAGGGCAGGTCTTAATCCTCTTACAGGAGTCCTTTATAAATGGGATTAATACAGAGAGTGAGAGATACAGAGAGAAAACCAGAGGAAGCCAGAAGCTGAAGCAATGAAGCCAGGAAGAGAACGGAGAGACCATCAGAAGCTGCCATGTACTTTGCCACATGACAGAGGAATCCAGGATTGCTGGGACCTGCTCTTCAGGGAGAAAGCATCACCTGATGATGCCTTAATTTGGACATTTTCATGGCCTCAGAACTGTAAGCTTGCAAGCAAATAAATCCCCATTGTAAAAACCAATCCATTTCTCGTATATTGCATTTTGGTAGCCTAGCAAATTAAAACAGTTGCTAAGTCAGAGACAAATTCTATACCTTTACTTGCTCTGTGGATAGCTCCTCTCTTTACTTAAATTAGGGCCAAATAATATCCAGAAAATGACTCTGTTCATAGGATGCCAATCCACTGGGCACAGGCCCCAGGTGTTGAAGGCCAGTATTGTTTCACCTTCTTCTTTAAACCTTAAGGATCTTCTTCACATCAGTCCATTGAAGATATGGCTTGGGTAGAGGCTACCTACAAGCCCATAATACTTAACCCCTTATAGTTGTCAATTTGACTCATTCCTTTTATGGAGTTATTTTCTTTCTTTTTCTGTGACTTGACCATCTCTGGATTCTTCTTTACCTCTCTCATCCTTCATTTCCATTATCCTTGGAAGAGTGTTCTTCTTTTACCTTATGTTTCCAAGCTAGATACCTGGGAATTATCCAGACTCCTTTTTGCCTTAAAATCTATATTAGTTTTCTGTTTTTTCAACAACAAAGTATCATGAATTTTGTGGCTTAGAAAACATAAATTTATTCAGCAGGGCTTTGTTCCCCTCTGGAGGCTCTGGAGGTGGTTCTGTTTGCTCATTTGGGTTTTGCCACAAGTCAGTTCCTTGTGATTGCAGGAGACAAGTCCTTTTTTCCTTACCGGCTATCAGTTGAGGGCCATTTCCAGCTCCTAGAGGCCTCCCACATTCCTTGGCTTTCTTCTGCCATCTTCAAAGTCAACATGCTTTGAATCCCTCTCATGCTTGGCTCTCTCCTTCTTCTTCTATCTCATCTCTCTTTTTTTTTTTTTTCTCTCATCTTTCTTTGACTGCAATTAGGAAAGGGTCTCTGCTTTTATGGACTCAGGTTTTTAGGATTATGTCTATCTGGATTATCTGGATTATCCAGTATACTTTCCCCATCTCTAGGTTAGTACTATTAATCACATCTGCAAAGTCTCTTTTGCTATGTAAGTGACATATTCACAAGTTCTAGGGATTAGCACATGGATATCTTTGAGTAGCCATCATTTTGTCTACTACAGAGTTCCAAATCCAATTTTTTATCAGATTCTGTGGATTTTACCTCCTTTCAGCTTTCATATCTAACCTTTTCTGTATATGTCAAAATCTGTTGCTTCTAGTCAATAAATTCGTGCATCAGCTGGACTATTAGAGTGGTACCTCAACTGATATCTATGCTTTGTCATATTTTCCCACTTAAGCCAAAATCTGATCAACTCCTTCCTATGCTGTAGCAGTTTGATATTACTGATGAATTCCAAAAAGAAATATTGGATTACGTTTGTAAACAGGTCTCTAACTGGGCATGATTAAATTATGATTAGGGCTTTGATTGGGCCATGTCAGGATGTTGAGTTCCCGCCCCCTTGGTGGGCGGAGAGTCAGAAATAAAACTGCATGGCAGAGAAAGGAGTTTTGATGTTGGAGTTCTGATGCTGAGTTTTGAGCTGGAGCTCGGGAAGTGAACACACAGGAGAAGAACACAGAGGAATAGAGATGGCTCTTAGACATGGCAGAAGCCCCGGGGAGAAACAGAGCCATTCCCTTTATAGTCTACAACTGGCCTTGTGGAGAGAGGCAAAGCCTAGAGAGCCTCATATGTTACAGCTGACCTTGTGGAGAAACCACAGGAGCTGAGCCCAGAGAGAAGCAAACCCCAGGAAGAGAGGAACCCAGGAAGTATGAACCCTCACAGACATCAGCAGCCATTTTGCTACAACACGTGGCAATAGACTTTGGTGAAGGAAGTAACTTATGCTTTATGGTCTGGTAACAGTAAGCTTCTACCCCAAATAAATACCCTTTATAAATGCCAACAGATTTCTGGTATTTTACATCAACACCCATTTGTCTGACTAATACATATGCTAAAAATACTTTCAATGGCTTCCATTGCCCACAGGATAAAGTTCAAAATCCTTATCAATGCCTATAGACTCTCTGTGATTTGTTTCTTTTCTTTATCCTTTTATGAGGCTTTCCCCTGCTCCACCTTTTTATGTTATTGAACCAATCCATTCTTGTGGGTGTGGGGCCCTTTGGATTGGACTATGTCAGTGAGGCATGGCACAGGTTGGATTTTTGCCCTCTTGCAGGGCCTTGTATAAATGGAGAGACAGAGGAGGAAGCAACACACAGTAAAAGGGAGCTCTGCCAGTTTGATCTGGCCACATGAGAGAGACAACTCCAGATTCACCTGTTGCTGCAGAAAGGCAGAGAAGCCTTGAGAGACTGAGAGATGTCCCAGATTCTGGAATCAGCAGAGCGCAAAGGCATAGAATGAGACTACTGAGGGGCTGGACCCAAGGAGCAGCTCAAGGCTGAGGAGATGAGACCTGCCATATGCCTGATCACCATGTGGCAGGACTCCAGGGTCACCAGTAGCTGACTTTGGTGAGAAGTCATCAATGATGGTACCTTGATTTGGACATTTCATGGCCTCAGAACTGTAAGTTTTTACCCCAAATAAAATTCCCATTATAAAAAGCAAACCATTTCTGGCACTTTGCATTGCAGCCCTGTGGCAAACGAAGACTCTCAGTGTCTTAATTTAGAGTTTCTTTTCCATCTGGAACCTTTCCTTCAATAGTGGGTGTCTTCCAAGGTAAGATGCTCTATGAACTAACTTCTCCCTTGTCTTTGACTACTATCTCCATGCTAACATTCTCCTATAGAACAGGGACTTCTGTTGTAACAACTTTTCTACTCTCTTATATTTTACTTTTTCTGTATCTGTTTTTCTTTATTAGTCTGTAAACTCATGCAGCATAAGGATCTGGAATTATGTACCTTTCTATTCCCATTGTCTAGAATAGTGCCTTAAAAATATTACCTGCCTAATAGTATATTTTTGAATTCATGAATAAATGAATCAATGAATAAAAATCATTTGCCCTTTGAATAATGACTTATTTTTCATACACAGTAATTAAATAAGCAGTTGTTTAAAATTTACTTTAAAAAATTTTTTTACTCCTCTTAAATATCTAATCTATGTATAGCAGTTAGATCATCACTTTTGTGACATATAGGTAAACCAACACTGTATCTATCTTTTCTTGCAAATGCTTAACACTGAGTTTTGTGCTTAGAAGAGATTCAATAAATGGCTCTTTCCTTGGAGGAAACATTAATCAGGAGGCCTGGAATGCCTCTTCTGCATTGAGGACCTAGTTGGCTGGGTTTAGAGGGCAATGTTACTGGAACATGAAAAGCCAAAACTGTTGAAACCTGAGGGGAAAGACATGGCAGGATCAAGGGAGCCAGGATGAGTTGAGAGAAAGCATAGAGTTATACTTCATGGCCCCTATTGTTTCTCAAAGACAACAGAAGTAAAGATGCCCAAACTCCTTCTTTTAGAACACTGAGATGCCCAAGATCAGAACCATGAGTGTGAAATTAAAAGTAACTTTGGCAGGCAAGCACTCCCAGACAGATCTATATTTAAGATATTTAACTGAAAATGGCCACAGAGCCTCTGTTGTGCACATAATTGAAGCACAAGGATGACACTGAAAAAAAGTTGTTGAGGAGCAAATACTGGAATTCCTGGATTCCAGTCCTGTCTCAGCCACTAGTTGATTATGTTTGTGACTTTAGAGATCCCATTTCATTGTTCTGAGACTGTTTTCTTGTTTGTAAAAAATGATATTTTAAACCTGGGCTAGGTGCTGAGAGACATACAAAGGAGTAACAGTCATGGTCCTTGATCTCAAGGAATAATCTAGCTGAGGGGCCAGTGGGTTTGGCAGAGAGGTGGTTTGATAACAAAAATAGGGTTGACGTGTAGCCTGAAGTTTTGAAAGACTTCTCATACTTTTTCTTGGCTCCCATTCTTTTTTTTAACCGTCTACATGAGAAGGCGAGATACTTGGCTTTTAATGCTCCTTTCACACACACACACACACACACAGGTGTGTGATCTTGAATCAGGAGGGTGGAAATGTATATTTGTAGCAGGAGGGAAGATGTAAGCTGTAAGTACGTGGAGTGGGCATACAGCTGAGTGGCCTGGGTTTCCAACAGAGAGACCACAGGGATGGTGTTGAATCAATGGTGAATCAGAGCTCCAGACTTAGCCTTAGGAAAGCAAGGATCAGGCTGCCTCCTCTTGTTTTTCTCTAAATTTGAAATGACTGTGGCTGAAACATATTTCAAAAACTAACAAAACAAAACAAAATCCAAGTTTTCTGACTGGCAGCAAGGAAAGGCATATAATCAATACTGTGACTTAGACTGCTAAGATAAAAATTGAAGATCTGTTCTCACTGAGTTACTTAAGCAAATTGAAATCTTTGCGATCTCCATTTTTTTATTTTTCAATTTTATGGTTTATTTGCTTGATGGAATAACTGGACTGATCCAGCTTGGTTTGAAAGGGGTACTGTTGACATAAATGGTTGTGTAACTGAAACAATACTTTGTAGAAATCTATAATAAATCCTACTTCTGAAATCTAGTTCTCAATTAAAAGAGCACCCTATTGAAAGGATGTGAATCCCGGGTGATTTTAAAAGTATCTTTCCTTTGGGAATAGAAGTGAGACAGAGCAAACTAAAATGTAAAAGGCTGTTAGTAGGAATCTTTAGAGAGTATACAGGTAAAGAGAAGGAAACCATTGTTACTGGAAGAAAATAACATTTTTCTTATAGTATAATAATTCAGCAAAGGAAACCTGATGAATCATTCTCTTCTCTTGGTGGTTTCAGGATGGAAACAGGAAAGGAGAAAGATTCAAAGTGATAATATTGTCTCTCAGAGGTAAACAAAACCAAGGCTTTGATCCAGGATGTGCATTTTCTGCAAAGTTAAATCATCTGTGTCAGAGTTCTCTTATTGGAGCAGATAATCGAGACTTAGTGGGGATTTATGGCATCTATGTTGTAAAGTGCATCAATCTACTACAGTGATCCTCATAGGCAAGAGTAGCAGACCTCTAATACACGCAATAGTTTGACTCAGTAATGCTCTGGGAGTAGATTACCCCATTTTCTTTGGTCAACCTTTCTTTTTCCCATAAGTACTTTCGACTCCTATAAACACATAAAACCCTCATTTACATAAAAGTTTGCGCACAATGGAAGATATTATTGGGGAGTTCCTGCTCTTCTCAAGCGGAAGCAACCATCCCAGTGTTAGAAATAAGAATAGTTTCTCCCATTCAATGGTCTCCTTTACTCCCCTGGCCTGTGCTCCATTGATCAGGAATTGAAACTCCTCTGCCAATTGAAAAATATTTTACTCACCTTAACCCACAGCACTAAGGTTACTTATGTTTCCAAAACCAGTTAAAAGCTTCAAGAAGAGCAGAGAACGATTATTATTGCATTTCTCTCTGCTTGGGCTGGAGATAATGAGCTCACTCCTGCTGCCCTTTCACATGCATAATGCTTATTGATGTCAAGGAGAGCCTCATGGTGTGCAAAAGTGTTAGATCACATGTATCATCTTGAAAATAATAAGGACAAAGGGACGCCTTTTTTTTTTTTTTTAACTTGACAAAGAGAATGTCTATGGTTCCAAGCCTCTCTAGATGGTCCCAATTAAGAGAAATAATTTTCCTAGAGAAAAGTGCCTGCTACTGTTTCAAGGAGAGGTTTTCGTGAGAAAAGGATTGAGCAAGTTCCTTGATGGTTTTAGGCTTCCAAAGTCACGTCTCTTGGGAGACATGATTAAGAAGTGTTTACAGTTCTCTCAGAGATTGTTCAAAAACATGTGCCTTCTATATTTTTTGAAGAGAAACGAGGAAAGTAAAAAGAAGAAGGCATAAAGGAAAAATCCTTTTCTCAATTGTGAGAGGTGAACTGTTCTTTGGGAAATTACTTAACCCCTTTGGGCTTTTTGTCCCTTCTTTTGTGATGAGGTTAGGGTCCAGATCAGTGTTTCCCCGAAACATAGGTTATTATTGGTATAACTTGGGAGAACTTGTTTAAAAAAGAAAAAAATCCCATGTTATTGTTTCCTTGCGGGAACTTGTTAAAAAAAGAAAAAGAAAAAAATTGTTGGAGATTCTGATTTAGTGGGTCTGGGGTGAATTCAGCAATGTGCATTTTGAAACAAGTGATTTTGTAATTGCACAATTTTTGAAAACATTTATAAATGATTTCCAGTGTTTCAAACTTTAGAATTCATATTTTTCTTCTTTTAATGTTGTTCATGTGTTAGGCTATGGACTGGTTTGGCCTAGCTAACGTCTGGAGCACATTTGGAGAGCCATGCTTTGGAGCTATGCCTAGGATGGGCACCAGGAGAACAAGTTTCGAAGCTGTGTAAAGGTCTAGTCTGGCAGGCAGGACATAATATTAAGTGTTATAGCCACAGATAGCAGATGCTGGTTTGAACAAGGTAATGGAGCTGTCTAAAGGGAAGGCAGTGTTAGCCGTTCATAGTCAGGTATATGGCTAGGTGCTTGACTTCATAGAGAAATTCCAACAGCTCATACAGCACTATCTTCTACATAGCAGAATTATCCTTGATTCCTCTCATGCTCTCACATCTGATGTCACATCAGTCTTTCACAAGTGTTATCTTCCTTACCTCTAACATAGCCTCCTTGCTTCTTACCACCTCAGAGCTATAATCCTAATGCAAAAACCCACCATTTCTTGAACAAACTGCTTCCTAATGGGTCTTCTTGCTTGAAATCTTTGTTCTTGCCATATTATACAAAACAATCAGTGTAATATTTTTAAAACATAAAACCAGATTATATTGCTCCCCTGCTTAAACTTTGATCAGATTCTTTTCAAAATTTCTATTAGATGCAGGGTATGGGTAGAAGTTCAGTTTTTTTTTTTTTCCAATGGAAAAGCAATTTCAGTAAACTTGATTGATTCATCTGAGGTCACTTAGTAAGTAAGTGGTACCAAAAGGTGTCACTTGAAACTTCTGAACATATGAAATCTTCATTTTTCTCACTCATGTCAAATGAGCTCAAGAGTCTAATTATGCTCACTGCTTTTCATAAATGTAATTGATGTTCTGCAGTTTGCTTTTAGGAGAACTTTCTCAATTATTTATGGTTACACTTGTTTTCTTTCCTAAAGAAAAAGTTCTTTTTCTTCATCATTTCAGGATTAAGTGATTCCCTAGGAGAAGTTCCACCATGAGGAGCACCGAGGAAAGGCATCGGGGGGAAGAATAATAGCATGCATAGCAGTCCGGCCATGTGGGATAGCAAACAAATTCAGGGAAGTACATTAGATTTGGTGTGTTCTGACTGAAGCAAAAGGTATTTGTGGAGGGAGAGCATTGAGAGAGGTGCCAGGTCATGAAAGGTCTTGTGTGTTATATTAAAAAAAAGTTTATGGAGAGTCATGGAATATGAACCATAGAAGGAGGATCATAAAATGTGAAGTGTGGAAAGATTTCTTTGGTAGCAATGTGGTGGTGAGAAGTTGGGCGTGAGAGGACAAGATAAGAGAAGGTTGATTGACAAGACAGAGAAAAGAAATTGAAAGCAAGTATCAGGAAATACTGCTGGCTTTACCTTCAAATTGTAGAATTTGACCAATTCTCACCCTTATAGTACTTCCATCTTGGTATCATTGCTTTCTTGGGTTAGTGAAATAGTCTTTTAACAGGACTGCCTGCTCCTGTCCTTACTTATATCCCTTTACACTTTTTTAGTCAACACAGTAAGCCAGAGTGATACTTTTAAAGCATGAAGTGTATTTATTCACTCCTCTCCTCAAAACGTCCAATGGCTTCTCTTTACAATCAGAATGAAAACCGAAGTCATTGAATTACTACAAGTCTCTACATATAATAATTCCTAGTTATCTATGATCTCATCTGACACATTTCCCCCCTCACTCTGCTTTAGCTCTAAGTAACCTTGCTGTTCTCCCAGTGTCCAAGGCATGAACCTTCTTTAGGACATTTCCATTGTCTATACTGACCACCTGGAATCTTTGCACAGATACCGACACAGTTAACTCTGAATTCCTTTAAGTCTCTGCTCAAATATCACCTCTTTAAAAGGGCCTACCGTGACCCCTCTGTTTAAAATTGTTAACCTGCTGCAAGTTCCTACCATGGGTACTCTAGAGACCCTGTATCCTGCTCTTTTATTCCCCATAACACTTTCTGTATTTCAGGATACCATATAATTTACTTATTATTTTATTATTTATTTATTTATATATTTTGTCTGTAATGTAATCTCCATGAGGGCAGAAATATTTTCATTTTTATTTTCTGATACATCCCAAGGACCTGACAGGGTCAGTGGGCTTAAGAAAAACTGTAGGACTGCAAAAGGTGAAACTTACTAGGAATTCTTTCCAGGACTCAAAGAGAAGCATTAAGGGGACAGGTGTTATTTGGAGTTTCTCTCTTAGAGCTTTATCCCTTTAGGATAAAGTTCCCAGTTCTGGTATCTGCTGATTGTCTTCAGAAAAGGTTGAAACCCAAGCACTCTTACTCCAGTGTCTTGTAATTCATCTCTGCCTCTATTTATGTATTTCTTTAACACTGTCCAAATAGGGTGACTATGCCAACAGTAAATCCACTTAGTTGTGTGATCTTATTTCTCCTCTAATACAGCTCAGGGGAAAATAATGTCTATAGCTACACCACTTATTGAGTGCTCACTATGCTCTAAGCACTTGTTTAATTAACTCTCACAGCAATCCCATGAGATGGGGGCTAATTACTATTGTCCCCTTTTATGGATGAGGAAACTGAGGCACAGAGAATTGAAGTACTTGCTTAGGGTCACATAGATAGAAAGTAGCAGTGCTCGGAGTTGAGCTAGATAGTAACCACAATGCTTTACCTTCAACTCCTAGAGTGCAGTTTTTGAACTTGTTCATGAGGTAAAACTCTTGGACATCATGAGAAAAGCTCTGTATCTATTGACAACTTTAATTTTTCTATAAATCAAGTAAATTAGTTGCAAGTAAGAGAATCCAAGGCTGGTTATTTAAAACATAAAAGGAATTTATTCATATACAGAGTAGCTCATAAAACCTTCTGGATGGGTAGAGAACCAAGCCAGGAACAATGCTTGAGTTAGGTCATGGGACAAGAAGACCTGCTGGACACTGCTGCTGGGCACTGCTCCTGGGCATAGACATTCGAGTTGACACTGACAGTCTTCAGATCCCACGCCGGGCATTGCAGCTACAACCACTATTGCTCCAGCTGCCTCTGCAAGAAGGGCATCTGTGAGATGGTCGTTCCTGGCATCCTGCCAGGAAGGGTTCTGCACACACCCTGCTTCTTTGTGTTCCTAAGCTTGTGATTCAATGTCCAGTCTGGTGCTTCTGATGGGTGAAGCACAGGGCATATGCTTCCACTCCAGCTTCAAGGGAAACTAGTATAGTAAGAGAAAAGAAGAAGAAAACAAAAAGGAGTTGAGGGAGAGAAGGAGGAGGAGGAGGAGGAGGGAGCAATAGTTGGGGAGAGGATGAATGTTTATCCTTTAGTCTCAAAGACAGTAATCAGTGGCCTATACCTGAATTCATTCTACATATGTGTTTTATTTAGTGTGCATAAACCAACATTAAAATAAATCTGATTTTTTTCTCATAAAAATCTGGATTTCTGATTTCCCTTGAAAAATCAGAACTGTCTTCCTTGGCTTGTATGCTCATATGGCACTAAATGGTTGGTGCTGGGTCTATTCTTCCCCATTTGGGCAGTTTTCCAGAGTCCTCACCACTCCTCAATGAAACCCCATGACTGAAGCCATGTGCCAGTCACCACATATTGTTATTCTTGCACTGTGGTTTGTCCTATAGCAGAGAAATATTTTTCTACCTAACTTTCTATCAAAGGTTAGAAAAGGAATGCTAGACTAAGAATGTGTTTCAACAAAAATAAGAGATAGCTAGTTTCTTCTTGGAAGTTAAAAGTATTGCTACATGCTTAATATACAAAGTGTATCTGTCAAAAATTCAGCATGAGAAACCTATGTAAAAAAAAGCCATTTGAGAATTATGGAAATTACCTGGAAAAATGCTTTTGAAAAAGATGTGTGATAAAAACTTAATGATTTAAAAAAAAGTTGGAGAGGAGCAGATGTAGCTCAGTAGCTGAGTGCTTGCTTTCCATGTACGAGGTCCTGGGTTCAATCCCCAGTACCTCCTTAAAAAAAAAAAAAAAAAAAAAAAAAAATAGTTGGAGACCAAACTTCCATTATGGGCTATTTTTAAACATGAATAAGATTAGTAAATCACCTTATACTAATCAGCCCATTTCATTCACCAAGGTTACCTTTCCAGGCTCTGGAGGCAGTTGGTTATTTCCCAGAGCAGAAAGGTAAAGGCAGGGAAGAAATTTTACTATGTTTTGCTTTCTTTTGTTTTTATAATAATGTCCCTTCTTTTGCCCCAATTTTCCCTCCGATCAATTTAGAAATATATTTGGATAGTATCGATTTATATTATCCTATTTATTCTTCAATTTATAGCCATAGGTCTCATCCTACCAAACCAGACGGCAAGTTTTAAAAATTTTCCCTCAGAAACCTTAGGAAATAACTTTTTCTATCCATACAAAGTGTGTAGTTTAAAACCATTTCTTTGTGTCTCATGCAGAGGATGAATCTCTGAGCATTGAAAGGGAAGTCATCTCTCACTCCACCAGGGGCATGCTTAAATGTTATGTGCTATTTTGCTAATTTGAAAGACAGTTTAAACTTATCTTTCATCGGTATAGTCTGATAAAGGGAGGCGCTAAATTGCCTGCTGACCCTCTAAGCAGGCTTACTTCACCCCTGAATAATCATCCTCCATATAAAACTGCTGCTTAGGCCCCCGCCGTGTTACCATTTCACTCCCTTGGAGAAGATAACATGGTAGGTTGAATCATCTGAAGTAAATTGGCTAGGCTTGTTTACTTAGTGACAGCTTTACTGTCAATCTTTAACACATTCTTAGATGCTATTGCATGATAAAATGAAGAAACATTTTCTCTAACTAAAAGAAAAAAATAAGTCTTGAAAAATGCAAGTTTACTTTTTATTTCATGTCAGACATCTATTCAGGAGTCATCTCATTTGCCAAAAAACAGATTTCTATGAAAGTCTTATCTTTACTCTTCTCTGTCTAACTGTATAAAATGGAAATTCATTGACAGAGAACTAAGAAAGGATATAGGCATAATAATTCATGAGTTAGACTTCATTTACCCCATGGTGTCACATAATTATTTCTTAAATTATTTTATTATGCTTATGTAACCTTAAAAATGACTCAAGATGCCTTAAAATTTCCATGTTTTTCTTCACTTTCTTGTTGGTCAATGCATGCTCCACATTTATTTATATATTGGATTATTTATTTTACATAATATAATAAGCACCTGTGATACCATCATGCAGAACAGTAGTCAGGACTTTGAAACTAACGTGTATTTCTATTATGTTTTACTCTTTTCGTTCCATTCTTCTGCTTAGCTCCGCGTTCTGACTTCTGTGCTCATTCCATTGCTTCTTTTTTTATGGCTTCTATAGTTAGTTCTTTAAAAAAAGGTCTATTTTATTTATCTTTGGTTTTTATAATAGAGCGTAATGCTTTATGTAATCATTTAAAATTTGGAATTCCACTTAACAGTGTATGATTCAGATTAATTTACTTTGTTACATGACACTATAGTTAATTAATTTTCACTGCAATGTAATCACTTCTGTGAATAAAACACACTTTTTATTTTTTATTTATTATTTAAAAAATATATATATTTTTTGTTTTTTTTAAAAATACTTAGATTACACAAATGTTACACAAAATATATAGGGATTCCCATATACCCCGCTCCCCACACCTCCCACACCCTCCCACATAAACACCCTTCATTAGTGTGGCACATTCATTGCAATTGATAAATGCATCCTGAGGCATTGCCATTGAGCATGGACCATAGTTCACATTGTAGTTTACACTCTCTCCCACGCAATTCTGCAGGCCATGGGAAGATATATAATGGCATATATCTATCATTACAATTCATTCAGGACGATTCCCAAGTCTGGAAAAAGCCCCCGCAATACACCTGTCTTTCCCTCTTCCTGTCCCCAGAGTCTCGAGTGGCCACTGGCTCCACATCAATGCTGTAATTTCTTTCATTGCTAGAATCACAACAAGTCTATAGTAGAATACCAGTAAGTCCACTCTAGTTCATAGTTCATTCCCCAATCCTGCGGATTCTGGGATGGAAAACACACTTTTTTTTTTCTTTTTTAATTTATTCATTTTTATTTATATATATATAAATATATTTTAAGAGGTGCTTAGATTACCAAAAATATTACACAAACCCCCCTGGGATTCCCATGTTGCCCACCTCCCACACCTCCCACCACATCCCACACAAATATCTCCCACAAGTGTGGCCCACCACCCTCAATGGACTTACACATCCTGGGGCCTTGCCACCAACCATAGACCACAGTTCACATCGTAGACCACACTCTCTCCCACTCAGTTCTGAGAAAACACACTTTTAAAATCCATCCTCCAACTGATGGACAGTTAGGTTATTTCCAAGGTTTTGCTGCTGTGGACAGCACTGCTGTGCATCTTTTTGAATAGATCTTCTTTTACATGTGCAAAGGATTCTTTTGTGAATACAATAGGAATTGGATTGTTGAGCCTTGAGATATATGAACGTTCAGTATTAGATTACAAAACCAAACTGTTTTCCAAAGTCGTATTTATTTACATACCCATCAGCAACATGTTAGAGATCCTGTGGATCCTTTTTAAGACTTGGAATCTTCAAATTTTTAAATTTTTTCGATTGAAGAGGTATAACATGGTATCTTATTATGGTCTTAATTTCCATATCTTTGATAAAATGAAGAGCTCTTAACATATTTATTGGCTTCATGTGTTTCCTATTCTGTGATGAATCCCCTCATGTATTTTTCCCATTTGTCTATATTTTTGTTCTTGATACTATTTAAAATTGCATCATATCTTCTTGATATAGATCCTTTGTTCATTGACTATATTGTAAATATATTTACAATTTATTGTTGACTTGAAGCCTGTATTTTCACTTTCTTCGATTATTGATTTTAATATAACCTAATTTATATGCTAATTTTTATGGTAACTATTATAAGAAATCTTCTTATAACCCAAGGACTAAATGGCAGTAACATATTTTCTACTGAGAGTTTTAAAATTTTAATTTTGATATTTAAGAACTTAATTCATTTGGAATATATTTTTGCATATTGCGTGAAAGAGGGATTGAATTTCATCTTCTTGCATATGGAGAATCATTTTTTTTTCCCTGAACTTTACCTATTGACTGCTTTCCCCACTGATTTCACATAATATTAAATGATTTTAGCTATCCTTTTACTATATGTCTTATGTACTATAGTTTCAATATCAATCTTGATATGTGATAGGACAAATATGTCCTCCTTTCTTTCAGAAGTGTCCTGGCTATTCTTGATCCTTTATTCACCATACAAATTTAGAATCATCTTATAAAGAGACAGAAAATATTAGTGGAATTTATTTGAAATTTTATTGATCTTATGAAGCAATTTTGGGAGAATAAGCATTTATGATATTAAGTCTTTTATACCTCTTCATAGAGTTTTATGGTTTATCCTGAAGAGGTATTGGGTATCTTTTTTGGATTTGTTCTTGTGTGCTTGATTCAGTTTATAAATGGAGTTCTATTTTTAATTATGTTTCTGGTTTTATGCTTTTGGAGAGTAGGAATGCATCTGACTTTTGTATGTTGATCTTATATCCATCTATCTTGGTAAATGCTGCCATTATTTCTAATCATTTTTCTTTAAGTTTTTCTGGGTTTTTAATGTGATTGCTGATATCTACAAATAATAACAGCTTTATGTCATCCTTTTTAATTCCTAAAACTCTAACTTATTCTGCTAGTTTAATTATACTAACTAGACTGTGCAATACACTGTTGATTAGAAGTTGTGGTAAGTGTGCTTTCTTGCTGTTATGGATTGAAGCATGTCCCCCACAAAGACATTTAAGTTCTAACCCTGGTCCTGTGGATGTGAACTCATTTATAAATAGAATCTTCAAAGATCCTATTATGTTGAGGTCAAACTGAATCAAGGAAGATGACTAGAGTCCTTCGAAGTAAAGGGAGTTTGGATAAGGTAGCAGATGTGAGGAGGAGACAGGAGATAGATCACCATGTTATAGATTGCTGGCAAGCCACCACCAGAATGCTACAGGTTTCAGAGAAAGTATGGCCTGCCAAGATCTTGATTTTTAACTTCTAAACAAACAAACTGTAAGACGATAAGTTTCTTTTGTTAAGTAAACCAGTCTGTGGTATTTGCTAAAGCAAACCTGGCATACTAAGACACTTGCTGTGTTCTTGATTTTAAAGATAATGCTTCCAATAATTCTATCTTTAGAATACGTTAGGCATTTTACAGGCACTTTTTATTAGATCGAGGAAGTTCCTCTCTTTTTCTAATTTACTGAGAGCTTATAATCATGAATTTTATCAAATTTCTGCATCTATTAAGATGACAATATAATTTTCTCTTTTAGTCTGTTATTGTTTAAAATTACTTTAGTGGATGTTTTTTAATATATGCTATTTGTGCATAACTGGAATAAACCCAATCTGGTCATAATGTGTTATCTCTGTAATGTACTGTTGGATTTAACTTTTTAAAACATATTTGGCATCCATATTTGGAAGTGAAGTAGTACTATAATGATTTGTCTCATTTGGTATAAGTATTATGTTGGGCTTGTAATTTAAGTGGAAGAATGACTTTTTTTTTTTTTTCTTTCTGTTGCCTAGGGGAATAGGTATAGAAATTTGTTGAAAGTTTGGAGAACTTGCCTTTTAAAACCATTAGGGCCTGGTTATTTTACAGAAGGCTCTTTTTATTACTGCTTCAATTTCATTAGTGGTTAAAGGACTATTCAAGATTTGAATTTTTTTTTTTGTAAATTACATTTTTTAAAAAAGAAATGGCATAAAGTTAATACTATTCTCTGATCTTTATATTCTTTACTTTATCTTTGATTATATTCCCTTTTCAATCATAGCATTTCTTTTCTTTTCTTCTCTCAAACAGAATTAACAAAGGTTAATTAATTTTGTCAGTTTTATTAAAAGATTTTTCTGTTACCTACAACTTCTCTAATAAAAGAAATGAAAATTAATTTTTGTCTTTATTGATCTCATTAAAATTTATGAATTTCTGTTTTATTAATTAATTAACTTATTATTTACATGTCTTATTTTATTTTAGTTTATTCTATGGTTCATTTTTTAACTTCTTAGGGTGGACACTTACCTCATTAATTTTTAGGTTTTCTTTATTTCTAATTTAAATATTTAAGATTACAAATTCCTTTAAATCACTACATTTGATGCGTTCTATGATTTGATATTGTATTAGTCAGGTTTTTCTAGGTAGACAGAATCAACAGGAGATAGCTGTAAATAGTATAAGATTTTATAAAATTCTCTCACATAGCAGTGGGGATGCACAAGTCCAAAATCTTCAGGCAAGCTTCAAACAAGGGGTTCCGATGAAGGTCCTTGATGAGTTCCCAAGAGACATTGGCTGTCTGAGAACAGGCTGGAAAATTCTCTCTGAATGCTGAAATCACTTCCCCTTTTAAAGCATTCAAATGATTGGATAAAATGTCACTCGTTTGGGCAGTCTATGAGATCCTGTTGAGACGTGCATAAACGTTACCTCTGGGATGAACTCCTGACTCATTTTGAAGTCTCTTAGTCATATAAATGCATTTGTCTTTACCTTTTCCCCCTTTTATTCAAGGTCTTTTTTCCAGTTGCATTGCTAGATGGTGCTTGGTAGTAATCCCTCGGTGCCAGAGAGGCTCATTTCCAGGAGTCATATCCCACACTGGGGAGAAGGTAATGCATTTATATGCTAAGTTTGGCTTAGAGAGAGGTCCCATTTGAGCAACATGGAGGCTCTCAGGAGGTAACTCTTAGGCATCCTACAACACTAGGCTAAGTTGGAATTTCAAGAGCAAAGGCTCATAAGCATGGTCATCAATATCAACGGCCCATCAACGGACCATCCTTCTTCACTAGTCATTGCCCCTGTACTTGGGGGATTTTGCTGTTCCATTAGAGAATGTGGCAGAGCTCCCCAGGATGGGAATTCAATATTCTTTCAGTTATTGTGTGAATCTCTATGCACTACGACAAAGCCCCATGAAAAGGAATGGTGCATATGGAAATTCCTTACATTTTTTAATGTAACATTTTATGTAATCTAAGTATATTTTAGAAAAAAAAAAGTCACTCATTGTTAACACCAATCTCCTTGGTTGGTTTGTAGTCAGCCATCTATGCAATAAACTCCTTGATGACTAAAGCCCGTAAATATCCTTGTATTACAATTAGCCCAGTGCTAGCTTGACCAAACAACTGGGCACAATTACCTGACCCAGTTGACACATTAGCCTAACCATCACACATATATAGCAACTAAAACTGTCTTTTAAAATTTATTCATAATTATTTTTCTTCACCCTGTGAGTTATGTAGTAAGGGTGTGTTTTAAAATTTCTGCTTAAAATACTTAGAGTAGTTTTTGTTTCTTATGATGAATTCTGTTGGATGAACACTTTAAATTCAGTTTCCTCTCTGTACAAGTAACATCATAATTGTAAGTATGTCATAGTTTTATTGTGAGGATTCAATAATTTAATGTATATAAACCACTTAACACAGTGTCTGGTGTGCAATACTCCATTAAAGAATTAGCTGTGATCATTTTTATATTATACGTTTCTACACATGATATGTGTTTAAAATTGGAGAATATAGGGCTTATAGAGACATTCAGACATTCAGTATGTTTAAAGATATGCCTGTTAAATTCTATTTGAGGAAATATTTTGTATTTAATCTCATATTAATGGAAAATAAGAGTTTAGCAAATGCTGTTATGTGGAAATATTATGTTTTCATATAGCTTAATATGACTTTCTCTACATATTTAATAAAAATATTTCTCTCAGTAATGTAAGGAATTATCCAAGTTTAATAGTCATACCTAAAATAAGTTAAAAGTCATAACATACTATGCCTTTAAATAGATATACAATTTCTGAACAATATGCATTTATACATTTATCTTAATTGAATATCTACAATCTGTATTCAGTGAGCAGAAAACCAAAGAACACAATTCTGGCACAAATTTAACACAAATTCAGTTGCATAGGTTTAAATTACAGAGTTTTGGAGAATATGTATATAAAATAAAAGAGAAATGGCCACTTTCATGCCTGCAGATTGTTAATTAGTATCGTCCCTCTAGTGTGAAAATGCTCTTGCTAAAAACAGGACCCTAATCTGAAAAGATATGTACAGGTCTTAGCATAAAAATAATGAATTTGCTTTGTGAGTTTGGTTTTCTCTATTTAGGTACAAGCTATAACAAACAAAAAACACTGATAATTTCTATTTCTTCAGGGCCTTGCCATTTTCAAAGCATTTTCCCTTCCACAACCTGATTTAATTCTCACATTTTTGGTGAGGACTGGCAGTATTAGGATGCCCATGTTACAGAAGAAGAAACTGAAGCCCAGAGCAGTAAAGTGATTTACTCAGGATTGGAGAGCCTCTAATTAGCAGAAAGCCCAGATTTCCTTACTTCGCAGTCACTGACATTTTTAGTATACTCTATTCCAAAACTTACTGTCCACTCCTTCTCTGCATGCATTTTAAGCTCTAATCAAATTAGTTTACTTTCATCATCTTTGCCTGGATATTGTGTTCTAGAGGGCAGGAACATTTTTATTTAATAATAAAAATGATTTTTTTTCTTGAAAGTTTACTTTTTGCTGGGCATTTTACAAATATTATTTTTAATTTTCACATCATTACCATGGGGGGTATTATTATTTCATTTTTGTGGATGTAATAACTAATAAGCATGTAAAATATGAAGTAATATACTTAAGGATGGATAGCTTGTATGTGGTTGGAATAAATTTCTGATTCCGTTCCACTCAATTTTAAAGCTCATGCATGCTTTTATATTTATTCACATGTCTACAATTATTGTGAAAAGAAAAATTTAGTTACAAAAGATTAAAAAAAATAGCCATTGAACCATAAATGAGTTGTATGATTAGTCAAAATATTTGCCATTCCATGCTCAATATGGGCAAAACCTATGATAAGGTGGAAGGTGTGGTTTGGCAGTGGATGGGGGTGATAGTGGTGCAGGGATGAAAGTGGAGTCGACGGTGCTGGAATGTGAGGGTAGCGTGGTGGGAGTTGGGGCTGGACTATCCACGGAACTGGAGGGAGGGCTGGAGGAAGGAGCAGGTGAACTCTGGGGATGTGTAGGTCTGTGGTTAAATCTAAAATGGTGGACATGTTCTTTTAGCAAACACGGCAGGGGCGGATCACTGGTGCAGGGTGTCAGAGGTGGGGGGATATGTGGGAAAGGGCACACCTGAGGCATGCTTCTGTGGGATCTGAAAGTGTTCATCCTGTTATATGATATTATCTTGGTGGGTGGAGACCCATACCATAAACAAGAAAATATTAAACTCCCATCCTGGGGAGTCCTGCTATGTTCTTAACTAGAGGGGTAAGAGTCTGGAGAACACAGGCAATGCCTATTAAAATAAGATGGGCCAATATGTCAAGTCCTCAGTATTAATACATGTAACCATGAAATTTACTCTTCAAAAATTTCGGCCTAGTGGTTACCATGGGTTCTGAGGGGAGGGGAAGGGAAGAATTGATGGAGCATTGGGCATTTTTAGGGCATTGGAATTGTTCTGCATGTCTTGCAATAATGGATACAAGTCATTATGCAATTTGTTAGAACCTATAAAAATGTACAGTACAGAATATAAACCATAATGTAAACCAATGCTTCAATATTTGTTCATCAATTGCAACAAATGTACCCTACTCAAGTAAGATGTTATTAATAGCAGAAAATGTGAGGGGGAGGGGATGGGGTATACGGGACCCCTATATTTTCTTTTTTTAAAAATATACTTTTTTATTTTTTAAAAAGAAACTTAGATTACATAAACGTTACACAAAAAATATAGGGGATTCCCATATGCCCTGCTCCCTAGCTCTCCCACATTTTCCCAAATCAGCAACATCTTTCATTAATGTGGTACATTTGTCACAATTGATGAACACCTCTTGGAACATTGCCACTAAGTGATAATTATAGTTTACATTGTAGTTTATACTCTCTCCCACACATTTTTGCAAGTTATCACATGATATACAACGGCCTGTATCTGTCATTGAAATGTTATTCAGGATAATTTCCAAGTTCCCAAAATACCCCCAAATTACACCGATTTTTCCCTCTCCCTCCCCTCAAAACCTCCAGTGGCCACTGCCTCCACATCTATTACAACAGTTCTTCCTTTGCTACGATCACAAGTCTACAGGAGAACAACTGTAGGTCTACTCTAGTCCATCACCTATTCCCCAGTCCTGAGGATTCTGTGATGATGATGCCCACTCCACCTCTAATGGGACCCCTATATTTTCTATGTGACTTTTCTGTAACCTAAAGCTTCTTTGAAAATAAAGTGAAAAAAAAAATAAGGCACCAGGGAAATAAACATAAGAAACTGTCACTGTACATGAAAGATAACAGATCTTATGGTGAAGAAATACACAATGAAAAAATATTTTTAAATTAATTAATTATTTTGGCTTTGTTTTGGGGAGGTTTTGGATTGCAGAAGAGTTCCAACTTTGGCAGGGGAGGATCGCTGGTGCAGGTGTCAGTGGTGGGGGATATGTGTGGAGGGGTGCACTGAGCCATGCCTCCATGGAATATGAATGTGTTCAGGTGGTCATGGGGTGTTGTCTCAGTAGGTGGAAACCCACACAATAACCAAAAGAACATTGAAATCCCATTCTGGGGAGTCCTGCTACATTCTCTAATAGAGTGGCAAGAATTCCCCGAGTATATTGGAAGTGCCTAGTGAAGGAGGACAGAACAATATGCCAGACACTTGATATTAATGCTTGTATTTATGAACCTTGTTCTTGTGAAATTGAAACTGCCTTGTATTATATATTGCCTAAGAGTTACCTCCTCAGTGCCTCCTTGTTGCTCTAATGTGGCCTCTCTCTAAGCCAAACTCAGCATATAAACTCACTACTTTCCGCCCAGCGTAGGACATTATTCCTGAGGATGAGCCTCCCTGGCATGAAGGGATTATGACCAAGTGCCAAATAGCGATGCATTTGGAAAAAGACCTTGACCAAAAGGGGGGAAAGGTAAAGAAAAATAAGTTTCTATGGCTAAGAGATTTCAAAGTGAGTCGGGAGGTTGTTCCAGATGTTACGCTTATGCACGTCTCAGGAGAACCTCACTGACTGCCACAGTAAACAGTGCCTCAAGCAAGAGGGTTCCTGAGGGTTCTAGAGACATCTGGACACTATAGGCAGGGCAGACAACCCTAGGAATGCAGCACCCTGTCAGTGAGCCTTATGTAGTAATATACAATGATTTATCCCCTCAATGTATCAGAGTTGGTCTCCTTTATAATTTTCCTATACATGGTTCTTATACCCCTTTTATTTGAACCTATAGTTAGCACTCTACTCATTAAATATATGCCCTAGAGACTTAACTCTTCAGATTGTTCATATGCCATTTGAGCCCTGAATCTCAGTAGAGTTGCAGTCAACACCTACTCTCCAGTTCATCAGACTTGCCCCGGGAAACTAACAAAAGGATAATAATGGACAATGCCCAACCTCCCCCAAAAAGAGAGTGTCTACAACTGCAAGCAAGACATTTCCATCCATCTGTCCCATGAGATCTAAGACCCCTCTCCATCAGAAGCAGAGTGGGCATCACCATCCCCAAATCCTCAAAATTGAGGCATGAAAAAACATAAAGGAGGGGATGGAACTGAAGACCAAAGTAGACTTATTATTATTCTAGTAATGGAAGAACTTGTAACATTGATATACAGGCAGTGGTCACCAGAGGTTCTGGGAGGAAGGACAGGGAAGAATAGGTATAACATGGGGGTGTTTTGGGACACTGGAATTTTTCTGCATGACAGTGCAATGGTGGGTACAGGCCGTTATATATTTTTTTAAAACCTATAAAATTGCTCAGTGCAAAGTGCAAATCAAAATGTAAACTATAGACCATGGTTAGTAGCAATACTTCAATATGTGCTCATCAATTGTAACAAATGTACCACACTAATGAAAGATGTTGTTAATGGGGAAAAGCGTGGGGAGGGGTGAAGGTTGAGTATATGGACTAAGTCTAAGTCAATATAAGGAAGGGTTAGCAGAGAAACTATACAATAATTTAGCCAACCAAGGACTTCTTGGTCCTTGGTTGGACTTTTCAAATGCAAAATAAACAACAAATGTGAAATGCTGATGGAAGTAAATAATGTTATGGGTTAAGATGGTAGATTGAACATAAAAATAAAGAAAATAGGGAAGGATAAAAGAGCAACAATATTTTGGAAGCTAAAAAATGGATGACTGAGTAGGAAATAATATAGTAGACCTAAGAGATCCAGACCCTAAACTAGCAAAGACTAAAGCTGAGAAACAAGCTGATTTATACTGCAGTCTTTCAAAGTTTGAGGACCTGATAGCACCTGCAGGAAGGGAGGGAGGGCTGATAAATACAGTAGTTTGGGTTAAAGGTACTTGAGAAGCAATCATATCCCTCTATCCCCTCCCACAGTCCAAACATTTAGGAAACTGCTCTTTATCACCTCAGCAGATGTCTGAAGATGGGTTCTCTGAAGGGTAAACAAAATATCACTGTACTGGGGGATGCCAGGCAAAATGGAAGGCCTTGGTCTCTTACAAAAATAGAGGGTTCAGTTGACTTTATTTATACTGAATGCTAAATGCAGAGCTCCTCTATACTTTTCCCTCTCCTCCTTGGCTCCCAGAATCTTGGCAATGTGTTTTGTGCTTTAGCAAATCTGACCAGCCCAAGAAGAAATGCAGAAAAGGGTTTAGAAACCATGTGTTAGAGTGACATACATTGGTTCCAATAACACTCCTTTGGCTAAAATTAGTCACTAGTCTCCATTAGCTACAAGAAGCTTGGGGAATATAGTCTCTTTCTGCAGGCCACTTTCCCGCCCCAGCTCTATCTATGGAAAAAAAGCACAGGTCATAGATGGTCAGTTAGCTGTCTATGCCACACTTGGCTATAGGAAGTATATTGTTGAAAGAATAAATCACTAATTAGAAAGAAAAATGTCAGTTACCCATCATTTAGATATCTATGGTCAAAAGATATCACTTAAGACTCCTAGGCCGATAGCCCCATTAAGGTCCTAGCTGAATGCTTTTGCCTTTGGGAGCCAATTAGGAATTTATTTTCTCTTCTCACTACCTGTGATGGTTAGGCTAATGTGTCAACTCGGCCAGGTAATTGTGTCCAGCGTTTGGTCCAGCAAGCACTGTGTTAATTGTGATACAAGAGCATGGACTTCGATCACCAGCGAGTTTACTGCGTGGATGGCTGATTACATCTGCATCAATCAGGGAGATTGCATCAGTAATGGGTGACGCTTTTATTCAATCAGTCGAATGCTTTAAAAGGGGAAGTGATTTCAACATTTGGAGAGAATTTCCCAGCTTGTCTTTGGACAGCCAACTTCTCCCAGGAACTCATCAAGGACCTTTCATCGGACTTGCATTGGAGCCCCTGGCTTGCAGCCTGCCTGCGGAGACTGGACTTGTGCATCCCCACGGTCGCGTGAGAGACTCTTATAAAATCTCATATTATTGACAGTTATCTCCTGTTGATTCTGTTTCCTGAGAGAGACTAATACACTACCCATATTTCCACCATGGATAAACCACTTCAATATGCTTTGTTTTATTTCACTTTTCTCACATATAAAACAGACATTGATCCATTGTTTAACTAACTAGTGGTCATTACAGATTACTTAGGTAGTTTTCCAAATTGCTCTTAAGAAAGGTGATTTAAATAAATTCACAATAGTCATCACATCAGAAATGTCTACTTAAAGAAATGTCAGTAAGAAAAATAATTTGTGGCAAAAGGAATTGTAGAAACTGTGTGGCAGTTTAAGAAAAAATCCCTCCAACTATTTTAGCATTTGTCCATTGAAAGGTGATCTGTATACCCTTCCTTTAAATCTGGGTAAGCTTGTGTGCTTTAAGCAATAAAGTATGGCAGAAATAATGCTATGTGGCTTCTAGGGTGGGGTGAGGTTTTCCGGGAATCCGGTCTCTGGTAATTCCCTCTCAGTATGCTCCATTTTGGGACCCTACCTTCATAGTGTAAGAAGCCCAAGCTATAGGGGGAAGCTCTAGCAAACAGTCTCAACTGAGCTTGGCATTTAAATCATCTCAGTTAAGGTGGCAGATGTGAGTGAAGAAGGATCCTGGAAATGGACCCTTCATCCTCAGCTATTGGAGCTCACAGCTGTTTGAGTAAACCCTGCATGATCAAGCTAAGGTCCCAAACACTTCAGAGCAGACACAAGTCATCTTTACTATGCCAAATTACTGACATGAAAATCTGTGAGCATAATAAAATCAATGTTTGTGATGATTTGAAGCTATATGGTCCCCAGAAAAATAAGTTCTTAAAGCTAATCCATCACTATGGCTGTAAACCTATTGTAAGTAGAACTTTATGATTAGGTTACCTCAGTTAAGACCTAGTCTTAAGAGGGCCTTAATCCTCTTATTGGAGTCGTTTATAAGAGAAGGAAATTCAGAGAGACTGAAAGCCACAGAAGCAGTAGGTGGGAGGAAACAAGACCTGGGAGATGAGGGAAAGACCAGCAGACAGTGACATGTGCCTTGTCATATGAAAATGGAGTCCAGGATTGCCGGCAGCCAGTCTTCAGGGGGAAAGCATTTCTTGATAATGCCTTGATTTGGACATTTTTCTTAGTATTGAAACTGTAAGCTTTTAAGCAAATATATTCCCATTGTTAAAAGCCAATCCAGTTCTGGTGTATTGTTTTTGGCAGCCTGGCAGACTAAAACACTATTGCTTTATTCTACTAAGTATTAGGAGGTTTTGTTTCAACGCAGAAATAGCAACTGAAACAAAATTTAGTATCGGAAGTAGATTGCTGCTGTAACAAAAACCTAAAACATGTTGACTTGAATCTTGGTAGTGGTTGGAAGCTGGAAGTCCTTGAGATTGTTAGTGGAAGCCTGACAGGATTCACAGAAGCTGTCAGTGAGGGCTTAAAGAAGAATGAGCAAAATATCACTGAAATCTGAAGATCCTTATTATGTAGTGGTGGAAAATCTAAAAAGACTGTCACCTGTAGTAATGTGAAAGATAAAAAATGTACTTTAAGACTTAATAAACTAATGCATCTGGCTAAGGATATTTCCAGGAAAAATGTCAAAAGTGTTAGGTAGTTTCTTGTAGCTGCACATTATAAAATATGGATAGAGATAATGAACTAAAAAAGGAATTATTCAGTTTTCCAGCAGTAGTTAGAGGAACTATAAAAGACCCATTCTTACTGTGTTGGAAAATCCAACTATTTTTCATTCCCAGTTTCTCCCAGGGCAGATAAAATCCAGGGAAGTTTTAGTAAAATACAGTCTCAGGGTAAAGTCAAGGGTAGGACTGTAAAATCTTTTGTTAAAGCCTCAGAAAGGTTTAAGGTGGTACCTATATTTCCCTCATAATTCCTCTCAGCAAAAGGCCTTTTGTTATGGGCATACTTCACAGGCTGTCTCTGTTCAACAATAAGGCTTCCAGAAGCCTTAAGGGTGTAGGTTCACAGCAATCTCACACCAGACCCCGGCAGACAAGATCTTATGAAGAGATGTGCATATATAGCTTCTGTCTAACGAAGTGGATTGTAAGTTGGCACAAAAAAACTGACAGTGTTTTTAAGAGAATAATATTGGCAGAAACAGTATCAGGTTGAACTGAATGTGAGAGAGACAGAACAAAATAAAAAGATGCTCTTGGACCCATATATTTCAAAGGGCAAGAAGCAGGCTAACAAAATGCTCAGTAAATACGGGTTAATTTTTTTATGGGAGTGGAAGGATGACTAAAAGGGAGAATCCTGAGGCTAGAGGTTGGAGCTAAGAACTCTACTCCCACATAGTAGGACAGGACCCCAATCAAGAAACTGACAAGATGTGCCCATCTGGATTATTATGATCCAGGAACAGTTATGCGCTCTCCTTCAGGCCTTTATAATGAGAGTATAAGCCTTATTCTATTCCACCATTGCAGGTTGGGGGGATGGGTGGCAGAAAACAGACTTTTTAGGTCACCAGTCTTTTGATTGAGAGGAACCATGCCTGATGTGCCTTATCTACATTTGGACCTGAAATAGATGACAAAATCCTTTGAGCCTGATACTGATGCTATCAGGGGATGGACCTTTTGGGCACTTTTGAGAAAGGGTATTTTTCATGTGGATGAATGTAAATAATTTTTGGCCAGAAGGCAGAATGTGGCAGTTTTGAACTATGATACCCAAGTTTCTTTCACAGCCCTTCCTGGAAAAGCAGTGACTATAATTCCTGTCCTTGACTCTGGGGCAGCTTGCGACTGCTTTGCCAAGTAGGGCATGGTGGAGGTGACTCAACATGACTTCTGAAGCCAGGTCACACAAAAGGTTTTGCAGCTTCTGCCTGGGTCCCTTGGAACACTTCCTCTTAGAATGCTCTCTCTGGGAACCTAGCTGTCCTGCCCTCTAAACTGTATGGAGAGGTAGTTTGTAGTTGCACCTGCCGATAATCTTAGCTGAGGTCAGTTGAGTTCTGTCTTCATGTAATCTCAGCCAGATGTCAGATATGTGGGTGAAGGGGTCACCTTGGAATGTTTCAGTTTTGATTGTTGCAGTCCCGGTTGCTTACAATCGTCCCCAGCTATTTGAGTTCTGCCAGTGGAGGCCTCTGACATTGTAGGACAGAGACAAACCATCCCTGTTGCATCCTGTCCAAATTCTCAGCCTGTAGAATTCATGAGCATGATAAAATGTGTTTTTATGCCACTAAGTTTTAGACTGGTTTGTTCCAAAACAATAGTAACTAGAAAACTATGAAGGGACATTTTTTCATATTTTAAATTCCATAGTAGCTACTTGATATGTTGTAAGTAAAGGAGCTGTCTTGAGCATAATTTATATCTCCCATAAGTTTTATACATCTAAATGACTGAAGAAAACAACATTTGTAACTTTGTATAGGTTGTATTTGGATTGGATATATATATAGCATATACATAAATACGTATATACATACACACACATAAGCACACACATGCACTCACACACACCACATGTATATATCCATCCAGGAGAGGGTTAAGCAATTTAGCATGCTGAATTAAGCTTCACAAACATATTTTGCAGTATCTCTTCCTGAATTCTTTGAGACATTTGTTTTTCATTTTCTAGGCAGGAGTGATTTCAATTCTATGCTGATTGTATCACTCCTAAAAGAACACTATCTATTTAATGATGCTTCTTTTAGTTTCAGCCCTTGAGTAAGGAAACAGGATGAAATATAACATTCTTCTTATCTCTTAAAACTGGATGTTGGACACAAAACTGACATCTTACCAAACAAGTAAGTTCAGAGAATCCTTGGTGAAAAGAATCCAGAGCCCTTATAGAAGACGTTTGTGTCATGTTTTCCCTTTAATTGTGGGAGAAGCACTGAATATTCACTGAAAAATAATTGAAGAAAAATTTTTAAAATTTCCTTAGAAGTGCTTCTTTTTGTACCTTAGACTTAACAAAAGGGAAAGGAAAAATTGGTGTTTTCTCGGCTAGAAGGAAATGTCTATACATGTAAATAAGAATTTAGATGATAATGCATTGTGTCAGCTATTAAAGCTCCTTTGCTATTAGTTAAGAATGTTTCAGAATCACCTAGAGAAGTGGGATTCTTTTGGGTTAAGCCAAGACTCTGTCTGTTTGAAGAATATGTTGTACTCTTGCATGAAACACCATTAAAAATAATAATCACATTGATGGCAAAGGTTAAAGTAAACATCAGCCAGAGACAATAGAGTGAGATTGGGATACTGTATGTTCCATGACTCCAGGTAAAGAAGGTCAAAGTGTGTAAAGCCAAACTTTCCTTCTGGATTCCTGGGCATTTTCTTTCAGGATACAGGCTGGGTCTGTGTTGTCTACTAGGAATGGTTGTATTTTATATATTAAAGTAAATAGGCACATTAGGCTTAGAGGACTCTTGGTGACACTGCCATTCAGGGGCCTTCTGTTGAGAACCAATGACTCAACAGTTACTTTGACGTTTCACTCTCAGTGAAACATCTTTGCTCATATCTATTTCTTCTGCTCTGCCATTTCCAAAGACAAGTGAATAAACAAATTATGTAACAGACTTAGCTCATGTCAGTTTGTTCTCTCATTTTTGCCTTAACAATTTGTATGCCTGGTGACATAGCTTGGGTAGTTTTAGGACTGTTTTAATTTTTCTCTTGTTCAATTTGCACTTCCTTACAGAGAGCTTCCCTGATCATCTAACATCATCTGAAGGAGGTTTGCCTGGTTTTTTCTCTGGCTTAGCACTCTATCTTCTTTATTCTGCTCATTATAACTCAAAAATTATTTTGTGGTCTATATTTTGACTTATTTACTTTATTGCATTTCTTCATGAAAGCATGGGCCTTTCTTGGTCAATTTTATAACCCTGGAATGTGTATTAGGCATTTGGTATGTATTTATTAAAGAATCACTGAGTGATAAGAAAACAGCTTCAATTGGGAATTTCTTCTAGGGTTGCTACATTTCTCTGATCAACTGCATTTAGTCCTTCTCACAGATTCTGAGTTAGAATGGAATTCAGAAGTTATAATATCCACCTCTGCATTTCAAACAGAACTTAAGAATCACCTTCCATTTCAGATGACTGGATAAATCTCAAGTTATCCAATGAAAAAGATTTTTCATTCACTTCTACTGGCATGATCATATTTTGCGGCTTTCATAGAATTAAAAAAAGGCAACTTAGACAGATTTTCCAAAGGTTATCTCATTAGAATTGTGACTTTGTGTGACTACGTTTTGGCATAGCTAACATCAAGTAAATGATTTACCTCATTGTTAACGAAGTCATAGAAAGAAGGTAGATTTTGTGTTTACATAGCACTTTTCTATTTCTATAAATAAATTTTGTAAAACAAAACAAATAAAATCTTGACCCAATATAGAAAGTTTCCAAAAGGAACTTGTGAAAAAAATCAGGTTTATACTAGGTAGTTTAGTTATCTTAGCAGACCTGAATCCTAAGAGTTTAGATTGTGTTGGCTTTAATTTCGTGCATATACCTGTTAGGTTTGTCCAATATTCCACACATAATCTAATGGAATTTTATAAAATTCTAAAATGTAGCTCCTATTAATCATTGTTACTATTGGTGCTATGGAGTTTTAGTTTTCTAATTTCTAAAACAAGTGTCATACAATTGATTGGCATAACAATGGAAATTCATTGGCTCATGGTTTCAGATGCTACAAAACTTGCTTTCTCCTGGAGTTTGTATCTTCTGAATGGCCAGCAGTCACTGGGGTTTCTTGGCTTTTCCATCAGATGGCAATGCACGAAGCAGCATGTTCTCCTTTCTCTTCCAGGTTCTGTTGACTTCCAGCTACTGGCTGCTCCCTGTGTTCTGTCTCTCTCTGACTCCTTATGAATTTCATTATGCTTATGAAGGATTCCAAAAATCTGGATTAAAGCCCTTTGTGACTCAGTTAGGCCAAATCTTAAGTGAAATAGCATCTCAAAAGACCCTATTTACAATGGGTCCACACCCACAGGACCACAGGGGTTGGGACTTGAATATGCATTTTGTGGAGGGAGGGACATGATTCAGTCCTTAATGTATGGTGACACAAAAAGGTTACAATTTAATTATATGGTATATATTAGTTTAAGAAGAGATTGTTCATCTGCCTTGCAAGCACGTGTAAGAATGTTTTAGTGATATGGAAGATTCTACTTCACATCATTCACAAAATAAATCCAATGTGAATCACAGATCTATAACTTAAAGGCAGAACAATAATGACTCTAGAAGAAAACATAGAAAAATATTTTCATAACTTTGCAGTCAGTGAAAATTTCTGGACAAGATGTAAAAGGTGCTAACAATAAAAGTAAAAAATATGATAAATTAGTCTCTGTTTATCAAGAGACAGCATTCATCATTTAAAAGGTAAAAGAGAACCCACAGACTGGGAAGAAATGTTTTCAAAATAATTTTTTGACATAAGAATTTTATCCAGAATAGATAAATTTTACAAGGCAAAAATGAAATATAGAGAATTCAATTAAGACTTGAAGAGCCAATTCACAAAAGATAGCCAAATGACACATGAGCACATGTAAAGGTATTCATCATCACTGCTTATCAGGGAAATGCATATTTAAAATACAATTGAAAACTACTACCCAACCATCAGCATGGTAAAATTAAAAGGAATGTCTATTACAAATGTTGGCAAGAATGTAGAATAATGGAAACCCTCGGATATTGTTAGTGGGAAGGTAAATTGTTTTAACCATGTTGGAAAAATGCTTTGCAGTATCCACTAAAACTAGAGATAAACCTACTCTAAGATACAGGATTTTCACTCCTAGGTATATACCCTAGAAATGAGTACTTAAGTTCTCTAAAAACATGTACAGGGACTTTCATTGCAACCCAATTGTTGGAGAATGGATAAATATATTGTGATAAATTCATATTAGGAACATTCCACAGCAAAAAAATAACAAACTCTTATAAGTTCACAAATGGATGGGTGAATCTCAAAAAGATAATGTTGAACGAAAGAAGATAGACATAAAAGAATTCATAACGGAAGGATTGTGGGAAGATGGCAACGGACTAACAAGCAGGGCTCAAAACTCCCACAAACACAATGGAGAAAGAGCCAAAAGCAGTCCAAGGGACCTGCATTGGGGGTCAGCAGACAAGGACAGTGCTACACAACTCCCAGGAGGGTGAGGACAGAGAGAGGAAGAAGCCAAAATAACAAAGTTGAGTTACCAAGCCCCCGTGGTGGTGGGGAAGGGCCCCACTCCCCAGCTCCCAAGATATTAAGCTGGGGCAAAACACCTGGCTCACTGCAGCCAACCGAGAGGGGAACAGACATTTTCCCTGCTGTCAGCTGTTTCAAGGGAAAGGGGAGGAGAGTTTTGGGGGAGGGGGGACGGCTTTCTTCAGCAAATTCAGCCAGCAGAGTCTGCTTTAAATTTCCACTCTGGAGATTCAACACAGTAATACAGGAAAGCCCAGACTGAAACACCTCTGAGCAAAAATGTGCTGACAAGTGCCATCTGCTGGTTGGTCTGGAAATTGCATGGACAAAAACTGTTTTTGGTACTCTGTATCCTACCCCCTGAGAGAAATTCTGCATCCCATTAGTGAGTCCTGGCCTGATTTTGATAAATTTATCTGGGTAATTTTAAAGTTTAAAGACTTAGAATAAGTTGAAAGCTTATCAAAGGAGAGCTGGGGGTAAAAATAGGCAAGAGAGAGAAATTGGCCATCAGAGAAAATTCAGCAATATATTCAGGTGCCTAGACATCAGTAAATAATTACAAGCCATACTAGGAAGCAGGAAGAGATGGCCCAGTCAAAAGAACAAACCAAATATCCTGAAGAGATACAGGATTTAAGACAATTAATTAGTGGTAATTAAACAACTCTCCTAAATAAATTCAAAGAATTTAAAGAAAATATGACTAAAGAAATAAAGGATATTAAGAAGACACTGTGAGAGCATAAAAAACAATTTGAAAGTCTACAAAGAAAAGTAACAGACCTTATGGGAATGAAAGACATGATGGATGAGTTTAAAAATACACCAGAGGCACATAAGAGCAGATTTGAATTGTTCAAAGACAGAATTAGTGATTTCAAAGGCAGAACATTTGAATTGGAAAAGACAGGAGAACAGAAAGAGAAGAGAATGGAAAAAATGGAACAGACTTTCAGAGAATTGAATGACAACACGAAAACTTTCCTTATTTGCTGTTGATATGATCCTGTATGTAAAATGTTCTGAAAAATCCACAACAAAGCTACTAGAACTAATATACAAGTTAAGCAAAAAATGGCAGGATACAAAATTAATACACAAAAGTCAATAGCGTTTTTATATACCACTGATGTGCACTCTGAGGAGGAAATCAGAAAAAACTCCATTTATAATAGTGACTAAAACAATCAAATATTTAAGAATAAACTTAACCAAGGACATAAAGGACTTGTATTCAGAAAACTACAAAACATTGCTTAAAGGAACTGAAGAAGACTTAAATAAATGCACAATTCCATTTATATGAAGTTCAAGATCAGGCAAATCTAGTCTATGGTGATAGAAGTCACAATAATGATTAATTTGTATGGGCAGGGCATGGGTATTACCTAGGAAGGGACTCAATGAAATCTTCTGGGATAATGACAATGTGGTTGTCAGCCATGACCCATTGGTGTGGGTGTTGATTATATGGGTATATACAGATGTAAATAATTAATTTTGCTGTACACTTAAGATTTGTTCATTTTACTGTATATACTTTATAACCCAGGAAAACAAAACAAAGAAAAATTGTATTGCTAGAATGTTTTATGTGTCATTCTTATAAATAACCATAATTAAGATATAGTTAATTCCATAATTTCTTTCAGATAAGAAGATGTAAATTAATAATCAATCAACCACTAGTAATAAGTAAAAAATCAAAATACTAAAAGGACTCCGAGCATGTGACTACCAGGATAGGTAGTAATGGTGATAGGAGATGTAGTAGAAGCTGAGACCACAGGCATAAAGATATTGAGCAGAGATGGAAAAAGAGGCTATTTGTATCATTATATCAATGTTCCATTTATAATGCTGTACATTTTGCACATTTCCAAGTAATCACTAATATAGAGTAGCATAGCATTAGTCAGGATGCAAGTAACAAGAAAGGAGACTCAAACAGATTAAAAAATAATGACAGACAATTTGCTGGTTTGAAAAAACTGGAAAGTCTAACAGTAATATGAGTTTTCAGGTCAGTTTGATTCAATGGCTCAATGGTTTCAAGTACCCTGTTTTTATAAAATGTTTTCACCCTGCCCTCTGCTATATTCACTTGATCCTGATAATGTATCAGCACAAGACTGCAGCAATTCTAGTCTACACATCTTCATATCAAGGCTTCAGAAAGAGGGAGAACATGAGTCTTACCCTGAAATTGTTGGAAAGTGTCTTTTCACTTTAACTGGCCTGGAATTTTCACTTGTTCATTGATGGAACAATAATTTTTAACCAGTGTGTAAGATTATAACTGAGATACATGCTCTTCCTTAGAAACAGAGGAAATTCCACATCCCAAAATAACATAGGTGCCATGAAGGAGGTATTATTGAATGCCTGAATGTCAACTAAGCTATTCAACAAAAGAAGAGAGAAGGAATTTCTGGGAGATGAGAATTGAGGAGCTATTACAAAGTTGCATTTAGAAGTCTTACCTCTGTCCCTTCAGGTATTATTAGTTCTTATTGGAAATATCTAAAATGAGAATCAGAAAATCTAATAAACTTTTAAAAATATGGTGATTCATGAATATGCATAATATGACAAAGTCCCTTTTGTGTTTATAGATAACTGTGACCACAAGCTAGTTTAAAATGCCTAAAGGTGTAGCGAGCTTTCCATACACATTTCCTCTACAGCTTGCCCCTCTATATTCTCACCATGTTTTCTGAGGTTCATTCATGTAGACATTGGAAGAGAGGAAAGATTGTAACTGACAGTTTGATATTGAATGGAAGGATCACTATCAAATCCCCAAAAGACAACTAGGTTAACCCATTATTTATACAAAACTAAGTTTTTCTTTAACTTTTTAAGATGGAGAGTACCACCTTGAAAGAATCTTTGTAGTATCTCAGAAAGGAGAGGTAAGGGATAGGTATTTGTAAGAGTTTGTACTCTTGGATCAGGTACTTTAAGGCAAGTCTTTTAATGCACAGATCCGATTGGGATTGGGTAAATTTCATGATGTAATATATTTGTTTTGGTGGACATAGCAAGGCAACAATCTTGAAGTGAGATTTGATCAATAAACAGTTGTTTGATAAATGAGCTTTTTGGCCAAATGAACAATTGTTTGTTCCTAGAGCAGGCTGTTTGACCAGATGAGCAAACTATTCATTCAAATGAACTGGTTTTTAGGACATTCCTGGAGCCAGTAGTGAAGTTCTTTATTCATTTACAGACTTACATTCTTTGGCAAGAGTCTCCTGGAACAATTAGGGAAGTCCTGTTCACCCAAGTGGCCTCCCTTCTCAATCTTGATAGTTAAACTATATGGGTGCAGGTGGTCTCAGTTCTCAAAATTAAATGTAGAGGATGGAAAATGTAATTTTGGTTTAAGAATCCTGAAACCACTGGGATGGTATGTGGGTTAGGAAGGGGTCAATCAGAAAGGAAGTAAACTTTGAAGATGTTTTAGGTATATTCAAATATTTGAAGCTAGTCCAAAGTATCGTGGAATATGAGACATATTTTTCCCCAAGTGAAAGAAAGTTGTGGTTTTAAAAAAAATCAATCAAAAACCTCTGTTGCCTCAGGAAATTAAGAAAGCAAGCCTATCACATGCCCGTTTGAAAGTATGACCTTGAGGGAAATCATTATTTGTTACTTGGTATTTTGGCTTATAAGTCCTAAGATTTATATAATTTTATTTTTACTTTTTCTCAATACCCACTCAACATGCATAATCATAGAATAAATGTGGCCCACCCTACCTTCAAGACAATAGAACTTGATTCAGTGTATCATGATTGGGTGGCTGGCCCCTTCAACATAGTTCCTCGTTCTGTGACTTAAGGCAGCTTAGTCACCTTTAGCCTTTGTTCCTACATGGGATAACACAGAGACAAAATTAATTCTTGAGACTTGGACAGAAGAGAGAGAAAGTGGCTTCCACCTGAGTCTTTCTATAATATCATGGTATCGAAATATGACATTTATATGACCTGATGCCAGGTCAGGGTTAAAGGGTAAACAGCTTTTGAGTTGCTGAAGGGCCACTTTTGCAGATAGGGACAAATACCTTCCATTATGAGGGATTTCAAAGTGATAGGTGTAGTAAATGAGAGAATACATTAAAGGAAGTCCTTAACTGACCCCAGAAACCTCTGGATTCTGTCAATTATTTTGGAGACCTCTCACTTTAGTATTGCTGAAACCTATGTGACATCATTCAATACCCTTGCTGGTTAGGATTTGGAACTGACCTTTCTTAGGTTGCCTAGAGTCCTACCACAAGAAATTTAGAATGATTCTAGGCCAGAGGAATAAATCATGATATCATCTAGGTAGAAAGCAAACCCCTTGTCTAGGAAGTTCCCCCATGGGCAACAATATATAGGGAAATTTGTTGGAATTTATATTCCTAGCTCTTTCCAGATTTATGACAGTAAATATTGTGTGCATCGCAGAATAAATTAGAATATCAAGGTGTACTCCAGAGGAAAGCTTCTGCAGTTAGGTCCAAGCTTCATTCTACTACTATCCACTCTTTCAAATCAAAGGCATTTTAACTTTGATTTCTCCCTTCTTTAAATAGCACATTTTAATCCTTGTATGTTATTTATAGGAGAAATTCGTAATATATCTGACTTCTATCATGGTTATATATTGTCTTTTACCATATTATCAATATTAAAGTCCTTTAAGGCAATAGATTTGAGACATTTATAGAATATTTCCTAGGGAGCAGCTATGCAACAGTTCTGTGATAGTTACTAGGGAAACTAAAAGGGTGACATCATGCTTGTCCACAAATAACCTGTGTAACAAGTCTGCATTTTACCATGGTTCTAGCTTCTCAACTCCTTCATGTCTTGTCTTGAGTAATGAAATATTCCATAAATATATCTAGCCTTTAGAGCTAAATGGGACCTTAGTGTAAGAACAGGAACTTTAAAGTCAGTCATTGTATTTGAGCTTGGACTAGTACCCCCAAGGTGAAATTAGAGACCACTCTAAAATTCAGTACACATATCAAGAAGTTTTTACAAATGTTAATGAAGTAAATCATAGAAGGCACATGAGTTGTATGCGGCATATAGTAGGTGCTCCACAAATATGAAGTCTTAATAATCACTAATATCTAGTTCAGAGATTGGCAATTTTTTGTAAAGGGCCAGATAGTAAATAGTTTTGGCTTTGCAGCTCATATGTTCTCTGTGGTAACAGTTCAACTCTGCTGTTGTAGCATAAAAGCAGCTGTGGACAATGTTTAAACAAAGAGATGTGGCTGTGTTCTCAAAAAAACCCATTATATATGCATACAATACAGGTGGCAGGCTGGATTTGGAGGGTGGGTCATTGTTTTCTGAGCCTCTGATCTAGCTCCAATCTTCAAATTCATACAAAAGGAAAATAAAACTATATCAGAAAAGTGAATTATCCCACATGCCATATAAATATTTGTCATGTATTACATTTGTACTATCATCCCTGTTGTCTGAGATGCTGTTGGTAAGTTTATGTAAAGCAACCTGAAATTTCCTGCCAATTCCCTTAATGTGCTAACTCTTCATTTTATTGCAAGAGTTATGTCTAAAGGCTAAGGCAATAACAATAACATAATTATTTGCCTCTCAGATGAAATGGACTTTGATTTCAAAATATTAAAGACTAAGAAAACTAGATTGCACCAACTAGAGAGGAGTAAAATTCAGTTTTCATTGACCATTGTCTTCACTGCAGGAAGCCTAAACATTGTATGAAAGTCTGAACATTGCTGCCCTTCATTTTACATTCTATTTCAAATATTACAGGTTTTCTTCTCTTCTGTGTCCCCATATTTTTGCATTCTTTCTGGAACCATCAGTGTTTCAATTAACAAAATGATTCTTGCAGAAATTATAATAAATAAACAGGTATAAAATGACTGTATTTTGGGTGGAAGTCCATTCTCAATACTTTCTCTGGTCTCATATCCACAACAGAATAGATACACCCTTATCGATTATTTTCATGTGTGCAAACTCCTCTTCCAAAGTATGTAAGTGATTTGCAATCAGAACTGAGAACACACATGGTATTTTTTAAGATTCATTTTTTATTTTTAAAGAAGCTTTAGGTTACATAAATGTTACATAAAAAATATAGCAGATTGCCATATACCCCATCCTTTCCACCCTACAATACTTTCCCACATTAACATCTTTCATTAGTGTAGTACATTTGTTACAATCGATGAACATGTAATTGAAGTATTGTACTAGCAAGGACTATAGTTTACATTATAGTTTACACTTTGCACCCTGCACAATTTTATAGGTTTTGACAAAATGTATAATGGCCTTTATCTGTCATTGCAATGTCATGCAGAACGGGTTCAAATGTCCCCAGAATCCCCCATGTTGAACTATTCTTCCCTTTCCCTCCCCTCAGAACGTCTTTCCACTCTTATGTTTGTTCATTCCTCAAACTTGAGGAATTTGGAATGATGATATCTCCGATTGAGAGAAGGCTTAGAGACCATGGGGCAGATGGATAGAACTGTAGTGCTTGCAGTTACAGGCACTCTCCAATTCCTGGTATGGGCATTGTTCCTCATCACCCTTTTATTAGTTGTCCTGGGTGAGTCCAGTGAACTGGTGAATGGGTGTTGCATCTCTGCTGAGATTCAGGGCTCAACTGGCATATGAACAGAATGAAGATTTAAGTCTTTGGGACATATATTTAACAAGTATAGTGCTAATTATAGGTTCAAATAAAAGAGGCAGAAGAGCCATGTGTAGGGAAATTATAAATGACTCTAATTCTGATATATTGGGGAGCATATATTCCAAAGTAAGGTCCATTGAACAAGGTACTGAATTCCTGAGATTGTCTGTCTTGCCTATAGTGTCTAGATGTTCCAATTCTTTGAGGCACAGTTTACTGTCACAGTCAATGAGATCCTGCTGAGACATGCGTAAGCATAACCTCTAGAATAACCTCCTGACTCATTTTGAAGTTTCTTAGCCATAAAAATTATTTGTGTTTAATTTTTCCCCCTTCTGGTCAAGATCTTTTTCCAGATTCATTGTTAGTCAGTACTTGGTAATAATCCCTTGGTGCCAGGGAGGCTCATCCCTGGGAGTCATGTTCCAGGCTGGGTTGGGGTGGGGGTAGGTAGTGCATTTATATGCTGAGTTTGGCTTAGAGAGAGGCCACATTCGAGCAACAAGGAGGCTTTCAGGAAGTAACTTTTAGGCAGTACGTAATACTAAGCTAAGTTTCAATTTCACTAGAAAAGGTTCATAAGTACAACCATGAATATGAAGGGCCTGGCATAATGGTTGTCCTCCTTGCTAGGGATTACCTATGTGCTCAGAGTATCCTTGCTGCTCTATTGGAGAATGTAGCAGGACTTCCCAGGATGAGAATTCAATATTCTTTCAGGTATTTGTGTGTCTCTACTCACTGAGATGTACCCCATCACCACTTGAACATATTCATATGCCATAGTGGCATGCCCCAGATGTACCCTTCTCCACACATCCCCCATTGACACCCCACACCAGTGATTCTCCCTGTTACAGTTGTGACCTTTGTGTGGTCCAAAACCTCTCCCTAAACAAAGACAAAAGAATAAACAAATTAAAATAATAAGAAAATAAAAAAATATTTAAAAATAAATAAAATGCAAAAATAAAAATAAAATAAAAAATTATTTTTTTTCATTGTCTCTTTCATCACTGTAAGATCTGTTAACTTGTATATACAGTGACAATTTCTTCCATGTGTACCCCCAGTGTCTTATTTTTCTCACTTTATTTTCAAAGAAGCTTTAGATTACAGAAAAGTCACATAGAAAATATAGGGGATTCCCATATACCCAAGCCCCTTCCCACTCTCCCACTCTTCCACTCTTCTCTATTAATAACATTTTCATGTATATGGTACATTTGTTACAATTATTGAAGCATTGCTACTAACCATTGTCGATGTTTTGCATTATGGTTTATATTTTGCACTGTATACTTTTATAGGTTTTGACAAAATGTATAATGGCCTGTATTCATCATTTCAAGATCATGCAGAACAATTCCAATACCCTAAAAATGCCCTATGTTCCATCTATACTATTCTTTCCTCCCCTTCTCCTTGGAACCTATGGTAACCATTATGTTTCAATTTTTGAAAAATAAGGTTCAAGGTTACATGCAATAATATTGAGAGCTTGAATTATTGGTCTGTTTTCTTTTATTAGGTACAGCCTATATTCTCAAGAGATTCTTACCCCTCTAATTTAGAGCATAGCAGGACTCCCCAGGATGGGAGTTTAATATTTTCTTGTTTATTGTGTGGGTCTCCACCCACTGTGATAACACACTATGACAAGTTGAACACTTTCATATTCCATAGAGGTGTTAGGCCCTAAAGCTGGGTCTTTGGGGATAACCAGAGAAAAAAACTTTAACAGGAGAGTTAGGCAGAACTTACATTTATTATGTCTGCAGACAGGAACCAAAGCCAGTTTAAAGTGACTCAGACCTGACTCCCCCTGCTGCGGTTTTACTCTTGCTTAAATACCTAAGTTACTACTTAGCATTTGTTTTAATTATACAGTAGCTTTTATGCATATGGATGAACACACATAGCTAGTTATATAATTGTATGATTAGTATGTTCAGGAAATCATGCTTGCACTTACATTGCATGATCAAAAAAAGGGCGGATAACTCCACCCCTGGGTGGGAAATTTAATATGTTAATTAAACAAGTTGAATTCAGGACAGCAAGGGGCTTCTTCTGCACAGGTTTGGCCAACCAGTTGAAGCTAGTTTTCATACTTCATTGCTTCAACAGGATGTTCTTGACCACCAAAAGCAGAATTTGGTACCAAGAGAGGGTTGCATTTCATTATCTTTTAATTTACATACAATTCTTTCCTTTGTATCTTAGCAGCAGGGAGAGAAACTAGTTACTTTCAGGTATTCCGTCATTCTATGTCCATCAGGAGCATGCCCCAGGTGCACCCTATCTCACGTATCATCCCACTTCCTATGCCCTGCACCAGAAACCCTCCCCTGCCATTGTTGTCGGCGACCTTCGCGGGTGCCCCTATGGTTTGCCACCTCCGGGTGGTCTCCTGGTGACTCGGCAGCCAGTCAGGAGACGGAAGAGGGGCAGGGGAGAGGGGAAGGAGTCTTCGGCTCGCCGAGCTAGGGCGTCCCCGGGCGCAGCGAGTCAGGGGTTCGGGGTCTGCGTTCGGCGGCCACAGACGAAGGTTGGGGGAGACGGCCGGGGGCCTGGTGGACGGTGAGTAAGGAATACAGAGACCACTCACTCTCCAGAGACAAGGCTGGGCTCCAAGTCTGAGTTTATTAGGCAGGTTTCCGTATTTATGCTGGGTGGGGATGAGGGAATGGGGAAGTGCGACTAGGCAGTTTTTCATTGGAAGGGATAGGCTTTATGCCTATAAAAGGTTAGGAGGGGAAAGGAGGGGTGGGGTTGCGCAGTGGCGGGAACAGGAGGGGTGGAGCTGCCCAGTGGCGGCCATCTTGTGGCGATGGGTGGGAGAGTGAGGGACTATGACAGGTGTCAGCAGCTGACTGGCCGTAGTTCGGGAAAGTCTCTGTGCTTTTGCTCCATCTTGCAGTTTTTAGACCGCCCTTGTTATCCCCACATGCCATATCTGCTAAAAGAACATTCCCACCATTGTAATTTTAACCACAGACCTGCAAATCCCGAGTTCACCTGCTCCTTTCTCCAACCTTCCTCCCAGTTCTATGGATAGTCCAACCCAAGCCTCCACTCTACTTCCGCTCACAATCCTGTATCCTGGAACCCAACCACAACACTGCACCACTATCACCCCCATCCATTGCCTAACCCGCCCCCTTCCATCTTATCATAGATTTTGCTCATATTGAGTATTGGCTCACCATGCTCTACTCCCTTTCACATAGTATTTTAAGAGCAATCATTCCAGCATGATAATCTGTCTGCTAGTACTAGGACATAAAAGGAATGGTCTTAATGTAGAAACACTGTCCTGATGACTTTTTTCCCTAGGGTACAAAACAAATGGCAAGTTCTTTTAAGTGAAAAAGCAAAGTATGGAACAGTGTGTGTAGAATGCTAACCTTTTAAAAGAAATGTGTGTGTGTGTGTGTGTATGTGTGTGTGAAGGATTAAGAAACTTGTAAGAGTGGTTGTCCCAAGAAAGAGAACAAAGGAATAACTACAGAAAACTTTTGCTCTGATTGCTTTTTTGTAATTTTAAAATTTTGTGGTGAATGTATGAATAACCTACTTAAAAATATATTAAAAAATCACACACATCACATGTCCAAGATTCAGCTCAACGCTACTGATCACATTCTTTAGGGACTGGACCCAGGCCTGTGAACTTTTAAACGAGCCTGGTGATTCTGATGCTCAGCTAAATTTAGGAACCACTCATAATCTGATACTTATTGCCTTAAATGGAAGTGTTCACATGGGAAAATAATGTTACCCCCAGTGAGGGAAGTATATAGAGATATATCTTATACTATTTTTGTTTTCCCCATAATTATCAGCTAATAGAAGATATTTAATAAACATCTGTTGGTTACAAGAGTGCAGATGGATAATTCCCATTTTTATACCACAACTCATTCAGTGTAAAAAGATGTTTCGAAACACATCGAACCTAACAGTATTATGAGATAATTAAAAATTACCACTTTTAACATATGAAGGACTAAATATAAACAAGTGCCAACAATAAGTTACTCTAATTAACTTTTTTCTTTTTTAAAGGCTGTGTATATGGCTAGTCTGTAAATGGCTAGTGGTGAAGTCCAAAACTAAGACATTTCATATTCTACATCTAACGGAGGAGAAATATCATCTAAGAGAAAAAGTGTGGATACCAGATTCCACAGAAGTCCCATTTTGTTACAGGGAGCATAAAAAGCCCTGGCCTCCTTCTCCAGGGTAATATATATGGCACTCCCATAGTTCCCAACTTTCTCTTCCTCTATTCTTCCTATGTTAATTAAAGTATTTGTAGAGATAACTAATGCTTTTATTAAGGTTTACCAATGAACATTTGATTTCTGACTGTGACAGTTTGAATCTGGATGGACCCTGGAAGGTTATGTTCTTAAAGTTAATCCATTCCTGTGAGTGTGGACCTATCATAGGTGGAGGCTTTTGATTAGGTTATTTCAGTTAAGGCCCGTTTGATTAATTTATTTCAGTAAAGTGTGGCCCAGGACGGGTCTTAATCCTCTTGCTGGAGTCCTTTATAAATGGGGTGAATTCAGATGAACAGAGAGAAAGCCAGAAAGCAAGAAGCTGAAAGCAACGAAACTCAGAAGAGAAGGGAGAGACCAGCAGACATGCTTTGCAATATGAGGGAAGAGTCCAGGGCTACTGGGATCTGGTCTTTGGGGAGAAAGCATCACCTGATATTGTCTTGATTTGGACATTTTTATGACCTCAGAACTATGAACTTTTAACTAATAAATTTCCAATGCAAAAGCCAACCCATTTCTGGTTTATTGCATTTTGGCAGCCTAGCAAACTAAAACATTGACCAATTCTTTTCTTTCAGATACAGTGCAGCAATTATTCTACTTACAATCCAGAAGCCATCTGGGATCCATTAGCAGTTCTTTGGGGGTGCTTTCAAAGTTTCTCAGGATCCTGATGTTGTCATGGCCTTTTCTCATACCAACAATCAACTACTTTGAGGATAGTAGGAGGGTGAGCTTTACATGGTATAATCCAGGAATGTCTCTTCTTGTTTTCTTGTGCATCCTTATACTGTAAGGGAAATGAAGATCCAGAACCTGGAAACTGGTGCTTTGGGACATTAAATTTTGTACTGTACCTTGTCAATTAGAGTTTATAGTTTCTGATAAAAAAAAAAAATACCAGTTTCATTTTTACTTCTTTGAAGGTGATTGCCTCTATTATCTCTTTTCATTTAAGATTTTAAAAATTGTCTTTGTTTTTTAACAGTTTGAAACTGTCTCAAGCTGCTGATTTATCTTTTGCATTTATCCTGCTCTAAGTTCCCTGAGGTTTTGAAACTTTGAGATAGGGTCTTTCATCAGTTTGGAAAATTCCAAGGCATTATTTCTCTAATAATGCTTCTACCTTATTCCTTCTCTCTCATTTTCTACCGAGAATCCCATTACATTTATGTTAGAGCTTTGGACCTTTTCCCATCTGTCTCTTAAATTCTATTATTTTTTAATTCATTATTTCTTTAGAGCAGTCCATCTTGTAAGAAGACAATTCCGGCATGGAGTTAACCCTTGTGAGAGGGAAGCTATTAATCCATCCATTTTTAGGCAATCTGAACCTCCAAGGCCATTCATCTTTATTCTTGTGCCCACAATTTATTTGAAAGTGTTGGAAGATAAAATTCAGGGAACTTCCATCAAAAGTAGAGAAAATGAGTTGTTATGGAATGTTGGAAAGAGAATGTTATGAAAATTGAATATCAATGAAATAGTACCAAATTTCCCGGAATGGCAAAACATGAGTCTTGATATTGAAAGAATCCCATAAGTCATTGACTAAATGAATGAATAAAACTCACACCCAGATATCATTGTGAAACTAAAATCTCCCAGAAAGAAGGCCATATTTAAAGGACTGAAGCTGAGATTGGCATTAGACTTCTCATGATCAACAGTGAAAACTAAAATGTAGAAGCAAAATGACATAAAATTTTTGGGAGACAAGCAGAATCCCATTCTGATAAGCCATTGAGGGATTTCACTTTCTGGTTGTTTGGCTGGTGTGTGGCGATTATATTTTCAAATGGCAATAGTAGAAGGGATTGACAGGTCAGGCTCAGAAATACTTTGGGTTAATAAAGCAGGAAATGAGCTAAGTTCACATAGTCAGGTAACAGATTTCAGAAAAACCAGAAATATTCTCCAGGACAGATGGAAGTACAAATACCCTGGTCCAAAATCTCGCTAGTAGATGTAGAATTGATGATACTGGCTGAGTGAATGGAGTCTCATCCTATTTTCTGGAAGAATAATCCTCTATCTCTAGTTCTAGCCTAATAAATCTGGGACAGTTCTGGACAATTTGACTTTGCTTCAGGAACTTTCTCATTTTGTCCATATGAAGTTTATCAATTTTTGAGTTACATAATTCATAATATGGTTACCACTTACAAGAGTAAATTCAGTCACAAGCAAGTTTTCTCATCCATCACTTGTGGCTTGTCCTTTGGGATAATGCAGGTTAGTTCAAATTCAATAATAGAAACCAGGATATGGGTAAATTTTTTCCAGTATCTCCAGGGGTCAGCTGTGAAGTTAATCTAGCCATGCAGCAGAATACACAAATATGGAAATCCGTGTTGTAGAATCAAAATGGAAGTTAATTTCCCAGAAGTTTCCAGGAATTGGGTTGTGGTGGTTGGAAGCTATTTGTACCCCAGAAAAATATGCTCTTAAATCCAATTCATTCCAGTGGATGTAAACCCATTGTAAGTAGGACATTTTGATGAGAATACTTCAGTTAAGGTGTGACCTACCTCATTCAGGTCTTTATCCTACTAATGGAGTTCGTTAGAAATGGAATGAATACAGAAAGAGAGAAAGCAAGCCATGGAAGGAAGAAGCCGAAAGCAATGAAACCTGGTAGAGAGGGGAGAAACCAGCATGTGCCTTATCATGTGACAGAGGACCAAGATTTCTGACAGTCAGTCTTTGGGAAGAAAGTATTGCCTTGATGATGCCTTGATTTGGATATTTTCTCAGCCACAAACTGTAAGTTAATAAATTCCCTTTGTTGAAGCCTAACCATTTCATGATATTTGCTTAAGCGGCATAGCTAACTAAAACACAGGTTAACAAATTTTCAGACTAGCTTTTGGGTGCGTGCAGTCATCCAGTATGAAGCCTTAGTTCTTCATACTTGAATTTTTTTCTCTTAAACAACTTTTACATCCTCAAAGGTAGGATAAATATAATAAAATTGCTATTTTTACATATGTTTGAAATATCCAAATAATATTATAAAGTATAAAAAAATACCAAGCATATGCATCTATGTATTTTATTATCCTATTGTACTATTTATCATTTTTTTGTCCCATGCAAGATCTTAATTTATACCTTTCTATATTTTGTTATTGAATGGTGCTGAGTTTGCAGTAAAATTTCTAAAATTTAATGCTCTTATTCTCTAAAATTTCTGTTATTTTCATATAACCAAATACTTTGCAAGTGTACTTCATTAAAGATCTTATTTACATGAATTATAAACTCATTCTTACATCATTCTTCAAATATTCTTAATTTGAAATGAATGAAAATCATTGAACCACAAATTACATTGGTATACAGTGTTATTTATATCACATAGTTGGCTTTTCAATCACAATGGGAGCACTGGGGGTAAAATATCACTTGGTTCATTGTTTCCCATTGGCCAAAAATTGTAAGTATATTAATCTTATCTTAAGAAATATGTTGAGGTATATTTTATATAAAATAAATTTTATTAGTTTGAAGGTATTTAACATATGTAAATATCCATGTTAATACCAGTATAGTTAAGATGCAGAACATTTTCATCCCCCAGAAATTTCACCTCTACCCTTTGCATACAATCTCATCACCCACCCACCTCTAACTCCAGGCAACCAGGCTTTCTATAATTGTTTGCTTTGTTTCTTCTAGAATTTCTAATAAATATTCATGGAGTATATACTTCATTTTGCCTGGCTTCTTTGACTCAGCATAATTATTTTAATATTTATTTGCGTTATTGTATACATCTGTGGTAAAAACTCGTAGGGACATTTTTTTGTGCAAGTCTTTTTTATAGACATATGCTTTCATTTCTCTTTGATAAATACCTAAGTATGTACTTGCTGTGTCTTATAATTGCATATTTATCTTTTTAAGAAATTGACAAACATTTTGCAAAGTAGTTGTAGCATTTTACAGTTTCTCCAGCAATGTACGGGAGTTCAGATTGCTCCACATCCTCACCAATAATAGGTGTGGTCAGTCTTTTTACTTTCAGTCATTCTATTGAGTAGCTAATGTTATCTCATTTTTGTTTAAGTTTAAATTTTTCGATTACAGATGATGATGAGCATCCCTTCATGTGCATATTGAGCACTTATATACTTTTATGAAGTGCCTGCCCAAATCTTTTGGCTATTTGAGTGTGTATTAGTCAGGGTTGTCTCAGGAAAAAGAATCAACGGGAGATACCTGTCAATAATATGAGATTTTATAAGAGTCGCTTACGCAACCATGGGGATGCCCAAGTCCAGGTTCCACAGGCAGGCTGCAAACCAGGGGCTCCGATGAAAGTCCAATGAAAGGTCCTTGATGAGTTACTAGGAGAAGTTGGCTGTCCAAAGACAAGCTGGGAATTTCTCTCCAAATGTTGAAATCCCTTCCCCTTTTAAGGCATTCAACTGATTGGATAAAAGCATCACCCATTGATGATGTAATCTCCCTGATTGATGCAAAATCCACGCAGTAAACTCACTGGTGATCAAAGTCCATAAATGCTCTTATATTACAATTAGCCCAGTGCTTATTGGACTAAACACCTGGACACAATTACCTGGCTGAGTTGACACATTAGCTCAACCATCACAGTGTATATTTTTGTAATTTATCTTTTATTGAATTTGAAGGATTATTAAATATGGTGGATGCAGATTTTGTGATACATATGTGTGCAAATATTTTACCACTTCCATGGCTTTACTTTCTTTGTTTTCTTAATAGTGTCTTTCAAAGACCAGAAGTTTTTAATTTTGATGAATTCCAATTTATTATTTTTTCTTTCTCTATTTCATGATTTTTTGTGTCCTATCTCATCCAAAGTCAGAAATATTTTCTCTTATTTTTTTCCTTCCAAAATTAAAAAGAATTTTCTTATGTTTACTTGTAATTTAGGAATATCCATTTTTCTAATTTTTTTCCATTTGGTTATCCAGTGATTTCAGTATCGATTGTTGAAAAGGTTATCATTTCACCGCTATATTATGTTATTACCTTGACCCTTTTGTTGAAAATCAACTGACCATATCTGTGAGGGTCTATTTCTTGGAGACATAATTTGCTTCATTTCAATGGATATTCTTACATCGATAACACATTGTCTGGTTTACTCTGGCTTTATCACAAATCTTAATATTAGATAGTGTACATTCTCCAACTTTGTTCATCTTTTTCAAAAAAATTTTGCTCTTCTAATTTCTTTACTTTTATATGTGAATTATAGATTGTTTAATCAATTTTATAAATTATCCCACTGCAATTTTATCTAAGATTATAGTGAATTTAGAGCAAAAACCATTTTAACAATATTGATACTTTCACTCCGTAAACATGGTATATCTCTTCATTTATGTAGGTCTACCTTAATATCCCTGTATTAGTCAGAGTTCTCCAGAGAAACAGAACTGATAGGATATATATATATATATATATATATATATATATGTAAATATGAAAAGATTTATTATGGAAATTGGCTCAAGTGATTATAGGGGTTGGTAAATCCATATTCCATAGGGCGGGCTGCAAGTTGGAAATTCCAATGAAGGTCAGGTTGAATTCCCCAAGAGAAGTTGGCTGGCTGAAGAAAAGGCCGAAATTCTTTTTGACTTCTTAAATCTTCTGTTCTGTCATTAAGACTGATAACTGACTGAATGAGAGACTACTGTCATTGTTCAGGGAAATCTCCTTAGTGGATTATAGGTACAATCAGTCATAGATGCACTCAACTGACCATAGATGAAAATCCATCTATGAAATGCTCTCAGAATAACAATAAAACCAGTGCCTGCTCAGTAAACAACTGAACACGCCATAACCTAGCCAAGTTGATACATGAAATCAAGAACCACAATCCTTTTGAAAGGCCTTGTGGTTTTCACTGTATAAGTCTTATATCTGCTATATTATTTTGCACTCAATCATCCATTTTGTAGCTTCCAAAATATTGTTTCTCTTTTACCCTTTCCTATTCTCTTTATCTTTGTGTTCAACCTACTATCTTGTTAAATTTATTCTTAAGTATTCTTTTATTTTGTATACTATCATAAACGGTATGTTTTAAATTTCATTTTCCAGTGGTTTGTTGTTAGTGTATAATAATAAAATTGATTTTTGTATATTGACCTTGTATCCTGCAGCAATTGTTCAATTTATTTACCAGTTTTAGGAGCTGTTTTATGGAATCATTAGGATTTTCTGTGTACATTTTCTTTTCTTCCGAGAATAAAGAAAACTTTGTTTCTTCCTTTCCAATATGTTTCCTTTTATTTTTTTATCTTGACTTACTGCACTGACTAAGACATCAAGTTCAATGTTGATTAGAAAAGATGAAAGCAGATATTATTGTCTTTTTTCCAATATTTGGGGCAAAGTGTTCAGTCTTTCACCAATGGTAATTATGTTACTTATAGGTTTTCCATAGAAAACCTTTATCAGTTAAAAAATTTTTTTCTTTTCTAGTTCCAAAAATGCTGAGAGTGCTTGTCATGCATGAGTGTTGATGTGTGCTTAATTTATATTTATTGACATAATCCTCTGTTTTTTCCTTTTTTATTTTGTTAATATGATAAATTGCATCAATTTTTCTCATAATAAATCAAGACTTCATTTTGATATGTAAATCACTTGATCATATGAATCATATATCATATATAATTTTATAACATGTATTGCAGTGTTAAATTTGTTAATTTTTTATCATTAAAGGCTGCTGGATTTCACTCTATAAGCAGCTAAATTACTTGTAGAGTAAGTTGAATTTTTTAAAGTTTGTTTTAATTTTCATTTTGCTAGGTCTAAGCTATACTTTAGTCTTACGAGTAAGGGATGACCACTCTGAGACTCAAGTAAATATGTCAGGAGTCCAACATTTTCTCTCCATTTCAACTGGATGGAATATGAACATTTTCCAGGCCTGTGTGAGCTCTTGGAATTGTTTAGTGTACAGAACTCCAATAGTTTTCCTGAAGCCTCATGGAGTCTCACTCTATGCATAAGCAATTTTGTTCTCAGCAATAGACTCAAGGGTACTCTTACACAGATTTCTGGAGCTCTTTCTCTGAATAATTTCCTCTTTTTTGCTAAGCTCCTCTGCAAATTGAGTCATTTTAGGTAGCCCAGACTCTGATCCTTGACTCCTCATATTATACAATCCTCTTCCATATTATACAATCCTAAGAGTTACTTTAGACAAAAAGCCATAGCTATTGTAGGGCTCACCTCATTTGTTTCCCCTCTATAACAGATCATGGGTCTCTGTTACCTGTTCTTCAATGTCTAAAAGGATATATTTTTCTAGTTATTTATTATGGCAGTGGAAGGGTAGACAATGTAGTACCAGTTTATCTTCCATAGCTGGCAATTTCCATCAATTTTACCAGGTGATCTTTAGTATGATCATTCTGGGAAAATTTAGTATTAAAAGTCTACATCCAAACCAAAGATTTAGTCAGGTCCTGCTATGTCCAATGTGTCCTAATGCAGCCCCCTATCTGTGAACCCTTTGCATATGACTATAAACTTCTCAGCATTGATCTAGGAAACTTTAAATTCCATGTTCATAAACATTTCAGATATTTCTAAGACAAGTTTATGCTCAAGATTGAGTGAAAATCCATTGTCCCAGTTAGTTTTGGTTTGAGCTGTCAAATTCCACAAAGTTATTGTACCATTCCATGAAGATCCAAACTTTCATTAGAGTTCTGAGTCAGAAACTCATCAAGGGTTTCTGCCTTACTCAGCTGTGCCTGTCTGGTTCAGGCCTTTCAAACTGATTTCAAGTAAAACTGATCACATTGAAATTTTTCAGGGAGCCAATGAAAATCATTATAATATTCATGTTGGTGGTGTTGGGTTTAGTTAAGTCGCAGATGCTGTGGGCGTTGCTGGGGTCCAAATTATGAATTCAGAATCACTGGGTCCTTCAGGTTATAGTCAGAGGCTTAGTATTTGTTTAAAAGCAAATTTTGTCAGTGTGCTATATCACTTACCATCATTTACAATTACAAATTAATACTTTGTTTCAACATGTGGCTGTTAGGCGAATATGATTATTCTCTGATGTTTAGTAAAATAACTTCCAAAAGCAATATTGTATTTTGGTACAATATATATGCTATTTATTTTATTTTATTTTACTTATTTTATTTTTCATACATGTATTTTTTTAATTTTTAATTTTTTAAAAGAAGATAGTTAGATTACATAAATGTTACATAAAAAATATAGGGGATTCCCAGATTCCCTGTTCCCCACACTGCCCACATTTGTCCCCATTAACAACATCCTACATTAGTGTGGTAAATTCATTGTAATTGATGAATACATTTTGGAGCATTGCCACTAAGCATAGATTATAGTTTACATTGTAGTTTAGACTCTGTCCCAAACAATTCTGTAGGTTATGGCAAGATATATAATGGCTTGTATCTGTCATTGCATTGTCATTCAGGACAATTCCCAACTCCTGAAAATGCCCCTGTATTACACCTGTTTTCCCTCTTCCTGACCTCAGAACTTCCAGGGGCCAATGCCTCCACATCAATGATAGAAGTTCTTCCATTGCTAGAAGCACAAGTCTATAGTAGAATACCAGTAAGTCCACTCTAGTCCATATTTCATTCGCCAACCCTGAGGATTCTAGGATGGTGAAGCCCACTCCACCTCTAATTGAGAGGGGCCTTCAGTCCCATATGGCTGATGGATGGGACTCTCTTGCTTGCAGTGGTAGGCTCTCTCAGTTCCTTGGTATGGTGGCTGTCCATCATCACCTCCTTGTTAGTTGTCCTGGATGAGTCCAATGAACTAGAGAGTAGGTGTTGCCACGCTGTTGAGGCTCATGGCCCAGTTGGCACATGGACAGCCCAAAGATTCAAGTCTCTTGGATGTATACCTAACAACTCCAGTACTAATTATAGGTTCAAATAGAAGAGGTCAAAGAGTCATGTGTAGGGAAATCACAACTGAGTCTAATTCTGTCACACTGGGTAGCACAAACTTCAAAGTAGGGCCCACTGGCAAGGCACCAAACTCATGAGCTATCTACCCTGACCATAGTGCCTGGGTGTTTCCAGAGCCCTCAGGAGCCCCACTATTTGGGGTAGTGTCTAATTTGGCAGTCAATGAGATCCTGCTGAGACATGCATAAGCATAACCTCTGGAATGAACTCCCGACTCACTTTGAAGTCTCTTAGCCATATAAACTCATTTGTATTTACCTTTTCCCCCTTTTGGTCAAGGTCTTTTTCTAGTTGCATTGGTAGTTGGTGCTCGGTAGTAATCCCTTGGTGCCAGGGAGGCTCATCCCTGGGAGTCATGTCCCATGATGTGGGAAATTATTGCATTTATATGCTGAGTTTGGCTTAGAGTGAGGCCACATTTGAGCAACAAGGAAGCTCTCAGGAGGTAATACCTAGGCACCCATTAATACTATGCTAAGTTTCAATTTCAAGAGTAAAATTTCTTTACAGTAAGCACAGTCATCAATATCAAGGGCTCATCAATAGACCATCCTCCTTCACTAGCCGTTGCCTCTGAACTGGGGGGATTCTTGCTGTTCCATCAAGAAATGTGGCAAAGCTCCCTAGTATGAGAATTCAATATTCTTTCAGTTATCGTGTGAATCTCCACCCACCCTGACAATTCCCCATGAATTTTTGAACACATTTATATGCCTTATATGTATGCCCAGGTGAATCCACACAAATGGTCCTCCCCTGCCACAGGTGTAACCCTTCTGTGAATGAAAACTTCTTCAAAAATGAAGCCAATAAAATAGCCAAAAGCACTTAATAAGAACATGAAATAATAGGAAATAATATACAAAAATTAAAAAAAATTGGATAATGATAATAATTTTGACATTTTGCCTTTCATCAGTGAAACATCTCTTGTCCTGTATGTACAGTGACATTTTCTTCCATTCATTCCCCGAATGTCTTATTTTTTTCATTTTGTCTTCAAATAGGTTTTAGGTCACAGACAGGTCACGTACAGAATATAGGGAACTCCCATGTATCCAACGTCCTCCCCTTTTTCTCCCTTCCCCTATTAATAACATTTTATATGTGGATGGTACTATTGTCACAACTGATGTACAAATATTGAAACATAGCTACTAACCATGGTCAGTGGTTTACATTATGGTTTACATTTTGGACCATATATTTTTATAAATTTTGATGAAACTTAATATGGCCTATATTCATCATTGCAAGATCATGTAGAACATTTCCATTGCCCTCAAAATGCTGCCTGTTCCATCTATATTCTTCCCTCCCTCTCCCCTCGGGACCCACAGAAAACACCAGGCTTCACTATTTGCAGGACCAGTTTTATAGTTACTTGCAACAAAATTAAGGGCTGGACACACTGGTCTGTCCTCCCCTATTGGGCACCGCCCATGCCCTCTAGAGACTCCCGCCTTTCTATTTGAGAACATAGTGGACCTCCCCACAATGGGAGTCCAGTACATTCCTGCTCATTATGTGGGTCTCCACCTACTGATATAACACACATGACAAAATGACCTTTCACACACTCCCTAGAAACAGCCCCTGGTGTGCCCTGTCCCGAATGCCCCCCACATCCAGTGCCCTAAACCACAAATCCTACCTTGCCCTATTGCCAAAACAGCATTCCCAACATTGTAGTTTCAACCATGTACCCACCAATTCCCAGTGTTCACCTGCTCCCTCCTCCAACCCTCCCCCCAGTTCCATGGAAAGTCCAATCCCTCCTCCACACCCTAACTCCCTGAAATATCTTCACTGCCTAACCCAATAGTATCACTGCACCACTGTCAAGTCCCTCCACTGCATAAGTACACATTTCCACATTAGCATAGATTTTGGCAATATGGGCATTGGCTCACAGCCTTCTTCTCCCTTTCTATTTCCTGAAAACCAATTTTCAAGACTCTAGCTCTGTGAGTCTGCTCAATTTGCTTAATTAATATCAGTGGGTCATATAATATTTGTCCTTCAGTGCCTGGCTTGCTTCACTCAACATAAGGTCCTCAAGATTCATCCATGTTATCCTGTGTTAATACTGTATTCTTTATTACAGCTGCATAATATTCCATTCTATGTATATACCACAATTTGTTTGTCCATTTATCTGTTGAAGGGCATTTGGGTTGATTCCAATTGTTGGCAATAGTAAATAATACCGCTATAAACATTGGTGTGCATATATCTGTTCATATCCTTGCTTTCAGTTCTTCTGAGTATATACCCAGCAGTGGAATTGTGGGATCATATGGCAGTTATATAGGTAGTTTTCTGAGGAAACGCCATACTGTCTTCCACGATGGTTGCATCACTGTACATTCCCACCAGGAGTGGCTGAGGGTTCCCATTACTCCACATCCTCTCCAAAACTTGTAGTCCACTGTTTTTTTAATAGCCACCAGTCTAATGGGTGTAAGATGATATCTCATTGTAGTTTTGATTTGTATTTCCCTGATAGCTAGTGATGTTAAGCATTTTTAATCTGATTTTTAGCCATTTGTATTTCTTCTTTGGAGAAGTGTTTATTCAAATCACTTGCCCATTTTTTAAATGAGTTTTTTGTCTTTTTATTTTTGAGGTGTAGGATTTCTTTATATATGCAGCATATTAGGCCCCTATCAGTATATGTTTACCAAATATTTTCTCCCTTTGAGTAGGCTGCCCTTTCACTTTCTTGAAAACACCTTTGAGGTGCATAAGTTTTTAATTTTGAGAAGGTCCCATTTATCTATTTTTTCTTTCATTGCTTGTGCTTTGGGTGTGAAGCTCATGAAACCATTTGCCATTACACAATCCTGTAGATGCTTCCCTACATTATCTTCCAAGGTCTTTATGGTCTTTGCTCTTATATTTAGATCTTTGATCCACCTTGAGTTAATTTTTGTATAAGGTGTGAGATGATGTTTCTCTCTTATTCTTTTGAATATGGATATCCAGTTCTCCAAGCACCATTTGTTGATGAAGCCATTCTCTCCCAGTTGAATGGGCTTGGCGGCCTTGTCAAATATCAGTTGACTGTATATGCGAAGATCTATATCAGAACTCTCAATTCAGTTCCATTGTTCACTATGTTTATCCTTGTGCCAATACCATGAAGTTTTGACCACTGTAGCTTTGTAGTATGTTTTAAAGTCAGGTAGTGTGACTCCTCTGATTTTGTTTTTCTTTCTCAATATGTCTTTGGCTATTGAGGGCTTCTTGCCCTTCCAGATAAATTTCACAGTTAGATTTTCCAATTCAGGAAAAAATGCAGTGATTTTTATTGGGATTGTATTAAATCTGTAGATCAGTTTGGGTAGGATAGACATCTTAGTGATGTTTAGTCTTCTTGTCCATGAACAGGGAATATTCTTCCATTTATTTAAGTCTCCTTTGGTTTCCTTTAACAGTGTTGTGTAGTTTTCTGCATATAAGTCATTTACATCTTTAGTTAAATTTATTCCTAGGTATTAGATTCTTTTAATTGATATTGTAAATGGGATTTTTTTCTTGATTTCCTCCTCAGATTGTTCATTGTTTTTGTACAGAAATACTACTGATTTTTGCACATTGATCTTATAACCTGTGACTTTACTGAGTTTATTTATGAGCTCTAAAAACTTTGTTGTAGATTTCTCAGGGCTTTCTATGCATAGGATCATGTCATCTGCAAATAGGGAAATTTTTACTTCTTCCTTTCCAATCTGGATGCCTTTTATATCTTTTTCTTCTCTAAGTGCTTGAGCAAGTACTTCCAACACAATGTTAAATAGGAGCAGTGAAAGAGGGCATTCTTATCTTGTTCCTGATCTTAAAGGGAAAGCTTTTAGAATTTCTCCATTGAATATGATATTACCTGTGGGTTTTTTCATATATAACTTTTATCACTTTGAGGAAGTTTCCTTCTATTCCTATCTTCTGCAGTGCTTTTATGAGGAACGGGTGCTGTATTTTGTCGAACGCTGTTTTTGCATTTGATTTTTTTCTTTCAATCTGTTTATGTGGTGTATAACAATGATTGATTTTCTTATGTTGAACCATCCTTGCATACCAGGGATTAAACCCACTTGGTCATGGTGTATAATTCATTTGATGTGCTGTTGAATGAGATTAGCAAGAATTTTGTTGAGGATTTTAGCATCAAGTTTCATTAGAGAGATTGGTATATAGTTTTCCTTTCTTGTGGCATCTTTATTTGGCTTTGGTATTAGGGTGATGTTGGCATCATAGAATGAGTTAGGCAATGTTCCCTCCACTTCTATTTTTTTGGAAGAGTTTCAGAAGGATTGGTGTTAGTTCTTTTTGGAATGTGAATCCATCTGTTCCTGGGCTCTTCTTAGTTGGGAGGTTTCTGATTATTAATTCTATCTCATTACTTGTGATTGGTCTGTTGAGTTCATCAATTTCTTCTTTCATAAATGTAGGCTGCTTGTATGTTTCTAGGAATTCGACCATTTCCTCTAAATTGTCCATCTTGAGGGCATACAATTTTTCAAAGTATCCTCTTATGATACTCTATTTCTGTGGGGTCAATGGTGATATCTCCTTCTTCATTTCTTATTTTATGTATTTGTATCTTCTCTCTTTTTTTCTTTGTTAGTCTAGCTAACAGTTTGTCAATTTTATTAATCTTCTCAAAGAACCAGTGTTTGGTTTTGTTAATTTTTTCTAGTGCTTTCTTATTTTCAATTTCTTTTAGTTCTGCTTTAATTTTTGTTATTTCCTTCTTTCTAATTCCTTGGGGGTTAGTTTGTTGTTCTTTTTCTAATTTCTCCAGATATGCAGTTAGAGCTTTGATTTTAGCTCTTTCTTCTTTTTCAATATAGGCATTTGTGGCTATTAATTTTCCTCTCAGTACATCTTTTGCTACATCCTGTAGGTTTGATACATTGTGTTGTCATTTTCATTCACTTCAAGGTAGTTACTGATTTCTTTTGCTATTTCCTCCTTGACCAACTCTTTTTTGAAGAGTGTGCTGTTCAACTTCCATATCTTTGTGCTTAATCTGGTTTTCTGTCTCTTACTGATTTTCAGCTTCATTCCATTATGGTCAGAGAAATTACTTTGTATAATTTCAATGTTTCTGAATTAATTGAGAGTTGTTCTGTGGCCTAGCATGTGGTCTATCTTGGAGAATGATCCATGTGCACTCCAGAAGAATGTATATTACACTGTATTTAAAAAAAATTTTTTTTTTAAATTTTTACTGGGAGGTCCCGGGGATCGAACCCAGGTTACTCCATATGGGAGATGGACACCCAACCATTTGAGCCACATCCACCCCCTCCACTGTATTTGGGTGTAATGTTCTGTACATGTCTGTTAGGTCCAGGTCCTCTAATGTATTATTTAAATTCTTTCTTTCTTTATCGATTCTCTGTCAAGATGTTCTGTCTGTATTAAAATCCCCCACTATAATTGTGGAGGCATCTATCTTTCCACTTAGGTTTTCCAGTGTTTTTCTCATGTATTTTGAGGCTCCCTGGATAGGTGCATAAATGTTTATGATTGTTCTTTCTTCTTGATAGATTAACCCTTTTATTAATATATAGTGACCTTTTTTGTCTCTTACAATAATTTTGCACTTAAAGTCTATTTTGTCCGATATTAGTTAGCTACTCCCTCCTGTTTTTGGTTATTATTTGCTTGTAGAATTGTTTCCCAACCATTCACTTTCAGCCTACTGGCATCCTTGAGTCTAAGGTGGGTTTCTTGTAGACAGCATATGGATAGGTCATATTTCCTTATCCATTCTGCCAATCTGTTTCTCTTGTCTGGTGAGTTTAATCCATTAACATTTAACACTATTATTGTCAAGGAATTACTTATATTAGCCATAATTTCTTTAGGTCTATATATGTCATATCTAGTTTTTATTTCTCTTAAGTTGTTCTTACACTCTACTCCAACTCTCTCTCTCTCCTGTTTTTTCTTTTGACCTGCAGAACTCCTTTTAGTATTTCCTGAAGTGTAGGCTTATTGGCATACTCTCTTAATTTCTCTTTACCTGTGAATATTTTAAACTATCCCTCATTTTTGAATGCCAGTTTTCTAGATAAGGAATTCTTGGCTGGAAATTTTTTTCTTTTAGCACCTTGACTATGTCATACCACTGCCTTCCCTCCTCCATGGTTTCAGATAAGAAATCAGTACTTAACCTTATTGAGCTTCCCTTGTATCATATGGTTCTTTTTTCTCTTGCTGCTTTCAGTATTCTCTCTTTGTCTTGAGCATTTGACTATTTGACAAGTATATGTCTTGGAGTAGGCCTGTTTGGATTTATACTGTTTGGCATGCATTGTGCTTCCTGAACATGTACTTCTATGTACTTCAATAGGTTTGGGAAGTTTTCAGCTGTTATTTCCTCCAACACACCTTCTGTCCCCTTTCCCTTCTCTTCTCCCTCTGGGATGCCTATTATGCATATATTTGTGCATTTTGTGTTGTCATTTAAATCCCTGAGTCCCTGCTGGATCTTTTCTATCTTTTTATATATCTGTTCTACTATCTGTTTGATTTCATCTGTACTGTCTTCCATATCTCTGATTCTTTCCTCTGCATGTTCAAATCTGCTTTTATGTGCTTCCAGTGTATTTTTGGTTTCTTGTATTAGGCCATTCTTCACCACCCATTATCTTTTTATGTATGTTTACAATTTCTTCAGTGTGTTCTCTCAGTGTCTTCTTAATATCTTTAATCTCTTCTGTCACTTCATTAAGTTGAGTCATGATATTTGTTTGGACATCTCTGATTTGTTGTCCCATGTTCTGCATCTCCTCCTGTTCTTTAGTAGGTTTCATTGGACTGGGCCATGACTTCCTGTTTCTTAGTATGGGTTGTAATTTTTCTTGGTGTCTAGTCATTAGTTTATCTTGATGGGCTTGTTATGTTGATTAGCTTCTGTTTGTAATCTAAGGTTTTTTTTGTTATTGTTTTTGAGTGCGTGGTAAGTTTTCACTTTGACTCTTATTCTATTTCCTTGATGCTATCTAGGTTCCCTTGGGAAAAAAAATTAGATCCAGAGGAAAGGAAAGAGCTAGGAAGTGAGAAAGAATAATAACAATAATAATATTAAAATGTAGAAGAGGAACCATATAAGACCTAGGAAAATGAATAATTAACTTGAGTAAGATGTGCAGAGGAATAAATATAAAAAAGTGGAGTACAAACAATGAGGTGAGAAACCGAATAGAGAAAAATAGATAGGATGTATTAAAAGGCCAGAATGGTGAGCAAAGAGGGAAAGAGAAAAGACAAAGAGAAAAAAAGTAAAAAAAGAAAGAAAACAGAGGAAAAAGGAGAGCGAAATAAAGACAAGGAAAATTGAAGTCCAAACAAACAGAGGTGGAATGTAAGAACAACAACAGAAAGCAGAAGATAGAAGGATGAAAGAAGGAAAAGAAATAGCATAGGTAGACAAAATTGATAAACAAACAAACAAAAAAAAGGTAAACAAAGGAAAGGGAAATGGAATAAAGAAGAAACAAGACAGCAGCACCAGAGAATGCTCCTTTCCACTTGGTGGCTGGTGGGAGTCAGGGGGATCATGGAGGCTTTTTGCCTTGAAGGTGGGGTTTAGCCGCCCATAGTTTTCAGCCACAGGGGCAAGAAACTCGTTTTCCCTTGGACTTTTTATTTCTTTGTCTGGTTCCCTCCAGAGTGATGCCCTGAAACCTCCTGCCCTGTGGTTTCCGAAAACAGCTCACTCGGGTAGGATTTTGCACCTTCTCAGCTGTTTTTTGTGAGAGAGGTGAGGAGTGCACACCTAATCTGACTCCATCTTGCCAGAACTATATTTACTCTATTATACACCAAACAAACAGCTTCTACATATGCTTTCTTCTATTCAGGCCTTCAGAATGAATTGTCAATGTTCTGATGTATTCCTAAACATACTATCAGATTTACATTTCTTGGTATTTTCTGACTGGATTTATTTTCCAATAAATTTTCTTTCAAGGTGCTTGGGAGAAAATCACCCCCCAATAAATACCTTATTACTTTCAATACTTTGTCCAAATATGTTCCATTATGTTTAATTTTCTAGGTTGCTTAAAGTAAACATTATAGCAGATTGAGTTAAACAATTATTACTTTACAATTTTGAGGCCAGACAAATGTCCAAATCAAGGTATTATCAAGGCAGTGTTTTCTCTCCAAAGACTGTGGCTTCTGGGGCTGGCTGCCAGCAACCTTTGGCCCTTAGCTTGTCACATGGCAAGGCACACAGCCCCGTTTCCTGCTCTCTTCCTTCTGTTCTGGGTTCTGATAATTTCAGCTTCTTGCTTCAATGGCTTTCTTTTTCTTTGCCTGAATTTCATTCTCTTATAAAGGACTCAAGTAATAGGATTAAGACCCTTCCTGATTGAGGTAGGTCACACCTTATCTGAAGTAGTATCATCAAAAGGTTTACACCCATAGGAATTGATTAAATTTAAGAACATGTTTTTCTGGGGTACATGCAAGTTCTAAACCATCACACTCTTGAAATGATGACTATTTGCTCCCAGAGTAGTAAAGTAGACCGTAAGTTCGATTTCTTTCTTTCTTTTTTAATATTTTATTAGAGAAGTTGCAGGTTTACAGAAAAATCATGCTGAAATACAGATTTCTCATATACCTCCCTTACAAACATGGTTTTCCTTTTTATTAATACTTTGCATTAGTGTGGTACTTTTGTTACAATTTATGAAACAATATGATTATAATTATATTAACTATGTTAACTATAGTCACAGTTTACATTAGGGTTCACTGTTTCTGTTGTGAAGTACTGTGTTTTTTAAACAAAATTATTCTAGTAATAAATATACAATCTCAAATTCCCTCTTTTGACCACACTAAAATATAAAATTCAGTGGTATTAATTATATCCACAATGATGCGCTATTATTACCACCATCTATTACTAAAACTTTTCCATCACTCAAAACAGAAACTCTGTACCAATTCCCTACCCCAAATCTGGCTCCCAGTAACCTGTATTCTAGTTTCTGACTCCATAAACTTGCTTATTCTAGTTGATTTATATCAGTGATATCAAACAAAATTTGTCCTTTTGTGTCTGGTTTATTTCACTCAACATGATGTCTTCATGGTCCACCCATGTTGTTGTATGTATCAGAACTTCATTCCTTTTTTATGACTGAATAATGTTCCATTGCTTGTATATACCACATTTTATTTGTCCATTCATCAGGTATCCATTGATTTTACAAAAAGGACCCTTGGATTCCTTCCATCTTTTGCCAATTGTGAATAGTTACCCGATGAACATCCCTTATGAACACACATTTGCAACTATCAGTTCTAGTCCCTGCATTCAGAACTTTTGGATATATAAGTGGATTTGCTGGGTCATATTGTAATTTGATACTTAACATTCTGAGGAAACACCAAACTATTTTCCACAGTAGATATTCCACTTTACATTCCCACCAACAATGAACTTGTATTCTTCTACATCCTCTTCAACACTTGTTATTTTCTGTTTTTGTTATTTTTAATAGTAACCATTCTGCTGGTTGCTATGTGGTATCTCATTGTGGTTTTAATTTACATTTTCTTAACGGATAATGGTGTTAACCATCTTTTCTTGTGATTATTACCCATTGTATACATACATATATATATATTTTTTTTTTTAGGTACCAAGGCCTGGGATTGGATCCTTAACCTCATAAATGGGACTCAGGCACTCAACTGTTTGAGTCACATACACTCCCTTGTGTATCTTCTTTGGATAAATGTCTGTTCACGTATTAGCCCAATTTTCAATTGTGTTGTCTTTCACTATTAAATTGTAGGATTACGTTATATACTCTAGGTTTTAAACCCCTATCAGATATGTAGTTTCCAAATATTTTCTCCTATTCTGTTTTTTAATTTTAATGAAAAAGGCCTTTGAGATACTATAGGTTTTTATTTTAATGAAGTCCAATTTATTTATTTATTTATTTGTTGCTCTTGCTCTTTGTGTAAAGTCTACAAAACCATTGCTTAACACAAAGTCCTGAAGATGCTCCCCTCTGTTTTCTTCTAGGAGTTTTATATTTCTGACTCTTTTATTTAGGTCTTTGATCCATTTTGAGTTAATTTTTGTATAGGGTATGAGGTAAGGGTCTACCTTCATTCTTTTGCATATGGGTATCCAGTTGTAGAAGACACTATTATTTCCCAACTGAGAGGACTTCCAGACCAATGTTGAATAGCTGTGGGGACAGTAGACTTCATTGTCTTATACCTAGTCTAAGAGGGAAAGCTTCCAGTCTTTCACTATTCAGTTTGATGTTAGTAGTGGGTTTTTCATATATGCTCTTTATAATTTTGAGGAATTTCTATTTCTAGTTTTCTAAGTGGTTTTTTTTTTTTTTTTTTTTTTTTTTAGTCAAGAAAAGGTACTAGATTTTGTCAAATGTCTTTTCTGCATCAATTGACATGACTGTTTTTTCCCTTTGTTTTGTTAATGAGGTGTATTACATTAATTGCTTTTCTTATGTTACATATGTGGAATAAATACCACTTGATCATGATATACAGTAATTTTAATGTGCAGTTGGGTTCCATTTACTGATATTTTCTTGATGAGTTTTGCATCTATATTCATAAGGGATATTTCTCTGTACTTTTTTTTCTTGTAGTATCTTTTTATAGCTTTGGTTTCAGGTTGAGGTTGGCCTTGTAGAGTGATTTAGAAAGTGTTCTCTGCTTCAAATTTTTTGTAAGAGTTTGAGTAGGATTGGGGTTCATTTTTCTTGAAATGTTTGGGAAAATTCACCAGTACAGCGATTTGGTTCTAGGTTTTTCTTTATTGGGAGCTATTTGATTATTAATTCAGTCTTTTTGTTATTTAGTTATTCTATTTCCTCTTGAGTCAGTGTAGTTAGTTTGTGTGTTTCTTAGAATTTCATCTAAGTTATCTAATTTGTTGACATAAAATTTTTCATAGAATCCTTTCTATTTCTGTGAGGGCAATAGTAATGTCCTTCTTTTCAATTCTGATTTTAGTTATTTGTGTCCTCTTTTCAATCTAGCTAATGGTTTGTCAATTTTTTTTGATATTTTCAAAGAATCAACTTTTGGTTTCATTGATTCTCTCCAATGTTTTCTAATTCTCTGTGCCATTTATCTATGTTCTAATCTTTTTAATTGTCTTCCTTCTGCTCACTTTGTGTTTGGTTTGGTCTTCATTTTTTAGATCCTTTTATATCCTGTTGTGAGGTTAATTCTCAGATTTTAGATATTTTTTCTTTTCTAATGCAATAATTATGACCTATAAATTTCTCTCTTAGCCCTGTTTTAGCTGCTCCACAAAAAGTTTGTTATGTTGTATTTTGTTTTCATTTGTCTCAAGATATTTTCTAATTTCAATTGTGATTTCTCCACTGGTTGTCAAATAGTGTATTATTCAAATTCCACCCCTTTGTGAATTTTCCAGTTCTCCCTCTGTTATTGATTTCTAGCATTATTCCATTATTTTTGGAAAAGATACATTGTATGAGTTCAATATTTTAAAATTTATTGAGACTTGTTTTGTGACCTGGTCTAACACAGATGTTTTAGTTTTCTAGACTGCTGAAAACAGATATCATAAAATGGTTTGGCTTAAACAATGAGGATTTATTAGCATACAGTTTGAGGCTGAGAAAATGTCCAAATCAAGGCATCATAAATACCATGCTTTCTTCCTAAAGACCAGTTCCTCTGCCACATGGCAAGGCATAGGGCAGCATCTGCTTGTCTTTCACTTCTCTTCCAGGTTTTTTTTTTTCAATTTCAGCTTCTTGTTTCTGTGGCTTTCTCTCTGTCTGAATTTCATTTTCTTATAATGGACTCAAGTTAAAGGCTTGATAACTACCTTGGGTCACACCTTAAATGAAGTAACCTCAGCAAAAAGTCCTACTTACTATAGGTTTACACCCACAGGAATAGATTAGCTTTAAGAACATGATTTTCTGGGGGTACATACTGTTCCAAACCACCACACTAGGGAATGACCTATGTGCTCTAGAGAAGAATGCATATTATACAGCTTTTGGTGAAGTGTTCTATATATGCCTATGAGGCTTAGTTCTTTATAGTATTATTCAAGTTTTCTATTTTTTTTTTTTTTGGTTTTCTGTCTAGAAGTTCTATCCATTATTGAAAGTGGTGTATGGACATTTCCTGCTATGAATGTCAAACTATCTATTTCTCCCTTCAAACCGTTCATTGTTTGCTTCATATATTTTCGGGCTCTGCCGTTAGGTGAATATGTATTTACAATGGTTATGTTGTCTTTTGAATTGACTCCTTTATCAATGTTTATTGATCTTTGTCCCACCTAACAGTTTGATTAGTATAGCCATCCTGCTCTATTTTGCATGGTCATTTTTTCCCGTTCTTTCACTTTCAAACTATTTGTGTTTGAATTTAAGGTGAGTTTCTCTTAATCAACATATAGTTGGGTCATGTGTTTTCATCCTTTCTTCCAATCTCTGCCTTTAACTGAAAAGTCTAATCCATATATATTTAAAGTAACTACTGACAATGCAGGGCTTTCTTCTGCTATTTTGCTATTTGGTCTTTATTAGTCTTATATGATTTTTTTGTCCCTCCTCCCTTCTTAATGTATATATATTCAGATATTTTCTTTGGGGTTATGATGGAGTTTAAAGGTAATATCCTAATTCCCCCAGGGGTGCCAACTGCTCAGGTCAAGGTCAGTGGATGGCAGCTCTGCACGCTCCTCTTCACATTGCAGATGAGGAACAACTATGCTGCTTAAGTGTTGAGTATTTATACACTCACCGGGTTGGTAATCTTACCTTGAGCGAAAAGCATGCATCAAGCAATCTTTGCACAGAATGTCTTCCCTGGCAAGCAGCTAGTGCTGTTTGTTCCTAGTTTTAGGCTCAAGGTAAGGTTAGGTCCTTCCATTTCTGGGTAGCTTGTTTTCTCATGGTTAAGATCTAATGTCTGCCTTGGACTGCTTGTTGTTTCTTGCAAAATGGAAATAGACCAAACACCTGCATGCAAACAATCAAGAGGGGAATAGGAGGTGTAGACAAGGACTGGGAAATGGCCACTGAATGTGTCTGTGACTTTCCCAGCAGTCCACCTCTTGGTTTCTCAACCAGGCCTAGTCTATTCCTCTGCATTATCTTTCACATTAAAAGCCCACCTCGCACCTTTGACATGAAGGTGGAGATGGGTCAGGGCTATTGGCCCAAAGCTCTCAACTCTTTTTACAGTAAAAGTTTGGTAGCATCAGTGGCTGCAGCACTTTAGGAGTGCTTTGATGATTCCTATGCATACCATTACTCCAAGCAGGGTGACCAGGCTGGTCTGGAGTAATGATTGCATCTATGCCCCCATAACCCCCGGGAGCCAGCTGATTAGGTCCCACATAGAATTCATTTGTACATTTTGAAGCCAATGGGCTTTCCATTAGGTATTAATCATCTCCTGTTCCACTTACTCTGAGGTATTAACCCACATATAGCAGGAGGTGTTAACAGTAGCACATATGCTTCCTTCTTGGACTAGGGGAAAGCCCAAGGCAATGCTACTTTTAAGCACTACTTTGGCTAGAGAGTCTAATGATATTTGCTGAGCCTAAAAGGGTCATGCTGTGAAGTCAGCAATGTGAGTCAGGTTCGCTGACATATTGTGCTTCATGTATTCATTGATACTCACTCCCAGCCAGGGCAAAAATGAACTGATAAAAAATGCAAATCCAGAGTCATGGTTTGCTTGAGATAATAAATTGAAGGAAGCAGTCCAATGAGACATCTCAGATTGGTTATGGATTTTCAAGGAGACTGTCAGAAACCTGAAGTGCATTGTCCCATCACTATCCAAAGACCTAGGCAGGAGTGGCCCAACCAATAGCTTAGTTTCCTTCACAAAGCAAGATAAACCTTAGAGGGGCACAGCCCACCATAGTCACTGGTCATGTTGGGATCCTAGCAGAAAGATGACAGTTATTTTCCAGTTTCATTATATCAGGAGTTGTTGCATCCCAACAGTTTGCCCAGTGGTGTGGGAAGAAGAGTGCCCAGCCAACTGCATACTGTTATCTTTGTTACAGGGCATAAATAAATAAATTTTTGATGTTAGTACAAATGTGAAGCAGGAAAAATCAGCTCCTTGAGTGGAAATCTGGACTTGGTAAATAGGGAAGGAGGAGCAAGGGGTCAGATAGCAGATCTAGCAATTGGTTGGGTCTGAGTTCCAGGGCTAAGAGGTCTATTTGCAGTTTGGTCTATTGGGCACTTTTCCAGTGCCTGAGAAGGAATATTGTCTGCCTGACCTATCTTGCAGGTTTCACAATTTACTGGATTAATATGTGGGCATACCACTCTGGCTCCTTGGCTGGTTATCATGGTGGTCAACCTTCTAATACTGGAGTCATTGTCCCAAGCAGGGAGGGTACAATAAATTCACTCAATCGTGTCTCTCAAAGGAAGTCCTGGGGTGAGAAGGAAAACTAGCTTGTGGCTGCATTCAGGGGTCCCCTTTCTAATAAAATCATCAATGTTCTGCTGCAAGATGGGAATATGGTGAGGGGCTAAATCCCTTCAGAGGGGGTGGAATGTCCACATGCCAACACGCCAACACCCAGTTGTTGCAGTGTGACCACGGCTTCCTCCTCATTATTCCAAGACTTTTTTGGAATTTGGGGGAGGTCACCCAGAGTGAGAAATGCTCGTCTGACTGAAGGATCCAGTCAAACAAAGGTTAAGGCTGTGGAGCAGGAGCAGCTACACCTTCAGCCATTCCTTCTCCACCCCCTGCCTCCTCCTCCCTTAACTCCTATGTCATTTCAGTATGAGAAATTATCTAGTACAGGGAAGTTGTTATGGGTAAAAAAGATATAATAGGGTGTTAGGGATTGAATAGGGTTCCTCAAAAAGAAACGTTTAAGTTCTAACCCTGGTCACATGAAAATGAAACTTGTTTGTTAAATAGGGTCTTTGAAGCTGTATTAAAGATGAAGTCACACTGGATTAGGGTGGCCCTAATCCAATATGACTGGTGTCCTTATGAGGAGAGGAAATTTGGACATAGTAACAGAGAGAGATGACTGTGAGACAGAAGCAGATTGAGCTATGCAAGGATGCCATGCATTGAAGCATCCACAGAAGCCAAAGGAGAGGTATGGATCAGATTCTCCCCTTTAAGAAAAGGCATGGCCCTGGTGTCACCTTGGTCTCAGACTTCTAGCCTCAGAACCATGACAATAAATTTCTGTTACTTAAGCGAACCTGTCTGTGGCAATTTGTTACAGAGGCCCTGGCAAACTATGGCATAGGGTTTCTTGATTACTTGTATTTCTTATAATGCCATTGTTGCTTCTTTTTGTGTTTGAAGCAAATTCTGGTTTATTTTGAAAGTGTGGCCTCTTGGGGCTGTCAGCTTCTCCACTTACCAGTTATAGATGTGTTGATATGTAGCATGAGCACAGAATTCTTGTGGACCAATCATGCCTGGGAGTTCAGTGATACTTAAAGCCAGTACAGGTAAATGTGTTGTGGAAGTCTTATAGCTTGTACTTGATTTGAACTTCCATGCAATCTGAGTTCACCTGACTTCTGTACTCATGGAGCATCATCAATACCATATCTGAATGTCATACAAAAATGACATATTGCATATTAACATATTACACACAGTATACATCAACTCAATTGGCATGATCAGAAGCTGAAGGGGTCAGAAGACAATGAGATATTTTTAAAGCATGAGAAGTTAAAAATGTGGCAACCAAGACACCTATATTCAGCAATAAACTTCTTTAATGATGAAGGCTAAATGAACACTTTATCACTTCCAGAACTGTATTACAAAAATTGCTGGGAAGTTTTTTTGGCTAAAAGAAAAAATATATGGAAACTAGGATCACATTGGAAATGGTAAATATATGAGTAAATATGAAACATCATTCTACTCTTGATTTAAAAAATACTTAAGATTATTTAAAGCAAAAATTATAACCCTGTCTTATGCGGTTTTTAATATATGCTAATGTAAAACATATTTAATACATATAAGGACTTCTCTTGTTTTCTCTCTGTGTGTATGTTTTGTATATTTGTGTGTGTGTGTATATATATATAATAAAATAATAAAGAAACTGGGAGAAATTGTTGCTAAGTGAATCTGGGTGGTGAGTATTTGGTATTCTTTTCAAAATTGTTGTTCTCTCAATTTTTCTATAAGTTTGGAATTATTTTAAAATATAGGGCTAAATTAGTCATTTCATTTCTTATGATTTATACATACATCTATTTTTCTCTTGATCATATAATATCTTATTTTGAGTTCAAGGGGGCCCTTTATACATTTTTAACACACATCTTTTGCAATGTTATTTGCAAAATAAAGATTTTCATGTGACCTCTCACGTTAGTTTTGCCATCATTAATTTTTGTTTATAGTAGTCAAAATTTTTGGTCTAATCCTTTATATTTTACAACAGCCTCATTTTATTATAATTTGTTTTTATAGTTTTATTTACATTATACTTTTGATCCACCAGAAAATTCATATTAGTGGAAGATGTGGAGCAAGCATCTAATTTTGTTTTTTATTCGAGGTGGTTATCTGTGTGTTCACACTTCATCTTTTAATCTATGATTGGTTCACAGATTTAAAATGCTGCCTTTATCATAAATACATTTATAATTTGTATTTTGCTTTCTTTATGGACTTTTTTTTTCTTTTCCAATCATTTTTCTGTCTAGTCATGTTCCAATCCCATGGCATTTTCATTAATTTAACTTTTGATCAGGTGAGTCTGGTTTCCCATCACTGATCTTCATTTTTTTTTTTCAGACCTCCTAGATTACTTTGCTTTAGTTTTCTTTACCATATAAAGTTTAGAATCAGCTTGTCTAAGTAAAAATGGTTTTGTGTTTAACAAGGATTTATATTAATTTATGGAGTAATAGAACCCTGGGGTTTTTATTGAACCCATGGATGCACAGAGAAGGACTACATTTCTCAGAAAAAGTAGAGACAAATCAGCACATTCTATCTATCCTTTTTGCCACTCAACATCTAATAGTGTTTAGATTGGAAAAATACTTGTCCCTACACAGGGTAACTGTAAAAAATAAATTGCACAGATTTTAAGTTCAGGTCCATGAGTTTTGACAATTGCACACCCTTTTGTAACCACCACTGTAAAACAAGATAAAGAATATTTCCATTCCCTCAGAAATTCCTTTTCCAGTCAATTACTCTTCTCTCCTCAACTACTATCTTATTTCTATCACTATAGATTAGGTTTTTCCTGTACTTGGGTTTCCTGTGAATGGAATCATAAAGTATGCACTCTTATGTATCTGACTTCTTTTGCTTAACATGTTTTTGAGCTCTACATTGTTGTGAGTAATAGCAGTTCATTCTTTTTCATTACTGGGCAGTATTCACTTGTACAGATAAGTCACATTTCCTTTAATTCATTCTATTGTTGTTACACCTTTGGGTTGAAACTGATCTGGTGCTATTCTAAAAAAGACTTTTCTAAACAATTATGTAAAAGTTTTTTGTAGACATATGTTTTCATTTCTCTTGGGTAAATACCTAAGAGTGGGATTTTCTGGATTACAAGGTAGATGAGGTTTAACTTTTAAAAGAAACCGACAAATAGTTATCCAAGGTAATTTTATCATTTTATACTCACTTCAGAATTTTTCTCCATACCCTTGCCAACATTTGCTGTTGTTGGCCTTTATTATTTTAGCCATTCTAGTGGGTTTGAAGCAGTATCAAAATTTAGTTTTAGTTTGAATTTTCCTGATAATTAATGAGAGCCTTTTAATGTGTGCTTATTGCTCATATATATATATATATATATTTTTTTTTTTTTGCAAAGTATCTGGTCAAATCTTTGGTCCATTTTTTTTTAAGATTTTATTTGTTTATTCATTTATCCCCCCCCTTGCTGCTTGCGCTCGCCGGGTCAGCCAACCACGCCGTGCGGGCGGGCCCGCCCTCACCAGGAGGCCCCGGGAACCGAACCCGGGGCCTCCCATATGGTAAACGGGAGCCTCACTGATTGAGCCACAGCCGCTTCCCCTCTTTGGTCCATTTTTAACGAGACTTACAAATTATCAATCTAAGAGTTCATTCTATATTATGAATGCAAATCCTTGTCAGAAATACGGGCTGCATATATATTTTCTCCAGCATATGGCTTACCCACTCACATCCCAAATGGAGTCTTTCGATGAACAGCAAATCTTAATTTTGATAAAGCGTAACATAATGTATGATGTTTTCTTTTATGATTTATGCTTTTTTATCCTGTCCAAGAAATCTTTGGCTGCTTCAATATGTTGAAAATGTTCTCTTATGTTTCTTTTAGATGTTTTTTGTTTGTTTGTTTGGGGTTTCATGTTTAGGTCTGTGATTCATCTTCTGTATATGGAGGGATATTTTGACTCAGGTTGATTTTTTAAAAATTCTGATTTCTAGCTTATCCAATAATATTTGTTCAAAAGACATCCATTTCTCCATTTAAATAACTTGGCAGTGCTGTGAAAAATTAATTGGCCATATATGTGCAGGTCTCTTTCTGTACTCCCTATTCTGTTCTATTAATATATTAATACATTCTTAAGTTTGATATCGAAGTTGATTGCACTTTAGTCAGAAGATGTGCTCTGTATGATATGAAATTTTGGAAATTGGAACAACTTGTTTTATAGTTCACTCTGTAATCATTTTTGTATTTGTTCCACATTTGCTCAAGTAATATCTAAACAGTTTGTACTCAATGATTTTGGGCAAGAACACACATACATGTGCAAGGATATATATATATATATATATATCATGCGCATGCATTCAGAATTACATACATGTGTACGTATATTCATGTATAGATATATGCTTAATTAAGCTTGATAATTTGTTGGACAAATTTGTTGTATTAAACTTTGTTATGATATATTAAAAATTAAGGAATTTGCATTGAAATCTCCCACTATGATAGATTAGTCTGTCATGTAATTTTATTAATTTTTATTTTATATATTTGAGGTTATTCTGTTAGGTAGTAAAGTTTAAAATTGTAGTATATCCTAGTTGACTTGAACTTATATCACCAAACAGTGACACTTTATTTCTAATATTGACTTTTATTTTCTAGTTTTTCTGATATTAATATAGCTATTGCATCTTTCTTTTATTAAGTATTTGGCAAGTTTAATATTTTGTTTCCATTTACCTTCAATAATTCTATGCAGTAGTGCTTCCAATAATTTTTTTCAGATTATTTTCTTGTATTTTCAATATAAGTAATGACATCATTGGCAAAACGTAATTTTAGTTCTTCCTATCTATTTTTTATCTTTAATTTATATACTTTAATTTTATAGCTGGCCTCTCAAGGATAATGCTAAATATTATTTAAAAATTATGGATATCTTTATATCTTTCCAGGCTTAAATCGGTAAGTTACAAGTACCTCTTGATGAAGTGTGATGTTTACTTTTGGTTTGAGAGAGATGTTTGAGAAAAATGTTTCTCTAATTTCTAATCTTGCATATTTGTTGAATTTTTCAAATGACTTTTCTGCCTCTATGAAGTTGGTCATAATATTATTTTCCACTGGATCTATTAATGTAAAGGATACATAACCAGATTTTTAAACATTAAAATATACTTTATTACTAAATTAAACCCAAAATCTACTTTATTGAGCTGCATTTTTATTTTTCATTGTTGATGGATTTTATTTGCTAAAATTTAATTTGAGATTTTTAATTTTGACCTTTATAAATGATATTGTTCTATAATTTTCTTTTTTCGTGTATTCTTTGAATTCTAAATCAATGTTACACTTGCCTCCTAAATCTAATTGGTAGTTTCTTTATTTTTTATGCCCTCAAACAATTTAAATGCTATTGAAATTACCTGTTCTTTAAGTGTTTGATAGAATGCTTGTGTGAAAGAATCTGGGGCTTATGTTCTCTGTCCTGTCCTTCTTTCCCTCTTTTCTTTCCTCATTCCTTCCTTCTGCTCCCTCTTTCCTTCTTCCCTCCCTCCCATCTTTCCTCTCTCCCATCTTTCCTCCCTCCCTCCCTTCCTCCCTTCTTCCCTTCCTCCCTTCCTTCCTTCCTTCTTTGGTGGTAGGAAACTTCTTTTTAGCAATTTTCTTTTTCTTTCATGTTAAGTATTCTATTTTGACTTTGTCCCTCTTCTGGTGTAAATTTCAGTTAAATGTGTCTTCCCAGAAAATTATTCATTTCACACAAGGCTTCAAATTTATTTAAATGTTTTCTAAATATGTAGTTGTTTCACTCTTGTCTTTTTATTTTATATATTTGAGCTTTCTTTATTATTTTCTTAATTAGCTTAGTAAATGACTTGTCTCATTGTTTTTAAAATGGACCATGTTCTTAATTAGCTTTATCATTTTTTCTTAATGAACCAATTTCCATTTTTATCTTTGTTTATATTTTTTTCCTTTCTTAGTTTTATATCATTTCTAATTTTTTAACTTATTGTATTGGGTAATTAATTAATACTTTTAACCAAAGGAAATATTTAAGACTCTAATGCTTTTCCTCTGAGCCCCACTTTAGATGTAACCCGTAGGTTCTTCAGTTACTTTTTAGAAATACTTATTATTGTTACTTTCTAGAAATTCTGCAATTTTAATTTTGAGTCGTCTTTGACTCAAAAGTTGTTTAAGGGGGATTTTGTTTGATTAATTTTAAATTTAAAGATAATACGGCTTTTTAATGTTTTCGATTTTGAGTTTCTTGTTGATTTTTAGTGTTATTGCTTAGTGATACCGGTTTCTTTACTATTTAAACTTTGTGGAAAATAGTCTTTGGATTTTAATTTATGTAATTTTTATAATAAAGCAGAAAATGACAACAAAACTTATTGGTAAGACATATATTTTAAAGACAGACTCCCAATGTCATTATAATTTGAGTAAAATCTTTGACTTTTATAAGCTTGTGTGCTTAAAATTGTTGTTTGTGTTTATAATCTAGTCAGCATGGACATATATAATCATTAAAAAATCCAATATATCTTTTATAATATAATACTTGCCAAGTCAAAAAAGAAAATGAAGATTTTTTTAAGAAATTTGAAATTAAAAATAAGTTTTCTCACTCTAAAGGATCTTAAGATTCATTGTTATTTTTATCATTTGAAATTTATGTAAAAATTTTGGTGTTATAAAAATTTCAGTGTAATCAGTTGCTTAATTTCTACCTTCCTATGAGGGAAGGGACCATGTTATCCATTAGCATAGTCTGGCATAAAACAAGGGCTAATACACATATGTTAAATGCAGAATGAAGCCTGTGCTTTCTTACACTTCCAGATATGAAGGAATCTGTAGTTATTTCTCCTCACCTCTTGTCTCTTATTTTCTTTATTTTTTTCTTAGAATACCATTTCCCAGATTCACATCATCTCAAAAATTTCATTTCACACCTTTCTCTTCAGTACATTCCTAAAACTTCAAGAACCACTGCTCACTCTATGCTCAATTTAAATTTTTTTATTGAAGTATAATTCATGCATGAATATACATAAACAATAAGTGTATAATAAAAGTTGTAAACTTATAAAACAAAACAAACATGTATAACATCATACAGGGCTCCCATACATCACCCCACCACCAACACCTTGAATTGTTGTGAAACATTTGTTACAACTATGAATGAGCAGCATCAAAAACTTAGTGCTAACTATACTTCATATGTTACATTTGGTGTCTTTTCCCCCAACCCACCTGTAGTAGTTTGGTATTGTTTATGATTTCCAAAAATAGATAATGAATTATGTTTGTAAACTGGTCTGTTTCTCTGGGTGTATTAGATTGTATTAACTTCAGAGGTTCCACTTTTACTTGATTAAATTATGATTAGGGCTTTGATTGGGCCATGTCAGTAAGACGTTGAATCCCTGCCCCCTGAGTGGGTGGGGACTCACAGAGAAAACCACACAGTAGAGGAGAGAGTTGGAGTTTTGATGCTGAAACCCCGGGAAGTAAATACACAGGAGAAGAACACAGAAGAATAGAGATGGCTCCATAGACATGGCAGAGGCCCCGGGAAAAGAAAGCCTGATAGTCTACAGCTGACCTTGTGGAGAGACCAGAGCAGCTGAGCCTGGAGACAAATGAGCCCCAGGAGAGAGATGAGACATCCCAATTTACAGCTGAGACTGGAAGAAGCTGGGACCATGGAGCCTTAAGAGGAAGAGGAAGGCTCACCCCTTGCAGACATCGGGAGCCATCTTGCTCCAACACATTGCAACAGACTTTGGTGAGGGAGGTAACTTACACTTTATGGCCTGGTAACTGTAAGCTTCTACCCCAAATAAATACCCTTTATAAAAGCCAACAGTTCTGGTACTTTGCATCAGCATCCCTTTTGGCTGACTAAAATAGCACCCTATTATTAACACCCTCTATTAGTATTATATATTTGTTATAGTTCGTGAGAGAATGATCTCATATTTGTTCCCTTAACCACAGTTCAACTTCCACTGTAGGATTCCCTGTGTTATACAGTCCCGTGCCTTGTACAGTCCATTCAAAGTGTACATTCAGTGGCTCTCATTTTCATCACAGAGTTGTGATGACATCATCTCAGTCAATTTTAGAATGTTTTCTTTACCTGAAATGGAAAAATCCCATATTCTCTTATATTCCCCTATTGGTGACCCTTAGAATTGATATAATAACTTATTTGTCATTGCTGCAAAAATATTACAATTTTACTGTTAGTTATTGTCCCTAAGTTACATTAGTTGTAATTTTGCCATGTATCACCATATTATTAACACTTTGTAAAAAAAGAAAATTCTTATATTTATATTTATATTTATACTATTAATTACAATCTTCATCTTCCACCAAAATCACTCTGTAAGACAGTCCCTAGATTATCCTCTAGCTCCCTTTCAATTGGCATTTATGTCCCTATACTACCCCTTTCACATTTATAGATCAGCATGTTAGTTATACTCACTCTAATGTGTTACCATCAACTCTATTCTTTCCACACTTTTACAATAAACCTTACAAAAATTTCTACATACAATAAGCATCAGATCCCATTCTCAATTCACATTCTATATCCTAGAAACCTACGCTCACAGAGTTTACTCATCCTATTTAGTTCATATTTATGAGATCATACAATATTTATATTTGATATTTATATCAGATCCTTTTGTATCTGGCTTAGTTCACTCAACATAATATCCTCAAATTTCATTCATGTTGTCTTATGCATCCCAAAATCATTTGTCTTTATAGCTGGACAGTATACCATTGTATGTATATACCACATTTTGTTTTTCCATTCATTGGTTGATGGACACTTGGGTTGTTTCCGTATTTCACCAATTGTGAATAATGCTGCTATGAATATCAGTGTGCCAATGTCAGTTCATGTCCTTGCTTTCAGTTCTTCTGAATGTATTCCTTGTAACAATGTCACTGTATCATATATGGAAGATCTATATTCAGCTTCTTGAGGTACTGCCAAACTCTCTTCCACAGAGGCTGCACCATTCTACACTCCCACCAACATCCTCTCTAGCACTTTCACTTTCCTGTTATTTTTTTTTAAATTAATGGTAATTATATAAGGTGTAAAATACCAAGGACATAAAGGACTTCTATTCAAATAACTACAAAACATTGCTAAAAGAAACCAAAGAAACCTAAGAAATTGAAGGACATTCTGTGTTCATGGATGAGAAGACTAACTATTAAGATGTCAATTTTACCCAAAGTGATCTATAGATTCAACACAATCCTAATAAAACTTCCAACAGCCTTTTTCTTGCAGAATTGAAAAAGCCAATTATCAAATTTAATTGGAAGGGTAAGAGGGAGCCAAATAACAAAAAATATCTTTAAAAAGAATGAAGTTGGAGGACTCTCGCTTCCTGACTTTAAAGCATATTTCTTAACTACAGTGGTAAAAACAGCATGATACTGACATAAAGATAGTTCAATGCAATTGAATTTTGAGTTCAGAAATTCACATTTATGGTCAAGTGATATTGACAAGGCTGTCAAACCCACCTAGCTGGGCCAGAACAGTCTATTCAGCAAATGGTGCTGGGAGAACTGGATATCCATATCCAAAAGAAAAAAAGAGGACCCCTATCTCACACTTCATACAAAAATTAACTCAAAATTGATCAAGGACCTAAATTTAAAAGTTACAGCCATAAAACTCCTAGAAGAAAATGTAGGGAAAATTCTTCAAGATCTTGTCGTAGGCAGTGGTTCCTTACACCTTACACCCAAAGCATGATCAAAGAAAGAAAAAAAGTAGATAAATTGGACCTCCTCAAAATTAAACACTTGTGCTTCAAAAGACTTTGTCAGGAAAGTGAAAAGGCAGCCTACTCAATGGGAGAAAATGTTTAGAAACCATATATCCAATAAGGGTTTGCTATCCATGTTATATAAAGAGGTCGTACCACTCATGATAAAAAGATAAGCATCCAATTAAAAAGTGGACAAAAGACATGAATAGACATTTTCCCAAAGAGGAAATACAAATGGCCAAAAGGCACTGCTCATGCTGTAGCATCAGCACAATCGCTTCTGGTGGTCTCTTCTCCCACAGACCTCTGGACTCCATTATGGACCCCTAGCAAGAATGTGGAGTGGGACTAGGAGAAAGAGGAAAGGACTGTTGCTCCAGCACTGCCTTCCCCAACCTCCTTCTCAGAAGCTTCCTCCCCACTCAGTGACGTTCCCCAGACATCAGGAGCTGATCACAGTGATTTGTGTATGCAGGTGGTAAAGAGTCCTCACTTACATGGCTTCCTCCTGATTCTCAGACTCTGGGTGCTCCTCCAGGGTTCTGGCTCTCAACACATAGGTTTCCAAATGTTACATCTCTCAAGACTCAGGATATCTCTTTGTATTAGTAATCTCTATTTATTCAGAAATAAACAAAATGAAGGCATTTTTCAGGCAAGGGAATAAACACACATTTGACTAATTAGAGCCACAAGAAAAACAATATAATATCAACAAAGTAGTGTTTGACATCAGCAGACCACACTAAATATATATGAGGGCTGAACTTTAGATAAAGTAAAAAAGATCTTATGCCGAAGATCCAAATTGCAAGAAGGAGATGAGAAGAGTGAACATGGAGAAATTATAAATGGCTGTTTATGAATAAAATAATAATATTGTTATTTTCATAGAAAATAAAATACATGATAACAACAGCATATGAATAGTCAGGAAGTGAAAGTTGTTAAATTTTCTAAATTTATTTAGTTCCTGGGAATAAATTAAAAGTAATAATTAAATTTAGACCATAAGAGACTAATTAAGCATACTGCAATTTTGAGAATGATCATTGAAAGAATGGAAATAGAGTTTATGTTTCCAAATTATAGACAGAAGAATGCATTGAATTAAAATTTAATCAATTCAAAAAAGTTAAGAGAGGAAAGAAAAAGAAGCACAAAACAGGTAAGAAAAACAGAAACTACAAATGGTAGAGATTTAAACTCAAAGTATCATTAATTACATTAAGTATAAATGTACTGTACTTGTTAAATGACAACGCTTGTCAGGTTGGAATAAATGCAACTGTTTACTATTTACAAAGGAAAAAATTCAAGCATAAGGATGTAGAAAAGTTGAAAGAAAAGTGATATAAAAAAGATTTCACAAGTAAAATATAAGCAAAAGCAATCTAAAGTAGTTATTTTAACCAGAGAAAACAGATTTTAAGTGAGTAACATAAACAGAAATCAAGAAGTCATTTTATAACAAACTCATTGGATTACCAGCAAGATATTTCAAATTTTCATATACCTGATAACATAACCTCAAAATACATAAAATAAATGGACATAAATACAAGAGAAATAGATTCAAAATCAAAGAGGTGTATTTTAACAAATCTCTATCAGTAATTGATAAAAGCAGGAAAGTAGCAAATTAGCACAAACACATATATACATATATGCACACAGATACAGTGCAAAAACAAGAAAATTGAAAACTACTTTGTGTGGAATGCATTCATTGGTGATAAAATTAAAAAGAATAAAAAGCCTGGATGGTGTTTCTCTTTAAGGGAAAGTGTAGGACACAGGAGACTTCTGGAATGTTGGCAGGGTTCAGGCTTTTGAGCTTGTTTGTGGTTTCACAGTTTCTTCCTTTATAATATTTATAAACTGCGCATATGTTTTTATGCATTTTTTGAAGAAAGAAAGGTATAGGAAAAATTGATTTATTTATAGGTATACAATAATATATATTGTATTTGTATTCTAGCCTCCATTCTCCACCCTCAAATTTTTCTTTTATAATTAAATGTAGTAAGCTATAATGTACTTAAAACAAAAGGGACCCTGGTTAAATGTAGAGTTTTATGAGTTCCGACAAATGTGTAAACTGGTATAACCATTACAAAAGTAAATTTATTGAGTATTTCCATTCTTCCAAAACACTTTCTTCTGCTCTTTTGCAATCACCCAGACCCAGGCCCAAGAAACCACTGGGCTGCATTTTTTCACTCTTATATAAAGTTTCTTAAACTTTACATAAATGGAATAATACAATATGTACTCTTTAGCATTTGTCTTTTTGGTTCAGCATAACGCTTCTGAGATTCATTCATATTCTTGCATGAATCAATTGTTTGCTCCTTTTTAGTGCTGAGTAGTAATACATACCAATATATCATAATCTAAATATCTGTTGATGGGCATTTGGAATTTTTCAGTTTGAGGCTCTTATGAGTAAAGCTACTGTCAACATTCACGTGCATCTTAGTCTGAAAGGGCTGCTATGACAACTTAAAGTACAGGAAATTATCGGCTCACAGTATTGGAGGCTGGAAGTCCAACATCAAAGTATTGGTAGGGCTGGCTTTCTCCCAGAGTCAGTAGCATTCTGTCAATTCTCTATCACATGGCCATCCCTCTCTCCTTGTTTCTACTTCTCTGATTTCCTTGTGTCTGCTTCTCTGATTTCTGCTGACTTCTGCCTTCTACCGCCCATATCCAGATTTCCTCTGCCATATAAATACTGCAGTTAAATTTGGCCTCATCTAAATTGGATCTCAGTGATCATATTTACAAATGAGTTAATACCTTAATTAATAATAACATCTTCAAAGGACCTATTGAAAAATATGTTCATAACCACAGGAACATGGACCCTGAATCCCAACAGAGTCGCAACACCTACCCTTCAGTTCATTGGACTCACCCAGGACAACTAACAAGGAGATGATGATGGACAATGTCCATCCCAAGGAACAGAGAGTCTGCAAGACTCAAGATTGGGGAATGCATGATGGACTAGAGTAGACTTACTGTTCTTCTACCAAAGACTTATTGTTTTCTAGCAATGGAAAAACGTTTATCATTAATGTGGAGGTAGTGGCTACTGGAGGTTCTGAGGAAAGGGAGAGGGAAAAACAGGTGTAATATAGGGGGCATTTTTGTACCTTGGAATTGTCCTGAATGATGTTGCAATGATGGATACAGGCCATTATGTATTTTGTCATAACTTACAAAGTTGTGCAGGACAGAGTGTGAACTATAATGTAAACAATAATCCACACTTAGTGGCAATGCTTCAATATATATCCATCAATTGTAGCAAATGTACCACATTAATGAAGGATGTTAATCTGGGAAAGTGTGGGAGTGGTAGGGAATGGGACATATGAGAATCCCCTATATTTTTTATGTAACATTCATGTAATCTAAAGTATTTAAAAAATAAAAATTAAATTAAGTTAAAAGACTTGATTATGTCTTTTGTGAGGGGTATGACTCAATTCCCAGCAATATGCAAGTTTTTGCATGGATATTTGCTTTCATTTTTCTTAGGTTAATATGTAGAACCAAAAAGCCAGGCACAAAGGAGTGCACATTGTATATTTCCATTTATTTCATGTTCATATATTTGTGAAAGTAATCTATGGGGATAGAAATCACAGTAGTGTTTTCCTTGGGAAGATAAGGAAGAGGATTGACTAGAAAGGGTCATGAGGGAACTTTCTAGGGTTCTGGCAAAGTTCTATAGCTTAGTTGCAGTGTTTTTTTTTTCATGAAGATATACATTTTTCAATAGTTATTGAACTGAACACTTAATATCTGTGCATTGCAACGTATACAATTATACCTCAATAAAAATTAAGATCAATGATTGGGTAATATAGGAAAAGATGAAGAATTCCTTGAGTGGAATTTCTAGAATCAGTAAGCCAGAATTATAGGAGGTTAGGGTCTCAGAGGATATGCTTAAAATTGACATTTTGGATATTGTGCAAATATTGGGAATGATATTGGTGATAGTAGTTGGAGGCTGAATTGGGAAGGAAGGAAAGATCCTCCTAAATGAGCAAATTATGAAAAAGAGTGATCAGAGTCATGGATGGATTATCCAAGTGTATTTCAAATGTATCAAGAATGGTCATCAGGTAAGAGGCGGAATCAGAAATCATGAACACAATGTTAATGTCTTTAAGAAATGAGAGAAATTCTTGGGAGTCCAGGGGATGACATCAAGAAAGAGGTAATTGTTGTTATATAGAATGACACAAACCTCCTAAGATTTCTTGTGGGAAAATAATGATATATAGTTTGGAAGTGAAAATGGGAGGAAAGGAAGACTTTCCACATTTTTAAATCTTGAAGTGTTTGGGAAGTGGAAGAAAAAAAAATCATCCTCAGGGGAAGTGGTAACCTCACAGGATGGTCCATATGTAGTCCAGTTTAAAGAAAAAAAGAATAATATCAAAGAAGAGATTAAGGATGTGGAGATGTTTTATTTTGTTTCATATTTAGAACAGTCTCTGTATATTGCAGAAGGACCGTGGACTGGTTTGGAAGTTCTGATGATTAGCTAAATTAGTGGAACACATAGATGAGAGTGGGGTTTAAGGTAAATGTAATGATGAAGGTCGGGGGTGCTGGGGCTTCCTATATCCACACAGGTAATCAGAGTTGGTAGCTTTAATGTCTAGTAGTGACTTCTTTTTTTACAGCTGAGAGAGGTGACAAACTGGGGGAAGTATCTGCCTGGGAACACTTACAAGTATGCTCTACTTTTGCAAAATGGGAGGAAAAGATACATAACCCTTCAGAGCTAATAACCAATAAAAGTGTTCAATATTCTATCTTATGAAGATGCTTTAGTGTACCAAAAATGTTATCAGAATATTTAATATCCTACACCAGCTAAGTACATAAACTCTGTTGTTGGTTCTGTGAAATACATAATATCAATCTGTACTTTAAAGGATTTTTATTGGATCATTTAGAGCTAAGATTTTGGGTTGGATATAAGATGAAGAAGTAAATTCACTGAGTGGCAAAGGTAGTCATATTGTTAAATAAGAAAAGGTTAAAAACAGTTTTATTTGTTTTTATGCTTAGTGTAGCACAGCATCCATCCTTTGAGAAAAAGGATTCTAATTTGGGAGATATAGGAAGTAAGTAAAATTTGTGAATTTGAAGATTTTTCCTATTATTTTAAATCTCAACTCCTAATAATATTCCTGGTACATTATCTCAAATTCAGCTTATGGACCATATGAGTAGGCACTGATAATGATGAAAGGAAAACTAAAAGGAAACTCTTCTTTCGTTAATAATGGATGAAAGTATTGATGAAAAAATAAGACTCATTGACCATGTCTTATTTACAGCATGGGTACAGAACATTGCTATGATTCTACCTCATTCAAAGTTGGTTATTTTGCTTGATCTATCAGCCTATGTGTCCCCATTTTGACTCCATTGGGGAATAAACATTTGACTTGGTCTTCTCTCTTTTCAAGATACAATGGTGCCTCTTGAAAGAAAGGAAATGCAGCTAACATTTCTTGGAAATGTTCTAGGAGCCACTTCCCATGTTATTACTTGAAATGCTTGCAATTCTCTGAAGTAGGAATTACACTATGGCCAACCTTACAGTTAAAGAAATTGAGGCTCAGAAAGGTTAAGTGAATTGCACAAGGTCATGGCTTTCATAATGGTGGAATTGGGACTTGAAAAGAAAAGGAAATATTTTGACCCTGTATTTTCGGGCTTTCAGAAAAACTTTTGAGTCATTTAAGACCTCAGTCCTCACGGCAGAAACACCAGCTAACAATGTCTATAAATGGAAGGGTTAACCTGGCTTCTCATCTGGGACACATAGTTGTTGATTTTTTGACACAATTAATAGACTGAGGACAAATCAGCATCAGCTGTCCAGGGGGATTGCAAATGCCCAACATCCTTTATAAGATTGTTATGAGGGTGAAGGGAGATAATTGATATGAAAGCACTTTGTCAGGGGTAGGGCCAAATAGAGATGGGTGTCCTTGGTCCTGGCTTTTTCAGAGAAGAGATGAATGAGCAAAGTATTGCATATTTGCATGGATTTGTTTTTTTATATGAAAAGTAGAAGATACTGATTTGAAATTTCATTGGTTTTCTATATATGTGGAAAATTCTGGAGGAGGGATTCGTTCCTTGTTAGTTGTCAGCTGTCCATTGTAGAGGTTTATGTGAGCAAACACCACAGGCAAACTACGTTGCTATTCCCTGGGGCATCCCAGTGTCTGGAATCTGGCAAAGATATGAAGACTAATTTAAAAAAAAAATTAATTGTACATTTTTCAGGGGAAAGCTAAAAGGGTACTTTCAAATTTCAGAGGATAACAAGAACAAGAATAGCAAACATATATTGAGTTATAAATATGTGCCGGTTTGTATATTAGGGTGTTTTTATGCACTTACTCCTTTAATCTCAGAAACTAACTATGTTGATTTGTCAACTGTTTAAATGGGACTTCAAATGCCCTATGTGCTTTACAGGATTGCTATGAGGATCAATAAAGACAATTTATAAGTTAAGTACTGTATATTAGGTATAAAAAGGTATTAACATTGTCCTTTTACAGAAAAGGAGGCCTAAAGCTTAAAAGCACTGGACAGCTTGCCCACAGTCTCACTCTTGGTGAGTGACAGCTAAAACCCAAATTTAGGTCGACCTGACTCTAATACCTGAAGGCTTATTACAGTACATTGACTTAAACAGTTAATTAATTTAGGCAAACAAGTATTGAGTATTTCCCATGTGATAGATGTTCTCCTATCAAGGAAAGTTGATCTATTAGGTGTCCAAAATGTAAGTAATTATAATAGAGGCAATTATAATTAGAGAGTAATAAGTGACATGGTAGTGATAGTTTAACCCAGAGGAGGCAGCTGTGTCAGTCAGATTTCACCAGAGAAGCAGAATATGTATATTGCAAAGAATTGGCTTATGTAATTATGGGGACTGGCTAGAAAAATCCAAAATCTGTAGAGCAGGCCATCAGGAAGGGCCAGCTGGAACTCCTGGGCATAGGTGGAAGCCACTGTCCATAGGTGGAATTTCTTCTTCATCAGGGAAGACTCAGCTCTGCAAGTTGTTTCAATTGATTGAATCAAGCCCACCCAGATTATCTTGGATAATACTTAAGTAAGGAATACTTAAAGTCAACTGAATATGGACTTTAAATCACAGCAACACCTAAAATAGCCTTTGATTGAATAATGGGACTGTTGCCCAGCCAAGTTGACACATCAAAAGGATCATTACAGCTCCAAAGTCTGAACAGGAGAAGGACAGTAGGCATCAAGAAAAGTTGCATGAAAGAATATTTTCCTAAGATGATTGTGGTAGTTTGAGGGTATATGTACCCCCAGAAAATCATGTTCTTAAAGCTGGTCCATTCCTGTGGGTGTGAAGCTATTGTGGATGGGACCTTTTGATTAGGTTACTTCAGTAGAGCGAGATCCAGGGTGTATCTTAATCCACTTACTGGAGTCTTTTATAAACGGGATGAATACTGACAGATATAAAGCCATAAAGCCAGAAGTTGCAAGCAATGGAACCCAGAATATAAGGCAGGGACCAGCAGACACTGCCATGTGCCTTGCCATATAACAGAAGAGTCCAGGATCACTGGCAGCCAGTCTTTAAGAGAAAGCATCACCTGATGATACCTTGATATGGACACTTTTCTCAGCCTTGGAACTTTAAGCTTGCAAGCCACTAACCCCTCCACCCATTTCTATTGTATTGTATTTTGGCAGCCTAGCAGACAAAAACAATGTTTCTTAAAAGACACATAGACTTTCTTTAGCCAGAATCAGAGTGGGATATGGGAGCTCCAGGTTGGCAAAGGTAGCTCCATGCTTTCAAGATTACTAGATTGTAAACTCTATGAGAGAAGCAAGTGCCTTTGGCTCTTTCATTTACCTCTGCTTAACCAACACCTGGTAGTGAATATTAAACAAGACACCACCTCTTTGGGGAAAAATAAATGGTGTTACAAATAGCTGTCCTTCATCTTGGGAGGCTTCAAGGTTTAGAACTGGCTTATGAAGAAAAGAATTTAGAAAAGAAGAGAGACTTGACATGGCATTTCCGAGAGGCACCCACTGATGGCTATGCTAGGCTGTGCCTACATATCTGTCTGGTGGAAGGTCTGCTGACTCTTAGGCACTCCAGAGCTTCCTTCTTTTATGCTTATACTTAGGGCTACCATCAATACACAACTGTGGCTGCTACTGTTTCTGCTATTGCTGTTGTTAAAACTGATGACTACCATACTTTGTCCGCCATGTTCCAGGCATTGCCACTGTGCTAGGCAATGTAGATGCTTGCATAGATTGCTACAAAAAGCACATGAATATGTATATCTCTGTTTTACAGATGTGAACACTGAGGCTCTGAGAGGTTAAGAGATGTGTCCAAGTTTCTCTCTCTCCCTCTCTAAACTATGCTATTATATATATATACTATGCTATTAGAAATCATCAGAATTTCTCTTACCATTAGAAAGAGATGGACTTTATCAAGCCCAAGACATCAAATAAAATGAACCTAGTAAAATTTATTTCTTACATGTCAGCACACCTCGGTTAAAACTTCCAGTTCTACCCACCAAATGGAAGGTTTGTCATCTTAGGCACCTTAGGCAGTAATCTTAGGCCTATTATATGATGTCTCTGGATCTCACTTACCACTTCTGTTAAAGGGGAATCCTAAGGACTTCTCTGCCTATTTTGCCAATCAAATGACACAGTGGCTGTCACTCTCACCATACACCACCACTATTTTAGCTGCTACCGCAAAGCTAATAGCAACAGAACAAAATTCACCGAGTCTTTCTATGAATGAGGCCCTCTTCTAAATCCTTCACATTACACATTGACCTTCAAGGTAAGTCTACTATCCCCCTTTTATAAGGGAGGAAAACAAAGCAGAGAGAAATTAAATAAACTGCCCAAGGGCACACAGGTTTTAAGTCCTCAAGCAAACCCAATACAGCCAGTTCTACTTCTTGCCTCTTTTCCTCAAATTTGTCCCCCCAAAGGCACAAATTTCCTTGAAGGTAAGCACTTCACTAATAGACTAATTATATTTTCGGTACACCTTTGCATGCTGTTTTCAAGAACAAAAATTCAGTTGCTTGTCTGCAGAAGAAAAATACTGTCATTTTGCAGTTTGGATCCCTGCATTTTAACCTTTGCCCTTAAGAAGATAAAATGGCTGCTTGAATTTACTAGTAACAACTTACACTGGTGATTTAGAGGGAACATGGTAATATTTCTCAAGAAGATGAAAATTGGAACTTGCGATAATTTATCAAGGGTATTCTTCAAAGAATCCAAGATCCTTTTATGTAACATGTTTTTCACAGTGACTGGCAAAAAGCAGGGGCAGTTTATCTCTAATGCTCTCGTTTCAAGATGTACACTCTGATTTGTGAGATAGTAGATATGACTTCTCAGTCTTTTCATCTAAGTCTATTACACTGACACCCTGAATGTCAAAGGAACAGGTGAAAAGAAGATATGTATATATAAAAATCAAAGTTTTCTGAAAATGGAAATGGATCTATTTTGGGATTCTGTGGCAAAGGCAGCCAACTTATCAAGATGCAGCGAGAAAGTTGGAGTTGGAAAAGTGGAAGGTAAAACTTTCAAAAGATTTCTAAGGTCCCTATTCTCCAATTATAGTAATTCTTAAGTGTTCAAAACATATTCAACTCTAACCAGGCAGTTTCTTCTAATCACCTTTTTTGGTTTAAACTGGAGGATCACTTGTTAAAATCTCTCTGATTATTAAAAATGTGCATATGCTTTGATTGAGTTCCTTCTAGGATTTTATCCTACTGATCTACATGCATACATTTTTGAGAATTTATGAAGAAGAATATTCATTGTTGCATGATTTATAACAGCAAATATTTAGAAAAAACTTAAATCTTTATCATTGGTACCTAACAATATAGCTTCAACATATGTCAGGCAAAAATTGACAGAAATTCAATGAGAAATTGCTTAATCAACATTTTTTAAAGATTTTAACTTAGCTCTTTCAATAATGATTGATTGAGCAGTGAAATTGTTAAGATTATAAACAAATTAATAACAGTAAATATTTGCTGTAACAAAAATATATAGAATATTGCACTCCATATTAGTGAACATACAATCGTTTTGAGCTCAAATTATATCTTTAAAAAAATTGACTATATACCATAGCACAGAACATCAAAATAGATATTGAAATCTCAGTCAGCCTACTACTCTCTCCAACTGCAATGTAATAAAATTAGAAATCATTAAAATACTTGGAACTGAAAATCCAACAAAGGATTAATATCTACAATATAGAAAGAACTCATATAAAAATTAACAACACCAATAATATAGCCCAAAGTAAAAATGGACAAAGAATATAAATAGGCAATTCCCAGAGAAGGTACTCCAATCTCCTGTTAATCTCAAACAAAGTCAAGGCAGGAGGTGATGAGATTGCTTCCCATACCCCCTACATTCTCCCCCTCCCCCACCCCAGAGAGGAGAGTTGCTCTTAAAATCCTCTTGTGTAGGTCAGGAGGTCCTTTTCCTTAATTACTAAGCACAAAATGTGGGGTGTGAAGTCTTGTTCTTTTGTCATATCTGTGAAATCTCTCACCATCTATACCATTACCACTGCTGAGCACAGCTGGGCTTAATGTTATCTTGCAGCAAAGTGAAGTAGAATGGAGGATCACACAAAGGAGGAAAGGATTAGGATGTCTTTTTCCACAGAGCAACCACCTCCTGAGGCGGGAAATGGTCATTTCTTTTTCATTCTCACAATGAAATCAAGCTAATAAATTACAGGTCCTAGATTCCACAGGGAAAAGAAATTTCAATAATTCCTTGTATTTAGAACATTTCTGTTTTCAAAGTAGCTCAAAGCTTTTAGTAGATTTTTTTTCCAACTTCAGATCCCCCATGCTTTAATGAAGCCTTCTTCAATCATGTGTGAAGGGACTGTTTTCCTTTAATGTTTATTTTCTTATTCACATACTCCTGAAACGTAAGACCTATAGACACTAAACATTGCACTAGAAATGTTTTGTTTCTATTTATACATAAGTATTGGTCTTTCTGCTCCCTTGGCTTTTGGGGATTCCCCCATGGTTTATTTTTCATGTTCTTCTCCTAAGAAAATGACTGATGATCTCTAAGAACACGTTATTGATGTTTGCATTAGAAGGCAAGCTCAGAGTAATGGAGAGTAATGGCCGCACTTTTTAGAATTGAAAGACCTAGGTTTGAGTTACGGTTTTGCCACGTATTATATGACCTTGAATAAATTAATTTATTTTCCTATGCCTTAGTTTCCTTATTTATAAAATGACATTGTTGGTTCCTTTCTTATTACAACAAAATGGTAGCTCAGGCGTCTCAGTCCACAACTTTCTCTCACTTATCCTGTTTCTTCTGTTCTCATGGGAACTTCTCCTCCTTCAATGTACTTCCACACTTTTCCTCCATCTAGAATCAATTGTATCAAGGGTTTCTTTTTGAGTTATTTACCTGCCCTATTACTGAAAGGATAACATTTATTTTTTCTCAGTGAGTTGAATTGAAATGATTTAGTTTGAGGAGTTGATTGTGTTACTGCTGACTAACATTTAAATTCTTTAGCTCCATGCAGAATAGAAGGACAATCTGGGATTGCCATAAGGTGGTCACACCATTTTTCCTGTGATTATTCCTGCATCAATGCTCTGGAAAATGGTGTTTCATGTCCATTTCTGAGATACTTTGACAGGCTGAAGTTATGACTGAATGTCCTTACAGACTTTAGGAAGTAATTTGATTAGAAACAACTAAATAAAAAGTGAAGGTTTAATGAATATTTTCAAGTTTGCTTTGCTTTTGTTGGTCATATTTTATCTATAAGTCTCATTCCCACACATTTTAAATCAGCTATGTTCTTTCTGAAAAATCTTGCCTTCTTATTGGTTTACGCAATATGTTCATGTTAGCTTTCTTTTTAATTAAATAAGTTTAGGTTTACAGAAAAATCATACAGAAAATACAGAGTTCTCATATACCCCCCACCCCTCACAAATACATTTTCACATATTATGATCTCTTTCCATTAGTGTGATGTCTTTGCTAGAATTTATGAAACAATATTAATATAATTATACTATTGACTATAGTCCATAGTTAACATTAAGATTCATTGTTTATGTTGTGCAGTCCTATAGTTTTCAAATATATATTTATATATATGTTAAAATATATAATTCAGTGGTGTTAATTACATTCACAATGTTGTGTGACCATCACTACCATCAATTACCAAAATTTTTCTATCAGCTCAAACAGAAACTGTACCAATCAAGCATTAAATAGCCCTTCTCTAACCTCACCCAGGTCCTTGGTAACCTGTAATCTAGTTTCTGACTCTCTAAATATGCTTATTATAATGATTTCATATCAGTGTGATCATACAATATCTGTTCTTTTATGTCTGGCTTATTTCATGCAACATGATGTCTTCAAGGTACTTCCATATTGTCTCATGTATCAGAACTTCAGTTATTTTTACTGCTGAATAGTATTTCTTTGAATGTGTTTTCATTCAATTGTTTATACATTCATCTGTTGATAGATGCTGGTGTTGCTTCCATCTTTTGACAATTGTGAATAATGCTACTGTGAACATCGTTGTGCAAATATCCTTTAAAGCCCCTGCTTTCCATTCTTTTGGGTATATATCTAGAAGTGGGATTGCTGGGTCATATGGTAACATAATACTTAACTTTCTGAGGGCCCATAAAACTCTTTTCCATAGCAGCTGCACATTTTATATAACCACCAACAGTGAACAAGTGTTCTTACTTCTCCATATTCTCACCAACACTTGTGGTGTGAAATTGTATCTCATTGGGTTTTTTGTTTGCATTTCCCTAATGGCTAAAGATGTTCAGCATTTTTTTCAGGTGCTTTTTGTATATCTTCTTTGGAAAAAATATCTTTTCATGTCTTTTGTCCATTTTTTAATTGGGTTGTTTTCCTTTATGTTGTTGAGTTGCAGGATTTCTTTATGTATTCTGGATTTAAACCCTTATTGGATATGCCATACCCCAAATGCTTTCTCCATTTTATAGGTTGTCATTTTACTTTCCTTATGAAGTCCTTTGATTGACAAAAGTTTTTTTTATTTTGATTAAGTCCTATTTATCTATCTTTTTATTTGTTACTTGTGATTTTGGTGTAGTCTGAGAAACCAACAAGCTAACACAAGATCCTGAAGATTCTCTTTCTGTTTTCTTCCAGGAGTTTTATAGTTTTGGTTCATATATTTAGGTCTTTGAACCATTTTGAGTTAATTTTTATATATGATGTGAAATATGGTTCCATGTTTATTCTTCTGCATATGGATATCCAGGTTTCCCAGACCATTTGTTGAAGAGACTATTCTTTCCCAATTGATTAGACTTGAAACACTTGTCAAAATCAATTGGGAGGATTGTGGGAAGATGGCATCATATTAGGCAGACAAGGCTCAGCTCTTTCACAAAAACTAAGGAGAAAGAGCCAAAAACTGCCCAAGGAATCTGCTTTGGAGGTCAGCAGACCAGGACAGTGCTTCACAACTCCCAGGAGGGCGAGGAACAGGGAGATGAAGAATCAAAACAACAACAACAACAACAAACTGTGAGTTACTAAAACTCCCAGCCACAGGGAAGGGCTCCCCTCCCCCAGCCTGGAGATGTTAAGTGGGGGTAAAACCCCTAGCTCATTGAAGTTGACAGAGAGGGAAACACACATCTTCTTCCCTGTCATCTGTTACAAGGGAAAAGGGAGGGGGAGTTGGTGGGCTTTTCTTTAGTGAATTTGGCCAGCAGAGCCCACTTTGGATCTTGGCTCTGGCCAGACCTAAACAAAGGAAAACTGAGAGAGATACACCTCCATGGAAAGGTGCACCATCTCTGGCTGGTCCAGAAATTGCATGGACAAAAACTGCTTTTAGGGTTCTCTTTATCTCACCACTGGGAGAAAATCTGCACACCAGTAGTGAGTCCCTGGCATGATTTTGATAACTTAAGCAGAGCAATTTGAAAGACTTAAGATAAGTTGAACCAAATATCAAAGAAGAGCTGTGAAAAAATAATAATAGGCAAGAAAGAGAAATTGGCCATCAGAGTAAATTCACCAATATATTCAGATTCTTAGACATCAACAAAAAATTGCAAGCCATGTGGGAAACAGGAAGAGATGGCCCAGCCAAAGGAACAAACCAAATATCCTGAAGAGATACAGGATTTAAGACAAGTAATCAATGATAATAACACAACTCTCCTAAATTAATTTAAAGAATTGAAAGAAAATATGACTAAAGAGATAAAGGATACTAAGAAGATACTGGAGGAGCCTAAAAAACAATTTGAAAGTCTGCAAGGAAAAGTAACAGACCTTATGGGAAAGAAAGACATGATGGATGAGATTAAAAATATATCAGAGGGAAGGTGCATCGGCTGGTCCGGCGGGGAAAATGCCAGTGGCAGTAATGGCGGAAAGTGCCTTCAGTTTCAAAAAGTTGCTGGATCAGTGCGAGAATCAGGAGCTCGAGGCTCCTGGAGGAATTGCCACACCCCCAGTGTATGGTCAGCTTTTAGCTCTATATTTACTTCATAATGACATGAATAATGCAAGATATCTTTGGAAAAGAATACCACCTGCTATAAAATCTGCCAATTCTGAACTTGGGGGAATTTGGTCAGTAGGACAGAGAATCTGGCAGAGAGATTTTCCTGGGATCTACACAACCATCAACGCCCACCAGTGGTCCGAGACGGTTCAGCCAATCATGGAAGCACTAAGAGATGCAACAAGGAGAGGAGCCTTCACCCTGGTTTCTCAGGCATATACCTCCATAATCGCTGATGACTTTGCAGCCTTTGTCGGGCTTCCTGTAGAAGAGGCTGTGAAAGGTATTTTAGAACAAGGATGGCAAGCTGACTCCACTACGAGAATGGTTATGCCCAAAAAGCCGGTTGCAGGAGCCCTGGATGTTTCATTTAATAGGTTTATTCCCTTATTAGAGCCTGCCCCAGTCCCACCAATCCCCAATGAACAGAAGTTAGCCAGATTGACCGATTACGTGGCTTTCCTTGAAAACTGAGTTGTCATTCAGAGTTCAAGATCCACCTTCAGAATCCTGTATACCAACAAATAGAGAAATGTAAAATTTTTATTTTCAATTTATTGAATGGATTAAGTACCTCGGCATTCCCTATGGAGTATGTGATAAAATACATATATAATATAAAGTATATTATATATATTTTGTCCTTAAACATTGTGCTGAATAGAAGTTAAAACAAGTCTCATTTTGTAATATTCATCAGTTTGGATGGAGCCTATCAGTATTACATGGCGAGGTTATTTTTCCTAGTGACTCATAAACATAGCTCTCCTGTTCAACATGGAGCAGTGGTTATCAGCTGTTTTCCCTGTTGCTCCCCGCCGCCCATACACAACACACTCCCATCGGTACCGTTGGTTGGTAGTCGGGTGATTCATCTGGGGTTTGAGGAGGCTGATCTCGGAAGGCAGTATCACAGCTGCTGGAAATTCAGACTCACCCTCTTTGGAGAATGTGTTCTCTCTCTCTCCCCATCTCCTGAGACTCACCAATGTAGAATAGTAAACCATAGCTGAGGGACAAAAGACCATTTCCTTTAAAAAACAGTTTACTAACTTTAGATTTTTTCTAATGCTGTGCGTGCATCCATTGCTGGCAGTGGAGGGCTTGCCATGAAAATGCAACTTATTTAAGACGTCATGGAGAATGTTAAGTTATAATATCTCTTTTCAGAAGAAAGGAAAAGTTTGGAATGCATGATATTGGAAGAGCAGCTATTAAGAGAAGTGATACACTTGGTACAACTCTCCTTGCAGCCTGTCGGTTGATTGTATTTATCCCTCAGTTCAAGTACTGCCTTTTAGAGAAATACTGAACAACCAATCTTTCATTTTGTGTGTATTACAGCCCTCTGAACGTTTGAACTTGTTTATTGTATCTTCATTCTGTGTTTATTCAGTAAATATTTAATGGAATTCTTCAACTCTTTCATCTGCAGTAGTCTGTAAGAATTTCATTGTTCTGGTCTTTTTTTCTGTGGACAAATTCTAATTTGTCATTATCTCTCTGAAAATATGGATTTTTCAGTTAAATAGAAATGACCTTTATAGTCATAATTACATGATGTGTGTTTTCACTCATTTTGAATGTTTTATCAGCTGACATGACTCAAAATTGCTTTATGAAGAAGTCTTGGGTTTTTTATTTGGACAAGCCAAGCATCCTTCCTTGGTCCTTTTGTAACAACTCTAATTCTAATATGTGACAGTACTTTGTGTCTGAAATGCTATTATCTTCTCACCCCTATTTCTTCTTATAATAAATATTGTTCTGTTCCTCATATACCTAATATATATATATATTTGAGGCACATAGAGCAGATTTGAATTGCTCAAAGACAGAATTGGTGATTTGGAAGACAGAATATCTGAACTGGAAAAGACAGGAGAACAGAAAGAGAGGAGAATGGAAAAAAATGGAACAGGGTGTCAGGGAATTGAATGACAATGTGAAATGCACAGACATTCCCATTATCAGTGACCCAGAAGGAGAAGAAAATGGAAAAGGGACAGAAAGAATATTTGAGGAAATAATGACTGAAAACTTCCCTACCCTTATGACAGACATAAATATCAATACCCAAGAAGGACAATGTACCACAAACAGAATAAATCTGAATAGACCTACCCTGAGACCCCTACTATTCAGAATGACAAATATTAGAGATAAAGAGGATTCTGAAAGCAGAAAGATGAAAAGCAAAGCATCACATATAAGGGAAACTTAATAAGATTAAGTGCTGACCTCTCATCAGAAACCAAGGAGGAGAAAAGAAAGTGTTATGATGTATTGAAGGTATTGAAAGCAAAAAACTGCCAGCTAAGAATTCTATATCCAGCAAAGCTGTCCTTCAAAAATGAAGGAGAGTTCAAAGGCTTCACAGACAATCAAAAACTGATAGAATATGTTACCAAAAGACCAGATTTACAAGAGAAACTAAATGGAGTGCTGTAGCCTGAAAGAAAAAAAAAAACAAGGATATGAGACTTAGAGAAGAGTGTAGAAATGAAGATTATAAGAAAGGGTAGATTAAAGTGTAAAAAGATAGACAATAGAACAATATGGCAACAGAAAGCCAGAGATCAAAATGGATGAAGAAGTTATGCTTTACAGTAATAACGTTGAATGTTAATGACTTGAATTCCCTAATCAAAAGACAGAGACTGATAGAATGGATGAAAAAATAAGAACCATTTATACAAAAGACTTATGTCAGATGTAAGGACACACCCAGGTTAAAAATGAAAGGTTGGAAAAAGATATTCCATGTAAATAGTAATAAAAAAAGCAGGAGTAGCAATGCTAATATCGGACAAAATATATTTTAAATGCAAAACCATTATAAGGGATGAAGAAGGTCATTATATATTAATAAAAAGGGCAATTTAAGTAGAAAAAATAACTATACCAAATATTTATGCACCTAAACTCAGTGTCCCAAGATACATTAGGCACACACTGGTAAAGCTGAAGGAGAAATAGATGTCTCTACAATAATAGTTGGAGACTTCAAAACACCACTCTTAGTATTGCAGAGAGCATCTGGACAGAAGATAAATAAAGAAATAGAGAACTTGAATAGTATGATAAATGAACTAGACTTAAGAGACAACTATAGAGCATTGCACCCCAATACAACAAGATGTACATTCTTTTCAAGTACTCGTGGATCCTTCTCCAAAAATAGACCATATGTTGGGTCACAAGATAAGTCTCAACAAACTTAAAAATATTGAAATTATACAGAACACTTTCTCTGATCATAGTGGAATAAAACTAGAAATCAATAATGGATGGAAAAAGGGAAAAATCATAACTATATGGAGATTAAATGACACACTCTTAAATAATCAGTGGATCAAAGAAGAAATTGCAAGAGAATTCAGCAAATATCTTGAGATGAGTGAAAATGAGAACACAACATATCAAAACCTATGGGCTACTGCAAAGGCAGTGCTGAGAGGGAAATTTATAGCCCTCAATGCTTATATTAAAAAAGAAGAAAGAGCTAAAATTGAAGATCTAACTGCACACCTGGAAAAAGAGCAGCAAACTAACCCCTAACCAAGCCAAAGGAAAGAAATAGTAAAGATCAGAGCAGAAATAAATGAAACTGAGAAAAAATAAAACAGTAGAGATAATCAACAAAACCAAAATTTGGTTCTTTGAGAAGATGAACAAAATTAACAAACCCTTAGCCAGACTGAAAAAGAAAAATAGAGAGAAGACACAATTAAAATCATGAATGAGAAGGGGGACATTACCACTGACCCTGCAGAAATAAGAGAGATCATAAGAAGATACTATGAACAACTGTATGCCAAAAATCTAGAAAATGTAGATGAGATAGACAAATTCCTAGAACACACAAACCACCTACACTGATTTTACAAGAAACAGAAGACCCTCAACAAACCAATCACAAGTGTAGAGATTGAAACAGTCATCAAAAATCACCTAAAGATGAAAAGCCAAGGACCAGATGGCTTCACATGTGAATTTTACCAAGCATTCCAAAATGAACTAATACTGATTGTGCTCAAGCTCTTCCAACAAATTGAAAAGGAAAGAATGCTACCGAACTCATTCTATGAAATGAACATCACCACCAGATAAAAATATTATGAAAAAATAAAATTATTGACCAATATTTCTAATGAATATAGATGCAAAAATTCTCAACAAAATACTTGCAAACAGAATTCAAAAGCACATTAAAAGAATTATACACCACAATCAAGCAGGTTTTATCCCAGGTATTCAAGGGTGGTTCAACACAAGAAAATCAATTAGTGTATTAAACCACATTGATAAATTGAAGAAGAAAAATCACATGATCACATTTGACAATATATAGCATCCTTTCTTGATAAAAACACTCCAAAAGATAGGAATAAAAGAAAGCTTTCTCAATATGGTAAAGTGCATATTTGAAAAACTTACAGCTAGCATTGTACTCAATGGTGAAAGACTGAAAACTTTCCCGCTGAGATCAGGAGTTAAGGGAAGGATGCCCACTGTCACCGTTATTATTCAAGCTAGAGTAAAAGAAAGTAAGCTAGACAAAGAAAAAAAAAGGCACACAAATAGGAAAGGAAGATGTAAAACTTTCACTATTTGCTGATGACATGATCCTATATTTAGAAAATCCTGAAAAATGCACAGAATAGCTACTAAAATTAATAGGCAAATTCAGCAAAGTTTCAGGATACAAGATTAATATGCAAAAATAATAGCATTTTTATATACTACTGATGTGCAATCTGAGGAAGAAATCAGGAAAAAAATTCCATTTATAATATTGACTAAAACAATCAAATATTTAGGAATAAACTTACCCAAGGGCATAAAGGACCTGTATTCAGAATACTACAAAACATTGCTAAAAGAAACTGAAGAAGACTTAAATAAATGGAAGAACATTCCATGTTCATAGATTGGAAGACTAAATATTGTTAAAATGTCAATTCTACCCAAATTATTTTAAAGATTCAATGAAATCCCAATAAAAATTCCAACAACTTTTTCTGCAGAAATTGAAAAGCCAGTAATCAAATTTCTTTGGAAGGGTAAGGGGCTCTGAATAGCCAACAATGTCTTTACAAAGAAGAACGAAGTTGGAGGACTCTCACTTCCTGACTTTAAAGCACATTATTTAGCTACAGTGATAAAAACAGCATGGTACTGGCATAAGGACCAAGAGACTGACCAATGGAACTGAATGAAGAACTCAACAATCGACCCTCACATCTACAATCAACTCATTTTTTGACAAGACTGTTAAGCCCACCCAGCTGGGCCAGAAAAGTATATTCAACAAATGGTGCTGGGAGAACTGGGTAACCATATCCAAAAGAAAAAAGAAGACCCCTATCTCATACCTTATACAAAAATTAACTCAAAATGTATCAATAACCTACATGTAAAAACAACAACCATGAAACTCCTAGAGGAAAATGTAGGAAATCATCTTGAAGATCTTGTGGCAGGCAGTAGTTTCTTAAACCTTACACCCGAAGCATGAGCAACAAAAGAAAAAATAGATAAATGGAACCTCCTCAAAATTCAACACTTTTGCACCTCAAAAGACTTTGTCAAATGAATGAAAAGGCAGCCAACTCAATGGGAGAAAATATTTGGCAATCACATATCTGATAAGTGTTTAATATACATGATATATAAGGAGATCATACAATTCAACAATAAAAAGACAAACTGCCAATTAAAAAATGGGCAAAAGACTTGAAAAAATAACTGTCAGAAGAAGAAATACAAATGGTGAAGAAACAGATGAAAAAATATTCAACATCACTAGCAATTAGGGAAATGCAAATCAAAACTACAATGATATATCATTTTACAACTATTAGCCTGGCCACTATTAAAAAGTTGGAAAACTATAAATGTTGGAGAGGATGCAGAGAGATAGGTAAACTTATTCATTATTGGTGGGAATGTAGAATGCTACAGCCACTGTGGAGGACTGTTTGGCAGTTCCTAAGGAAGTTGAATAATGACTTGCCACAGGACTTGGCAATACAATTGCTAGGTATATACCCAGAAGAACTGAAAGTAGTGACACAAATAGACATCTGCACACTGATGTTCATAGTAGCGCTATTCACAATAGCTAAAATTTGGAAACAACTCACATGTCCATCAACTGATGAATGGATAAACAGATTGTGGAGTATACACACAATGGAATATTACACAGATATAAGAAGAAATGAAATCATGAAACGTATGACAACATGGATGAATGTGGAGGACATTATGTTGAGTGAAGCAAGACAGACACCAAAAGGACAAATACTGTAAGATTGTCCTATTATGAACTAAATATAATATGTGAAATATAAATATATTTTGTGAAATATAAATACCTGTAGAATTGCATATATAAGACCATTTATCTTTGAAGCAGAACAAATATAAGTTAATACTACAAAATATTAATATTGGACAAAAAAAACATATACTAAGTGAAGGACACCAAACACAGGGTACTACATTTTGTATGATTACATTTATATAAAATGTAAATATAAATCAATTTATAAAGATGAAATTAGAGTAGTGGTTATGTGGGTCTGAGGAAGGAATGCTAAGGAGTGTGGAGTCTTTCTTTTTGGGGTATTGAAATCATTCTAAAATTTTTGAGTTGATGAATGTACAACATTATGGTTAAACTAAAAGTCATTGATTATACACTTTGGATAGATCATATGGTATGTGTATATATCTCAATAAAACTGGTTAATAAATAAATAACTGTGCAAGAATAGCCAGAAAGAGCAACTATGTACAGCAGGGGAAACACAGAGAGATTGATAGGTGAAGAATTTTCTTGTTTGTTTGTTTGTCTGTTTTCTGTTTATTATTATTGAAATAATGAAAATGCTCTAATAATGACTGAAATTATGAATGCACAACTTTGTGATTATACCAAATACCATTGATTGTACACTCTGAATGAATTGTATGCTCTATTAATATGTATCAATAAAATTGATTTGTTTAAAAAAAATCAATTGGTTGTCCTGGGTGAGTCCAATGAACTGGAGAGTAGGTGTCGTAACTCTGCTGAAATTCAGGGCTCAACTGGCACATGGACAATGCCCATGCCAAGAAACAGAGAGTTTCTGCAACTGCAAGCAAGATAGTTCTATCCATCTGCCCCATGGGATCTAAACTCCTTCTCATTTAGAAGCAGAGTGGGCATCACCATTCCAAAACCCTCAAGACTGGGAAATGAACAATGGAATAAAGTAGACTTATTATTATTCTACTACATACATTATTATTCTAGCAATGTGTGATGGTTAGGCTAATGTGTCAACTCGGCCAAGTAGTTGTGTCCAGGTGTTTGTTCCAGCAAGCACTGGGCTAATTGTAATGCAAGAGCATTTATGGACTTCAATCACCAGTGAGTTTACTGCGTGGATGGCTGATTACATCTGCATCAATCAGGGAGATTACATTATCAATGGGTGGTGCTTTTATCCAATCAGTTGAATGACTTAAAAGTGGAAGTGATTTCAACATTCACAGAGAATTTCCCAGCTCGTCGTTGGACAGGCAACTTCTCCCAGAGACTCATCAATGACCTTTCATCAGAGCCCCTGGTTTGCAGCTTGCCTGAGGAACCTGGACTTGTGTGTCCCCATGGTCGCGTGAGAGACTCTTTTAGAGTTCCATATTATTCACAGATATCTCCTGCTGATTCTGTTTCCCGAGAGAACCCTGACTAATACACAATGGAAGAGCTCTTATCATTGATATAAAGGCAGTGGTCACCAGAGGTTCTGAGGTATGGGGGAGGGAAGAATAGATGTAATATGGGGGCATTTTCGGGACATTGGAGTTGTCCTGCATGACATTGCAGTGATGGATACAGGCCATTATATATTTTGTCATAACGTATACAATTGTGTGGGACAGAGTGTAAACTATAATGTAAACTGTAATTCATGGTTAGTAGCAATGCTTCAATATGTATTCATCAATTGTAACAAATGTACCACAGTAATGAGGGATGCTTTTGATGTGGGAAAGTGTAGGAAGGGGATGAAATTAGGATATGGGAATCTCTTATATTTTTTAATGTAAACTTTATGTAATCTGAAGCTTCTTTAAATATAAAAAAATTAATTAAAAATCAATTGTTCATAGACATGAAGGTTTATTTCTTTATTCTCAATTGAATTCCGTTGGTCTATATGTCTGTTCTTGTGCCAGTACCATGTTGTTTTCATTACTATAGATTTATAATAATTTTTAAATGGGATGTGAGTTTACCAACTTTGTGTTTTATGTTTTCAAAATGGCTTTGCTATTTTGGGTCCCTTATCCTTCCTTATAAATTTGACAATTTACTTTTTCATTTCTACAAAGAAGACTGAATTTTCAGTGGAATTGCATTCAATTTGTAAATTGCTTTGGGTAGAATTGACTTCTTAATGACGTTTATCCTTCCTGTTCACAACATGAAATGCCCTTCCATTCATTTAGTTCTTTTTTGTTTTCTTTTAGCAATGTTTTGAAGTTTTCCATGTATATGACCTTTATAACCTAAAAATTTAATTCTAGATATTTGATTCTTTAATTTTCTATTTTAAATTGATTTTTTTCTTGATTTCCTCATGACATTGTCCATTGATAATGCATAAAATTACTACTGTGTCTTACATTTTGATCTTGTACCCTTCCACTTTGCTGAAATTTGTTTATTGGCTTTAGTAGTTATAGGATTTTCTATACATAAGATCATGTGATCTGCAAATAAGGAAAGTTTTATTTCTTCCTGTCCAATTTGATTTGGTTGCTTTTATATCTTTTTCTTGATAGCTGCTATGGCTAGAACTCCAGTACATTATTGAATAACAGTGGTGACATTGGGTATCCTTGTCTTGTTCCTGATTTCATAGGGAAGGCTTTCAGTCTTTCACCACTGATGTTACCAGTGGGTTTTTCATATATGCCTTTTATCATGTTGAGGAACTTCCCTTATTTCTAGTTTCCTAAGTGTTTTTATCAAGAAGGGGTATTGGGTTTTTTTCAAATGCCTTTCCTGGATTAATTGAGATGATCATTTTCTTCCTTTGTGGTGGTTTGGAGCTATGTAACCTAGAATAAAATGTCCTTATACTTACTCCATTCCTGTGGATGTGAACCCATTGTAAGTATGACTTTTTGTTGAGATTACTTCAGTTAAGGTATGGTCCATCTCAATAAGGGTGGGTATTCATCCTATTATTGGAGTCCTTTATAAATATGATGAAATTCAGACAGATAGAGACAAAGCCATGGAGGGAACAGCCAGAAGCTGAAATCACCAGAACCCTGAAGACAAGGGAGAGGCCAGGGGAGGCTGCCATGTGACAGAGGAGCCAAGGGTCAAGGATCACCTAGCAGCCCCAGAATGCCAGTCTTTGGGAAGAAAGCATTATCTTGATTTGGACTTCCTCTTAGCCTCAAAACTTTTAGCTAAATTAATTCTCATTGTTTAAGCATGGTATTTGCTTGAGCAGTCAAGGAATTTAAAATATTCTTCATTCTGTTAATGTGATGTGCTACATTAATTGATTTTCTTACATTGAACTACACTGTTGCATACCTGGGATAAATTCCACTTAATCATGGGTTATAATTCTTTAGCTGTGCTGGTTTGCCCATATTTTATCAAGGGTTTTTCCATCTATATTCATTAAGGATGTTAGTCTTCAATTTTCCTTTCTTGTAGTGCCTTTATCTGGCTTTGGTATTAGAGTGATCTTGACCTTGTAGAATGAATTAGGAAGTTCTCCTTCCTTTCAACTCTTTGGGAGAGTTTGAGGAATGGTGTTAATTATTCTTGGACTGTTTGGTAAAATTTACCAATGAAGCCATCTGGTGCTAGGCTTTTCTTTGTTGGAAGGCTTTTGATGACTAATTCTTTACATGTTGTTGGTCTATTGATGTCTTTTGTTTCTTCTTGAGTCAGTGTAGTATTCGTTTTGTCCTACGAATTTGTCCAATTTATTTAGATCATCTTTTTTTGGCATATAGTAGTTCATTGTATTCTTTTATTATCCCTTTTATTTCTGTGGGGTTGGTAGTGATATCCCCCCATTCATTTTTGAATTTAGTTCCTTTGTCAGTCTAGCTTAAGGTTTGCCAATTTTATTGACCTTTTCAGTGAATTCACTTAGGTTTTATTGATTTGCTATACTTTTAATATTATTATTCTTTACTTCTCTTATCTCCACTCTAAGCTTTATTATTTCCTTCCTTCTGTTTGCTTTGGATTTCTTTTGCTCTTCTTTTTCTAGATCTTCCAGTTGTGAGGTTAGGTTGCTGATTTGAGAAATTTCTTCTTTTTTAAAATGTAAATATTTTGAGTTATAATGTTCTGTCTCTGCACTGCCATTGCTGCATCACATAAGTTTTGGTATTTCGCATTTTTGTTTTCATTCTCCTCAAGATTTTTCCTAGTTCCTTCTGTGATTTCTTTTTTGACCCATTGGTTGTTAAAGAGTGTGTTCTTCAATTTCCATTTATTAGTGAATTTTTCAGTCTTTCTAGCTTTATTCTATTATGATATAAGAATGTACATTCTACCATTTCAATATTTTTAAATTTAAGACTTGTTTTGTTACCAAACATACAATCTGTTCCTAGAGAATGTCCCATATGCACTAGAGCAGGATGTGTATTCTGTTGATGTTAAAGTGTTCTATTTATATTTTTTTGTATACTTGTTGGATAGAATTCAAGTCTTTTATTCCCTTATTGATCTTCTAGATATTTTATTCATTATTGACAGTGCAGGGGTGTATTGAAGTCTCCTACTATTAATGTAGAACCATCTATTTCTCCCTTCAAATCTGTCATTATTTGCTTCATATATTTTAGGACTCTGCCATTAGGTTCATCTATATTTTTAAATTTTCATGTCTTTATTGTTGATTTGACCCCTTTATCAGTATATAGTGACTTTCTTTGTCCCTTGTAACATTTTTTGACTTACTGTCTATTTTTTTTTTTTTTATATTAGTATGCTACCCCAGCTCTCTCTTGGTTACTATTTGCATGGCATACTATTTCCCTCCTTTTACTTTCAATCTACAAATGTATTTGGATTTAAGGTGAGTCTCTTGTAAGTTGCATATAGTTGGCTCATTCTTTTTTTATCAATTCTGCCAATCTTTGCATTTGATTGGATATTTATCTATTTACATTTTTTTTTGGTAGGCAAGGTAGTGAAGAATTTATTAAGAAACAAGAAAAGAGTATACAGTCCTAGACATGGACTGTGGTATTCATTTACATTTAAAGCAACTACTGATAATAAAGACTTTCTTCTGTCATTTTGCTATTTAGTTTAAGTCTTGTATCTTATTTTTTATCATTCTATTCTTATATTAATGCCTATGTTCATATTTATTTGACTTTTTTTCAGTGTGCCGTTTTGATTCCTTCCTCATCTGTATATATTTTTTCATATATTATCTTTGTGGTTACCATGGGGCTTGAATTTGTCATTCTAACTCTGTGACAAACATGTTTGCTTTGATGCCAACTTAACTTCAATAGCATACACAAACACTGTTTCTATACCCATTCATCCCCCTACCTTTTTTGTACTTGTTACAAATTATACTTTTATGCAATTTATTTCCAAAACCATAGATTCATCATTACTTTCTAATAATTTGCATTTTAGACACTATAATAAGTAAGATGGTGTTACGTTCTAAAAAATACAATGCAGGTATTCATAATCACCCATATGATTACCTTAAGTGGAGGTCTTTATTTCTTTATGTCACTTCCATCTACTATCTAGTGTCCTTTTCTTTCACTCTGAAGAACTTCTTAATGGTAATGAACTCCCTTAGATTTTGTTTATCATAATGTCATAATCTTTCCTTAATTTTTGAAAATGTCTTGCTGGGTATACAAGTCATGGTTGACAATTGTTTTCTTTCAGCACTTTAAGTATTTCCTCTAACTGCATTCTTGCCTCCAGGATTTCTGATGAGAACTTAGCGTTTAATTATTGGGATTCCCTTGTACATAACATATTGCTTTTCTCTTGCAGCTTTTAGAACTCTCTCCTTGTCTTTTTCATTCACCAATTTGACTACTTTTATCTGGGCATGGTTCTTTTCTTGGTTATCTTCTTGTTGGACTTCTTGAATGTGCATTTCCATGTGTTTCATTACATTTGGGAGGTTTTCTGCCATTATTTCTTGAATATTCCTTCTGTCCTTTTTTCATTTTCTCCTCTTTGGCACTCCCAGAATGCACATATTGGTAAGCTCAATGATGTCTGTATTAGTCAAAGGGGTGCTGATGCAAAATACCAGAAATCTGTTGGCTTTATAAAGGGTATTTATTTGGGGTAGAAGCTTAAAGTTACCAGTCCATAGATCATAAGTTACTTCCCTCACCAACATCTACTGCCATGTGTTGGGGCAAGATGGCTGCCAACATCTGCCAAGAGTTCAGGCTTCTTGGGTTCCTCTCTTCCTTGGGCTCCATTTCTTTCAGGGCTCAGCTGCTGTGCTCTCTCCACAAGGCCAGCTGTAAACTATCAGACAAACAGCTTTGTCTCTCTCACTGGGGCTTCTGCCATGTCTAAGGAGCTGTCTCTATTCCTCTGAGTTCTTCTCCTGTGTTTTCATTTCCCAGAATGCAGACCCAAACCCCAACTTCCCTTCTCTGTGGTGCGGTTTCTCTGTGAGTCCCCACTCCCCCAAGGACCAAGGGTGGGGACTCAAATCTTACTGAGGTGGCCCAATCAAAGCCTTAATTATGATTGAATCATGTAAATGTAAAACCTCTGAATCGAATACTCTCTAATACACCAAGAAGGAAAGACCAGTTTACAAACATAATCCAATATTTCTTTTTGGAATTCATCAATAATATCAAACTGCTACAATGTTCCACAGATCTCTTAGGTTCTACTAACTTTTTTCATTCTTTTTTATTCATGCATTGCAGCATGAATCATTTCAATTGTCTTGTTTTCGAGTTCACTGATTCTTTCTTCTGCCAGTTTCAATCTGCTGTTGAAACTCTATGGGGAATTTTTCATTTCAGCTATTGTGGTCTTCAACTCTAATGTTTGTTTGTTCCCTTTATAAACTTTTTACCTCTTTATTGACTCTCATATTATTCATTCATCACTTTCTTTCTATCCTTTAGTTCTTTCTATGTTCATCTCCTTGACCATATTGAAGATCACTTATTTTAAGGTCTTTGTAGAGTATATCCAAAGTCTAGTCTTTTTTGGATGGTTTCTGAATTTTTCTCTTGCTCCTTTGGGTGGGCCACCATTTCCTGTTTGCCTTGAAATCTTTTGTTGTATATTGTATGCACATTTCAATATTTAATATGTAAAATTGGGCTTCAGTTATGGCACTATCTGTTCCTTTTGTTTGTATCCAGATCACGATGTGACAGAGATTCATTTGAGTTCCAGGAATTAGTAATAACAAACAAGCAATGCATATACACCTTTCATAGTCTGAAAATTGGCTCTGCCTTGACTGGTGATCTCCTTTAGTGTTTAGCCATCCTCTCAAGAAGATCAGTCCCAAGTGAAAGTGAAATGCTGAGTCCTCTCTGTCTTTTCTGAGCCTGCATCTTGTCCTGTGGTTGTGCTTGCCTTGGCTTTAGGAACTCCCCCATTTACAGGAATCTGAATGTCCCATTTCTCCCCATGCAATAAACTTTCTCCCTCTTCTGGGTGCTCCATTGTATGTCTTCAACATGGTAATCCTTTGCTCCAGCCAGCTTCAAATTGTTTCTTATGCTACTTTAGCTTTCAGCAAGTTGCTTCTGCCTGCAGAACAAGTTCTGGGAGTGCAAGCTGGAGAAAAGTTTTCTAGTTCTGTTTTTCAGGCTGCCACCCCATAGATTGGCATCAATATGTACGCACCCCAGTTGTGCATAGGATTTACTTTGCCTCTTCTGCAATAGGACCAAGGACCCATAACGGGAGTGCAGGCTGGCTTCACACTGTGCTGGGAATGGCTAAGGGTAGATTCAGGAAGGGTGTCACAAGCTTATCCTACTACATTATAGATGCATTTTCTTGATTTGTCACTCACTTGGTTACTTCAACCTTGAACTGTTTTCCAGAGATGAGGATGATGGCTGTGTCCATTTTTGCTATTTATTCAAAGTTCTATGGGAAACTACACCCTAAGGAGTCTTATGCTACCATCTTGGTTGACTGGCTGGCTGTTGAAGCATATATAGGTGCTTTGAAGGACAGGGTATAGTTGAATTTTTTTTCTCTATTCTCTTCTGTGTCACAGTTAATTGGGGGTTGGAACTTGGGGGTGAGAAGAACAAAGGTGCTCAGATGTTTTTGCTGACTTGGTCCTTTCAGAAAATGGCTCTGAGCATTTTGGGCCTGACAGATATTTAATTGTGACTGCCCTTTGGGTTCTTCCATGAATTGTTTGGAGACTTCCATTCTGGATCTTTGGGAAGTGGCATTTCAATTTTATCTGGATGCTGACTGCCTTTGAAAGTCCAGTCCACACAGATATCTCTTCATTCAAGTCACCATGCCCTTCCAACAGTCCCCTTGAAAACATGACATCATAATGAAAGACTGGCTTTATTTGCTCCATGGTCCATATCTGGGCCATGGGAAATGCTCACATTCTTTGCCTTAGCCAACTTTGGAGTGCAAGGCATTTCCTTGACTGTCCCGTCTCCTTCAATGAACAGCCCACTTGTCTATATATCTTACATTCTGAATTTTCCAGAAGGGAATCATGCCCATCCTTTCTTCCTCCCAAGTTCCAGTGTGATCCTATTAAATTCTCTGGATTTTGCCGTTGGTGCTCTCAGTTTTAGGCTTGAGATGAAAGTGATTGAGCTTCCAGACTTTCAGATGCAGGGGTGTGGTTCTGCAAAGGAATCTTCATCACAGATCCCTTTTGTGCCCTCTTTCTATCTCAATAAAAGATGAGGGGTCAAGAGACCTGCAACAAGTTTTTTCAAATATCTGTTTTGAAGATTTCTCTTGGAAGAATCATCCTACACTCTCCAAATATCTGATATATGCTATATTTTGGCCTGTCAGGAGAAAAGTACAATTTAATGTCTTATGACAACTGTGTATATTAATTTGATAAGAAAACCATATTATAAAATATGCATCTCTCCTAATATTCAATTTATAAGAAGCTTAAACATCTTCCAATTATATACTCTTTACAAAAACTTATTCCTTCCAAATACAAGATCCTCTTAGATAAAATGAGATATTTAATTTGCTTGATGTTTTATTACAATACACCAGAATTCATTCTACAATATCTCTTGAGCACCTGATCTGACTATTTATTCTGCTTTGCAAAAATAAATAAGTAAGATAGATCTTTTCAGACAGTTTGCAAAGCAATAGGGGAAAATAGGATTATTACAATACACAATGTTTAAATGCTAAGTTACCTCCTGGGAGCCTCCTTGCTACTCAAATGTGGCCTCTCTCTAAGCTGAACTCAGCATATAAATACATTACCCTTCCCCCAGCAAAGGACATGTCTCCCAGGGATGAGCCTTTCTGGCACCAAGGGATTACTACCAAGGACCAACTAACAATGCAACTGGAAAAAGACCTTGACCAAAAGAGGGAAAGGTAAAGACAAATGAGATTATATGGCTAAGAGATTTCAAAGTGAGTCAGAAGGCCATTGCAGAGGTTACACTTATGCACATCTCAAAAGGATCTCATTGACTGCCAAAGTAGATACTACCCCAAATAGTGGGGTTCCTGAAGGCTCTGGAGACACCCACACACTCTAGTCAGGGCAGATAGCTCAAGAGTTTGGTGCTTTGGCAGTGGGACTTACTTTGGAATTTATGCTCCCCAGTGTGACAGAGTTGGACTCAGTTGTGGTTTCCCTACACACGGCTCTTCTGTCCTTCTATTTGAAACTATAATTAGTACTAGAGTTGGTAGGTATATGTCCAACAGACACTTAAATCTTTGGGTTGTCCATGTGCCAGCTGGGCTTGAATCTCAATGGAGTTGCAACACATACTCTCTAGTTCATTGGTCCCACCCAGGACAACTAACAAGGAGATGATGATGGACAATGACCATCTCAAAGAACAGAAAGAGTCTGCAACTATAAGCAAGATAGTCACATCTATCTACCACATGGGATCTAAGCCCCCTCTCAATCAGAGGCAGAGTGGGCATCACTGTCCCAGAATACTCAGTATTGGGGAATGAACAATGGGCTAGAGTAGTCTTACTGTTATTCTACTATAGACTTGTGATTCTAGCAATGGAAGAACTTTTATCATTGATATAGATGCAGTGACCACTGGAGGTTCTGAGGGGAGGAAAAGGGAAAAATAGGTGTAATTTGGGGGCATTTTTGGGACTTGGGAATTGCCCTAAATGTCATTGCAATAACAGATACAGGCCATTATATATCTTGTCATAACTTACAAAAACATGCTGGAAAGAGTGTAAACTTCAATGTAAACTATAGTTCATGCTTAGTGGCAGTCCTCCAAAATGTGTTCATCAAGTGTAACAAATGTGCCATACTAATGAAGGATGTTGTTAATGTGGGAAAATGTGAGAGAGGTAGGGAGCAGGGCATATGGGAATCCCTTATATTTTATATGTAACATTAATGTAATATAAGTATCTTTATTTTATTTTATTTTATTTTTTTAAAGATTTTTTATTTATTTATTCATTTATCCCCCCCTTGCTGCTTGTGCTCGCTGGGTCAGCTAACCACGCCGTGCGGGAGGGCTTGTCTTCACCAGGAGGCCCCGGGAACCGAACCCGGGGCCTCCCATATGGTAAACGGGAGCCCTACTGATTGAGCCACAGCCGCTTCCCTAAGTATCTTTAAATATATGTATATAAAAGAAAGTAAGAGGGATTTGAATTTAGAAAAGATAGTTTTACAGTCTAGCTCTACCTCAACTATTGTGTGGCCCTGGGAAAACCTTTTAACATCTATAAGATGAGTTTACTTATCTCTATAACAGAAAAATACCTTTAACATAAATGTTTTATAATAGTTAAAGAAATTATGCAAAAAATTATAAACCACAAAGCTTATATGCAAATAAAGATAACCACTAGAATCTCAGAATTTCATAGTTATGGATGTTTGTGTTATTTATCTTTGTGTCCCCAACACTTAACACAGGTTCCCTATTTCTCTATAGGTGAAATCTAAACTTCTTAATATCATTTTTTTAAAGTCTGATTATTATCTAGCACTTGTTTCTCTCTCTTACTTTGTCTCTTGCCATTTCCCTTGTCATTTTCTTTAGTTGTAGTGATTCTGACGATCTAAGCTCGTGAAATGTTCTAATTCCTTGGGGTCATTGCCTGTGTTCTTCTCTGCCAGGAACCCTTCCAACTTCTGTTCTTAACTATATACATTCATCCTACAGTCTTATTTTGCATGCCATTTCTTCCAGGATGTCTTATGTGACATCTCAGAGACGCATTAGGTGCTTCTCTTATGTCTTATATGTTGTTCTTGTAACAATCTATATGTGCCCACTAACTTAGCATTTATTTTTTTAATATATTTTTTATATATTTCCTAAAAAGATTCTTAGATTACACAAATGTCACATAAAAAATATAGAGGATTCCCATATGCGCCACTCCCCACACCTCATACATTTTCCCATGTTAGCAACATCCTTCATTAGTGAGGTACATTCACTGCAATTGATGAACACATTTTGGAGCATTGCCATTAAGTGTAGATTAATGTGTATGTTGTAGTTTACACTCTCTCCCACACAATTCTGTAGGTTATGGCAAGATATATAATGGCCTGCATCTCTCATTGCAATATCATCCAGGACAATTCTGAGCTGTCTGCCCTGCCTATAATGTCTGGATGCCCCCAGAGCCCTCAGGAGCCCCGCTATTTGAGACAATAGTTACAGTGGCAGTCAATGAGATCCTGCTGAAACATGCATAAGCGTAACCTCTGGAATGACCTGCCAAATCACTTTGAAGTCTCTTAGCCATATAAACTCATTTGTCATTACCCTTTCCCCCTTTTGGTCAAGGTCTTTTTCCAGTTGCATAACTAGTTGGTCCTTAGTAATAATCCCTCGGTGCCAGGGCAGCTCATCCCTGGAAGTCTTGGCCCACACTGGCAGGAAGGTAATGCATTTATATGCTGAGTTTAGCTTAGAGAGAAGCCACAGTTCAGCAACAAAGAGACTCTCAGGACGTAACTCTTAGGCACCCTATAATACTAGGCTAATTTTCAATTTCTGTAATGAAGTTTCATAAGTACAGTCATCAATATTTAGGGCCCATCAATGGTCCATCCTCCTTCACTAGTCATTGCCCCTGTACTCGGGGTTTCTGTCCCATTAGAGAATGTGGCAGAGCTCCCCAGGATGGGAATTCAATACTATTAGGGTTATTGTGTGAATCTCCACCCATGGTGACAATGCCTCATGAACACTTGAACACATTGATATGCCTTATATGTATGCCCCAGGCGAACCTCCTCCTATCCATCCCCTATCACTGACACCCTGTACCAATGATCCTCCCCTGCCACAGTTGTAACCCTTCTGTGACCCAAAACTTCTTCAAAACGAAGCCAATAAGATAACCAAATACAATTTACATGAAAATGAAATAATAATGATGGTTTTAAAAATAAGTAAAATACCAAAAAATTCAAAATTAATTTTAAATAATAAAATTAAAAAATATAAAATTAAAAAATTTTTTCAATGTGTCTTTCATCACTGTGAGATCTGTTGTCTTGTATGTACAGTGACATTTACTTACATTTATTTCCCCAGTGTCTTAATCTTTTTGAAATAAATATACAGTTTGAGGTAATAAAAAAATTTTTCAGACATTGTCTTTCATCACTGTAAGATTTGTTGTCTTATATGTACAGTGGAATTTTCTTCCATACATTCCCCCAGTGTCTTATTTTTTTTTTCATTTTGCCTTCAAAGAAGCTTTAGGTTACAGAAATGTCACGTACAGAACATAAGGGATTCCCATATAACCAACATCCTCCCACTATTCCCCTTTCCCCTCTTTATAACATTTTACATATGGAAGGTACATTTTTTACAATTGATGTACAAATATTGAAACATTGCTACTAACCATGGTCAATGATTTATATTATGGTTTACATTTTGGACCATATACTTTTATAAATTTTGATGAAATTTAACATGGCCTGTATCCATCATTGCAAGATCATGTAGAACAATTCCATCACCCCAAAAATGCCCCATTTTCCTTCTATTCTATTTCTTCCTCCCTCTCGTCTTGAGACTCATGGAAACTACCCAGCTTCACTCCTTGAAGAACAAGATTTATAGTTACTTGCAACAAAATTGAGGGCTTGACATACTGGCCTGCCATCCTCTGTTAGGCACTGCCTATGCTCGTGAGAGACTCCCGCCCCTGTATTTGAGAACATAGTAGGACTCTCCAGGATTGGAATCCAGCACCTTCATGCTCATTCTGTGGGTCTCCACCCACTGATACACTATAACAAGATGAACACTCACACACTCCCTAGAAGCCTGTCTCAAGTGTGTCTTGTCCCGAATGCTCCCACATACAACACCCTAAACTAGTAACCCTCCCCTGCCACATTTCCAAAAGAACATTCTCAACATTGTAGTTTTAACCACATACCTGCAAATCCCCAGAGTTCATCTGCTCCCTCTCCAATCCTTTCCCCAGTTCCATGGACAGTCCAACCCACCCTCCCCACCCTACCCACTTCACAAACCAGTACCACCCAACCCAATAGTATCACTGTACCACTGTCATACCCCATCCACTGCATAACTAAACACTTCCACTTTATCACAGATTTTGCCCATATGCCCATTGGTTCACAATCTTCTTCTCCCTTTCTGTATCCTGTAAACCTGTCTTCCAGACTCTAGCTCTGTGAGTCTGCTCAATTTGCTTAATTCATGTCAGTGAGGTCATATAATATTTGTCCTGCAGTGCCTGGCTTGCTTTACTCAACATAAGGTCTTCAAGATTCATCTATGTTATCCTGTGTGTTAATAATGCATTCCTAAAAAAAAAAAAAAAAAAAAAATTATAATAATAATAATAATAATAATGCATTCCTTCTTATAGCTGAGTAACATTCCATTGTATGTATATACTACAATTTGCTTATCCATTCATCTGTTGAAGGACATTTAGGTTAGTTCCAACTTTTGGCAATAGTGAATAATGCCGCTATGAAAATTAGTGTGCATATATCTGTTTATGTCCCTGCTTTCAATTCTTCTGGGTATATACCCAGTACTGGGATTGCTGAAACATATGGCAGTTCTATAGTTAGCTTCTTGAGGAACTGCCAAACTGTCCTCCACAATGGCTACACCATTTACACTCCCACCAGCAGTGGATAAGGTTTCTGTTCCCCCACATCCTCTCCAACATTGTAGTCCACTGTTGTTTTTTTTTAATAGTCACCAATCTAATGGGTGTTAGATGATGTCTCATTGTAGCTTTGATTTGCATTTCCCTGATAACTAGTAATGCTGAGTATCTTTTCATGTGCTTTTTAGCCATTTGTATTTCTTCTTTGGAGAAGTGTCTATTCAAATCACTTGCCCATTTTTTAAAAGAGCTGTTTGTCTTTTTATTTTCAATATATAGGATTTCTTTATATATATTGGATATTAGATCCCTACCAGACATATGGTTACCAAATATTTTCTCCCATTGAGTAGGCTGCCTTTTAATTTCTTGACAAACTCCTTTGAGGTGCAAAAGTTTTTAATTCTGAGGAGGTCCCATTTATCTATTTTTCCTTCTATTGCTCATGCTTTGGGTGTAAAGGTCATGAGTCCATTCCTAATATGAGATCCTGTGGATGCTTCCCTACATTATCTTCTAAGATCTTTATGGTCTTGGCTCTTATATGTAGTCTTTGATCCATCTTGAGTTAATTTTTGTGTAAGGTGTGAGATGGTGTTCCCCTCTCATTCTTTTGGATATGGTTATCCAGTTCTCCAGGTACCATTTGTTGAAGCAGCCATTCCCACACAGTTGAATGGGCTTGGTGACCTTGTCAAATATCAATTGACTATCTATGCAAGGATCTATATCAGAACTCTTGGTTCCATTGGCCATTATGTCTATCATTGTGCCAGTATCATGCAGTTTTGACCACTGTAGCTTTGTAGTATGTTTTAAAGTTAGGTAGTGTCATTCCTCTGATTTCATTTTCTTTTTCTACATGTCTTTGGCTATTTTGGGCCCCTTGTCCTTCCAAAGAAATTTCATAGTTAGCTTTTCCAATTCAGTAAAAATGCTGTGGTAATTTTTATTGCGATTGCATTAAATCTGTAAATCAGTTTGGGTAGGATAGACATCTTAATGATATTGAGTCTTCCTATCCATGAAAAGGGAATATTCTTTCATCTTTTTAGGTCTTCTTTGATTTCCATTAACAGTGTTGTGTAGTTTTCTGCATACAAGTCATCTACAACTTTAGTTAAGTTTATTCCTAGGTTTTTGGTGCTTTTAGTTGCTATTGTAAATGGGATTTTTAAAATGTCTTCAGATTGCTCATTATTGCTGTACAGAATCACTATTGATTTTTGCACATTAATCTTATAACCTGCCACTTTTTGAACACATTTATAAGCTTTAGAAACTTTGTTGTAGATTTCTCAGGGTTTTTGAAGTATAGGATAATGTTATCTGCAAAAAGTGAAATTTTTACTTCTTCCTTTCCATTTGGGATGTTTTTTATATCTTTTTTTTTTTTTTTTTTGCCTGAGTCCTCAAGCAAGTACTTCTAACTCAATGTTAAATAAGAGCAGTGACAGTGGGCATCCTTGTCTTGTTCCAGATCTTAGAGGAATAACTTTTAGCATTTCACCATTGAATATGATGCTAACTGTGGGTTTTTCACATATATCCTTTATCATATCAAGAAACTTTCCTCTATTCCTATCTTTTGAAGTATTTTTATCAGGAAAGGGTGTTGTATTTTGTTGAATGCTTTTTCTGCATCTATAGAGATTATCATGTGATTTTTTTCTTTTGATCTGTTAATGTGGTGTATTACATTGATTTTCTTATGTTGAACTATCCTTGCATGGCAGGGATGAAACCCACTTGGTCATGGTGCATAATTTGTTTGATGTGCTATTGAATATCATTAACGAGTATTTTGTTGAGGATTTTAGCATCTAGGTTCATTAGTGAGATTCGTTTCTATTTTTCCTTTCTTGCTGTGTCTTTGTTTGGCTTTGGTATTAGGGTGATGTTGGCATCATAGAATGAGTTAGGCAATGTTCCCTCCACTTCTATTTTTTGGAAGAGTTTAAGCAGGATTGGTATTAGTTCTTTCTAGAATGTTTGGTAGAGTTCACCTGTGAGCCATCTCATCCTAGGCTCTATTTGGGAGGTTTTTGATGACTAATTCAATCACATTACTTGTGATTGGTCTGTTGAGTTCATCAAATTCTTCTTTTATCAATGTAGGCTGCTTGTGTGTTTCTAAGAATTTGTTCATTTCCTCTAAATTATCCATCTTGTTGGCATACAATTTTTCAAAGTATCCTCTTATGATACTCATTATTTCAGTGGGGTCAGTGGTGATATCCCTTTCCTCATTTCTTTTATTTATTTGCATCTTCTTTCTTTTTTTTTTTTTTTCTTTATTAGTCTAGTTTGTCAATTTTATTCATCTTCTCAAAGTACCATCTTTGGTTTTGTTTATTTTTTCTAGTACTTTCCTATTTTCAGTTTCATTTAGCTCTGCTCTACTCTTTGCTATTTCCTTCTTTCTACTTCTTTGGGGTTAGTTTGTTGTTCTTTTTTTAATTATTCTGGGTATGCAGTTAGGTCTTTGATTTTAGCTCTTTCTTCTTTTTTAATATAGGCATTTATGAGTATGAATTTCCTCTCAGTATAGTTTTTGCTGCATCCTATAGGTTTTGATACATTGTGTTGTCATTTTCCTTCATTCAAAGTAGTCACTGATTTCTTTAGTGATTTTCTCCTTGACTCACTCTTTTTTGAAGAGTGTATTGTTCAAATTCCATATCTTTGTGCCTAATCTGGTTTTCTGTCTCTTACTGATTTTCAGCTTTATTCCATTGTGGTCATAGAAATTACATTGTATAATTCCAATCTTTCTGAATTCATTGAGAGTTGTTTTGTGGCCTAGCATGTGGTCTATCCTGGAGAATGATCCATGTGCACTTGAGAAGAATGTATATCTTGCTGTATTTGGGTGTAATGTTCTGTGCGTGTCTATTAGGTCCATATCCTCTAATGTATTATTCAAAGTCTTTGTTTCTTTATTAATTCCCTGTGGAGATGTTCTGTCTAATGGTGATAATGGTGTATTAAAGTCTCCCACTATAATTGTAGAAGCATCTATTTCTCCACTTAGTTTTTCCAGTGTTTGCCTCATGTTTTTTGAGGCTCCCTGATTAGGTGCATAAATGTTCATGATTTTTCTTTCTTTTTGATAGATTTCCCCTTTTATTAATATATAGCATCCTTCTTTGTCTCTTACAATAGTTTTGCATTTAAAGTCTATTTTGCTCGATATTAGTATAGCTACTCCCACCATTTTTTGGTTAATGTTTGCATGTAAAATGGTTGTCCAACAACCATTCAATTTTAGCCTCTTTGTGTCCCTGGGTCTAAGTTGAGTTTCTTGTAGACAGCATACAGATGAGTCACATTTCCTTATCCATTTTGCCAATCCATTTCACTTGATTGGAGATTTTAAGCCATTAACATTTAGTGTTATTACTGTTAAGGAATTTCTTATATTAGCCATATTTTATTTAGGTTTATGTATAACATATGTTGTTTTTATTTCTCTTTTTATTTTTTTTAGTTATTCTTACACTCTCCTCCATCTCTCTCTCCCCGTTTTTTCCTTTCAACCTGCAGAACTCCCTTTAGTATTTTCAAAGGGCAGGTTTCTTATTGGCAAACTCTCTTAATTTCTGTTTTTCTGTGAACATTTTGAACTCTCCTTTATTTCTGAACTCCAGCTTTGCTGGATAGAGAATTTTTGGCTGCAAGTTTTTTTCTTTTAGCAACTTAACAATGTCATACCACTGTCTTCTTGCCTCCATGGTTTCAGATGAGAAATCAGCACTTAATCTTATCAAGCTTCCCTTTTATGTGATGGATGTCTTTTCTCTTGCTGCTTTCAGTAGTCTCTCTTTGTCTTGAGCATTGGAGAATTTGACAAGTATATGTCTTGGGGTAGTCCTGTTTAGATTTATGCTGTTCTTCCTGAATATGTATATCCATGTTCCTCAATAGAGTTGGGAAATTTTCAGCAATTATTTTCTTCAATACTCCTTCTGCCCCCTTTCCCTTATCTTCTCCCTCTGGGATGCCTATAATGCATATGTTTGTGTGTTTTGTGTTGTCATTCATGTCCCTAAGTCCCCGCTGTTTTTTTCCTATCTTTTTATCTATCTGTTCTACTATCTGTCTGATTTCAGATATACTGTCCTCCACAATGCTGATTCTTTTCTTCGCCTTTTCAAATCTCCTGTTACGTGCTTCTAGGGTATTTTTCATTTCTTTTATTGTGCCATTCATCATGATCATATCTGTTATCTTTTTATGTATGTTGACAATTTCTTTGGTATATTTTTGCAGTGTCTTCTTAATATCCTTAATCTCTTCCTTCACTTCATTAAGTTGATTCATGATATTTCTTTAGATATCTCTGATCAGTTGTTCCATTTTCTGCAACTCCTCCTGTTTTTTAGTTTGTTTGTTGGACTGGGTCATGTCTTCCTGTTTCTTAGTATGACTTGTAATTTTTTGCTGGTGTCTAGGCATTTGTTAATCTTGATGGTTTTATTAGGTTGGTTAGCTACTCTTTTTAATCTACAGTTTTATTTTGTTGTTGTTTTTGTGTGCGTGGTCAGATTTCACTTTGACAGTTAATTCTTCTTATTCTATTTCCTTGCTGTTCTCTATGTTCCCTTGAAAAAAACCTTAGGACCAGAGAAAACAAAATAGATAAGAAGAGAAAAAGAATAATAGCAATAATAATAATAAAAGGTAGAAGAGGAGCTGTAAAAGACTTAGGAAAATAAATAACTTGAATAAAAAATCATAAGTACAGAAGAATAAGAATAAAAGAGTGGAATAGAAAAAATGAAGGGAGAAACAAGATAGAGAAAAATATATAGAATGAATTTAAGAGTTGGAATGATGAGAAGAGAGAAAAAGAAAAAACAAAAGAAAAGAAAAAAGAAAAAGTAAAAAATAAGTAAAGAAAACAGAGAAAAAAGAATCAGAGAGAGAAATAAAAGAAAAAAAAATGAAGACCATACAAAAAGAGGTGGAATGAATGCAAAACAACAGAAAACAGAAGATAGAAACATGAAGGAAAGAAAAGAAATAACCTACGTAGAAAAAGTCGGTAAAAGAAAAAGTTGAGGTGGGGGAGGACAAAGAAAGGTTAAACACAACAAACAAGAAACAAAATAGCAGCAATAAAAAAGAAAAAAAAAAAAAAAAAAAGAAAAGAAAATAACCAAAGTAAAACAGCCTTCCCTCTTGGGCCCCTAAGGAGCTTTTCAGGCTGCAGGTTTTCATCAATCAATCACCCTGCAGCCTGCCCTCTGCAGGTGATGCACCGGGTTCTAGCAACAAAAATTTAAAACATAAATAAATAAATAAATAAATAAATAAATAAATAAATAAACTTTAAAAATATATAACAGATACAAGAAACCTAAAACAAAAAATGTCTATATGTTCCCTGTCATAAGTTATCAGGTGGATGTCTGCTAACCAGTTGAACCACTCTCTTGACCAACCCAAGAATCCAACCAGGGGAGTTGTATATACAAGGTGGGAATTCTTCCACTGAGCTAAATTGTCTCCTGAAGTTAATTAGTCTTCAGAGGGTTATCTGCCCCTTTCCCCTCAGGTGTTTTTTAGCCTTCTACAGCTTGCTAGAGTCCTGCTGATTAGGCACCTGTCCCTACCCCCTTTCTAATCTAATTTCTTTCTCTCCCAGGGCTGCTGGGCATGACAGCCTGCCTGATTGGATCACCCCTACCCTCTCCCCATCAGGTTGGGGCCCCTTCTGAGATTTAAATGGGGCTCAGCTGGCCAAACTTCCCACAAAGAAACCACTCTTCACCCTATGTCAGACTATTCTTCCTCCCAGGGAATGCCCCCTCCCAGTCCTTTGCCAGCAGTGAGCCTGGGGGACAGAGGCTACTTGCCCTGAGGGCAGGGTATATATACCCTTCCCAGCCACAGGTGCAAACAACTCACAGTTTTCCTATGGATTCTTTATCTTTCCATTACTCTCTCTATTAGTCAGGTTCTCTTGGGAAACAGAATCAACAGGATATATCTGTCAATTATATGAGATTTTATAAGAGTCTCTCACACAACTGTGGGGATGCAGAAGTCCGGGTTCCGCAGGCAGGCTGCAAGCCAGGGGCTCTGATAAAAGTCCAATGAAAGGTTCTTGATGAGTTTCTGGGAGAAGTTGGCTGTCCAAAGATGAGCTGGGAAATTCTCTCTGAATGTTGAAATCACTTCCCCTTTTAAGGCATTCAACTGATTGGATAAAAGCGTATCCATTGCTGAAGACAGTCTTCCTGACTGATGCAGATGTAATCAGCCATCCACGCAGTAAACTCACTGGTGATCGAAGTCCATAAATACTCTTGTATTACAGTTAGCTCAGTGCTTGCTGGACCAAACACCTGGACACAATTACCTGGCTGAGTTGACACATTAGCTTAACCATCACACCCTCCTAGATTACACAGAAGACCTTCCCTTTCTCTATATATCCAAAGCAGCTCCTTTAGTTTTTTCCCTGCCTTCTCTCCACTTTTGTCTGTGAAAGGCTCAGACTCTGCTTAACTGCTTCATTGCCACTTTCCCTGAAGTCCCCCCTTATTTTCATTATACTGTGTTTTTGGATATTCGAAAGTGGGTAATTTTATTTTTAACTAATAATTGTTAATACATAGGCTCCAACAGAGGTCCAATTCTAAGAAGATTTCAGGAAAAGTAAAATAAATCCATTCTCAAATAATATACTTTATTTCCCACCTTTCTAATGGCACAGAGATTCTTCAAGTTTATTCTATACTATAACATCTCTCCACAAATAAGTTAGTAAGTTTCCTTGGGTAATTCTAGTTCCATTCTCAATACTAGCATCTACTTTAATCATTTACCTTAATCCAAACCTACACATGTAGGTTGGGGAGCAGGAAATGCCATTATATGGAGAGAAAGGAAAGAGAGAGATATGCTTAAAGGCTATTTATTATTCCCTTAATTCCAGGATTAAACACTGGAAATAAATTAAACACTTATTTCCTGTTCCCTGTAGACTTTGAATAATTTTATCATCACCCAGAAAGCAACAATAAACAAAATAAAAACAAAGGCTAATGCCATCTAAACTCTCGTTTAAGACCTGGAGATTGAGAGAGAAAGATTTTAGATAAAGATGCCTTTTAATCAATTTTTATGGGTGAAGAGAAAAATGATGGCTTTGACTTTTATCTTGAGGTATAGGATGTCTTTCTACTATGGGTTAACACTTGTATCTTCTCATAACCTCTTTAATGGCATCCTGGAAAGTAAGAGCTGAGTATCCTTTTTCTACTGCAGTGATTGATTCACATGTCTAAGCTGGTTACTACAGTCTAAGCTCAGGTAGAGTGGCTGTTATTGCACTGTTATTGCCCAAAGGGCATCATGCATGGATCAGTCTGAGATAGACACAAAATCATTGATGTGTCAAGTTCCAGTAGCCACCTGCTGTTACCCAAAGTTTACCATCCAATCCTTTTGTATCATGGAAAATGATAGAAATTCCATTTTCACTCCAGTAAAAAGGAGAATTTATTGGAAGAATAGAGATGCATTTGTTTTCATGGAAAACTGGGAACAGACTTGAAGGCCTAGGGACCTTCTGCCTCTACCACCCAGATTCAGTTCTTCCAAATCCATGTCCATTAAGGAGTTGATTCATAGATATAATATTATTAATATGTAACTTTAAGAGTTTACTCTAGGCCAGAAACTGCAGCAAGTGATTTACATGCATTTTCTTATTCAATCCTCATGACAACCCTTGAGGTAGGTACTACATTCTTACTGAGATGAGTATATAACTTAGGAGACAGACTGGGGTTCAGAAACCTCTTTGGTTATACCCAACTCTTAAGTGGAGGAACTATCATATGCAGAAAGGGAATCTGACTCCACAGCCCCAAATATTCATCTCTGCACCTTAATGTCTCTCAGGTACAATTTGAAAAGTATCCAGGAGGGCAGTGGCGGTTGTGGTATCTGCGTAGAGCTAGGTGACAGGATGCTTCCCACATTAACTATAAACTTCAATCCATATCTGAAGGGATCCTCCTCTAAAGAAGAAGCTTGTTCTGTCTCCAGTTGGTGTTAGTATTAAGAGATCTGTGCATCCCACACTGACGCAACAGTTTGCCAGCTAAATTTAAAAAATTGCTGATGCCAGGAAAGATTCAGCACATTCTCTGCACTGGAAATCTTTGTACCAAAGAGAGTTATGACTATCTCAAGACTCTGGCTGGTGACGTGCATATAGTGAGAGAAGACTTTGATGAGAACTTAAATTATCCAGAACAGAAAGTTGTGACTGTTAGTTCAAAATTGGTTTGATCCATGGTCATCAAGTTATTCCATGGGGAGATGTGGCCAGCTTAGCCCTGTTACAGAGGCAGTTTGATGTGGACATTCTTATCTTGGGACACACACACAAATTTGAAGCATTTGGGCATGAAAACAAATTCTACATTAACCCAGGTTCTGCCACTGGAGCATATAATGCCTTGGAAACAAACTTTATTCCTTCATTTGTGTTGATGGATATCCAGGCTTCTACAGTTGTCACTTATGTGTATCAGCTAATTGGAGATGACGTGAAAGTAGAATGAATTGAACACAAAAAATCTTAAAGCCAGGTCTGCCTTGATGATTTTTTCCCCAATTTTCTTGTTCAAATCAAGTAATTAAATATTTAAAAGCCACATATCACTTTTATAATATTTTGCAGTAAAATATAGTTTCTTCTCTGTTAAGCCTAATTGCTGTAAGCTGCAAGAATATACTTAGTTTGCAGTATATGATTTCTTTGAAAAATGTCCACCACATAGTAAATGGTCACATGTTAAGAAAAAGTTTGTCCTTGTAAATATCTTCAAAGTTGTTATTTGGAACTTTATTACAAAAGTAGTGCACGAGGATAAAGAATATAGACTTTCTTGTATACATTTTTCTCTTCTCCACTCAGTAATAAACATTTACCTTTCCTTTTACTTGATAACCTTTGTTTAAATTTTTTAAAGCATAAAAATGAGACACCAAATGAAACTATGCGGATAAGTATTAAAGTGATGATGTAAATGAAAAAAAAAAGTATCCAGATCTCAATGACTGCCACAGTAAACAGTGTCTCAAGCAGCAGGGTTCCTGAGGGCTCTAGAGACATCCAGACACTATAAGCAGGGCAGAGAAGCTCAGGAATTCAGAACCCTGTCAGTGGGCCTTATTTTGGAAATTATGCTCCCCAGTGTAAGAGAGTCAGAATCATTTATAGTTTCCCTAAACATAGCTTTTCTGCCCATTTTATTTGAACCTATAATTAGCATTATAGTTGTTAAATATATGTCCCAAAGACTTAAATCTTTGGGCTGTCCATGTGCTGGTTGAACCCTGAATCTCCATGGAGTTGCAACACCTACTCTCCAGTTCATTGGACTCACCCAGGAAAACTACCAAGGAGATGATGATGAACAATGCCCATCCCAAGGAACGGAGAGTGTTTGCAACTGCAAGCAAGATAGTCCCATCCATCTGCCCCATGGGATCTAAGCCTCCTTTCAATTAGAAACAGAGTGGGCATCACCATCCCCAAATCCTCAAGATTGGAAAATGAATAATGGACTAAAGTAGACTTATTATTATTCTATTATATACTTATAATTATTCTAGCAATGGAAGAACTTTTATCATTGCTATAAAGGCAATGACAATGAGAGGTTCTGAGGGGAGGGAGAGGGAAGAATAGATATAATATGGGCCCATTTTTAGGACATTGGTATTGTCTTTTATGACATTGCATTGACAGATACAGGCCATTATACATTTTGTCATAACCTATAAAATTGTATGGGGTAGAGTGTAAAATATAATGTAAACTATAGTGCACAATTAATAGCAATGCTTCAATATGTGTTCATCAATTGTAACAAATGTACCACACTAATGAGGGATGTTGTTAATGTGGGAAAGTGTGTGAGGGGGAGGGGTGGGGTATATGGGAATCTCCTATGTTCTTTATGTAACATTTTTGTAATCTAAAGCTTCTTTTAAAAAATTAAAAAAAAAAAGTATCCAGAAAAGTCTTTGTTGTTAACTTTTGACTTTATTTGCCCAGTGCTTGACTAATAAACTGCATCCAGAGATCCAGAGTCAAGTAAGAATATGAACATGTCCATTGGAAATTGGTGGTGGGAATGTGAGGGAGGTATTTTACACGAGAAAAGGTGGGGGGGTGCTAGACAGAGAAAGCGGTGGAGACCACTAAACCTCCCTATATTCCTGTGGAGTGATTGCCTGGCATCTGCTAAAACGGTTTAATGATGGGGAAGTTACCACCTCCAGGGCCAAATGTTCTGAATTTTTTTCTGAAAAATTTCCTTGGTGCTTTATATGTTAGGAGAGGCTATTTCATTAGCTGAAACACATATCAAGCTTGGGATCCTTTACTTTCTGAAGATCTTTGAAATGGCAAAGCAAACTCTGAGAGAAGCAGGATTGGGGGATTTGGAGAGCCCTAATGCTGCTTTTGTTGCCAGAGGAATTGAAAATGAAAAGACCAACAGTGCTGCATTTCCAAGCACTTAAACCCCAAAGAGTTTTATTTGTGAGAACTTTCTTTTACTGTTTGTTTCTAAAGAAAGTCCCAAGGTCAAGTGACTGAGCTACTTTGTTAAACAAATAGAGGAAGAAAACAGAATTGACTTAGTTCTTTAGGAAAGTTAGGTGGCACATTGGGAACGCAGTGAGGAACTCCGAGTTCCCTTCTGGACACAAGGGAATTGGCTTTATTTCCCTCTGTGTGTGTGCCTCTGTGTGTGTGCGTGTGTGTGTGTGCGGAGGATCCAGGAAGAGAGTGTGTGGGCAAGCAGCCACCAATCAGCAATAGATGCATGTGGGGGTGGAAGGCAAGAGCATGCCTTGGGCTTGCACTTCCCATCATATTTGTGGTCTCGATTCCTGGTACATCATCCTAAGTAGATGCTTCTCTGGGTCTTTATACAGCGTCAGGAACAGGAAAAATGGAGAAGTGGGACTTTTAGCTATAGTTTGAGGAGACTGCTAGACCAAGTACTGGAAGACATGTACTGGAGACCTGGTTTTCTTTTTATTATGTCATTACAACATGTCAGTCATTGTTCTAAATGCTTTACATATACTAACTAATTTAATCCTCAGAACAACCTTTCGAGCATATTGCTATTATTTTTCTCCGTTTTAGAGATAAGAAAACTGAGACACAGAGAGATGAAGTAATTGCTGAGTCACCCATCTACTGAACAGTAGAGTCAGGTTTTAAACTCTAGTAGTGTGATTCTAGGGCCCACACTCAGCTCTGCCCTGCCTTTCAATAGCGCAATTTTTTTGAGCTCTTACTACATACAAAACATAATTTTATATACTTTGTATGCTGTTTAATTTTCACCACTTCCTGATTAAATCTTGGATTAAACTGTCAGGGTTCAATGAGATAATGTGGGTGAAAGGAGTAAAAAAGTGACTACAAGGCATTATTATTATCATATAGTAGACTTTATATAGTTAATTTTTACACCTAATATTTATTAGCAGTGTCAGATACCATTCTAAATGCTTTATATCTAGTACTCATATAGTCCTGAAAACAACCTGTGAGATATACTATTATTTTTCCCAATTCATGGATGAAAGAATGGACATCCACAGGGGTGGGGATGGGTGGGAGAGGGTGGTAGTGTCAGGATTACACAAATACACAAATACTTCCAAACCCAAGTTTTTCATTATTCTGAAAGTCTGTCTCTAATGGCCTTAATTTTCTAACTTTTTTCTTATTCTCTTCTCCCCATTCCAAATTATTTATAATGTGACAGCTAGCTAATCCATGCTAGCGTATTCAGCAAGCTCTAGTGATTCAAGTGGTTCCTTCCTCGTAACATATTGGTATGTAATGTTTAAATAAAAGAGAGTAGGTCATTACACTGGGGTGACTTGCCTTGGCCAATTACTGACGGATAACCTAAGTAACAGGATCTAAACTTGGGGGAGGCAGCCTTTCAGTTAATACCTGTGGTAATAAGAGATGGATCTTTAGCATTAGCCGTACAGAAATAGAAAGCTTAGAGAAGAGCTTTCCACGGAAACAACCCAAATAAGGCAATGTAACATAGTTATCCAATCAGAAAATTTCCCTCACTTGTTTCCCATTCGCTCTATATAAACTCCTCTTTCTCACTTTCTCAGCAGAGCTCCTTACTACTTTCGGATTGGAGCTTCATGATTAAAGAATTATAATTAATATAATTAATTCCTAATGTCATTTAATTGCCATCAGAGAACTTGTTCATTGGGATGCAAAATTTTGCACCCAAATCTCTGGTTAGATAAGAGGAATAAAAGAGGTTTGAGAGATACTATGAAGGTCACAAAATGGTTGATCTATGCCAGGAAGGGATGATTTAAAATGGAGTAGCAATTCCCTATCAATCAATACTTTCATGTCATCTAAATGGATAACTCCACAGCTGCACATCAAGTCTCTACTGTCCTCTGTTCTTCAGATAGGGAGGAATGGGTAAGGGTAAACAGAGAAAAAACAGGCAAATTGTCCTTGTTCAGATTGAAAAATTCTCAGGGTGTGGAAGTGAAAATGTGTGTGAGGAATGTGAATAGAATTTTCCCTTAATGAGCATTTCTTTTCCTCTCTGACATATCTATATCAGTAGGCTCTTCTGTCACCTACAAGAAAACCTGAGCTGATAAAAATTGCTCAGCATCTGTAGGAGAATGGGAATTTCCAGCTGGAAGAAAAGGCAAAGATTCAAGTAGGTAAAATTCTGAATTTTATAGAAACGAGAGTTTGTCTTCTATTATTTATAAATCAGTTTATTATTGGGAACAATAGTATACCAGTCAGCCCAAAAATATGCTCTCTTTTCATAATAAACACTGTGGTGCAAAAGTGGGAACAGGGGTCACTGCCGGGTAGAGAAAATAGGTTCCTTGCATCCATGTAAGGCTGGTGTACCTCATGCTTTTAGAGAAAACTTTGCACTCATATCTACTCAACCCCCACAAAATGTAGCTGGATAGACATGGAACATGTAGAGTTATTGGATAAGCTAGAGCATGGGTTCTTGAGTTAGAGTGCTACGGTTGATGTCTTGCCTCTACCCCACCAACCTGTGCCAATTTGGGCAACAGAAGTAATTTCCTGCATTTGTAGTTCATATCTTTAAAATGAGTATGATAATAGTTCACAACTTGTACAGTTCAAATCAGAAAACACAATAAAGTGACTGGCATAGTGCTTAAAAAGGTTTTTTTTTTTCCCATAACTTCTTTCTTTAATTTCCCCTTTCCCATCCCGAGATGGCTCCCTCATCTGTTTGCTCATTGTCTGCTCATTGTTTTTTTGCTCATTGTCTGTTTTTTCTTTGGGAGGCACCGGAGCAGAACCCGGGACCTCCCATGTGGGAGTCAGGTACTCAACTGCTTGAGCCACATCTGCTCCCTGCTATTTTATTTTTGCTTGTTGTTTGCTAGTTTTCTGCTCATTGTTTTTCTCATTATCTGCTCGTTGTTTGTCTTCTTTAGGAGGCACCAGGAACTGAACCTGGGACCTCTCATGTGGGAGGCAGGCACTCAACTGCTTGAGCCACATCCACTTCCCTGAAAGTATTTTTAACGTTATTATCGCGATTTTATTTATAATCTCACTGGTATAAAGGACTAAGGACCATATCCTCTTGCTCTCTGTATAAAGAATCAATTTGATCTGTATGCAAAGCTCAAATATGAGGACAGGGTAAGAGAAACTGTACAAAGTGTTTTTTTGCCTAGGTCCATTGTCTGCCATCACTCACTTTTGTCCAGGGGAACAAGAAGATAAGCTCATGTCTTTTTCCAAAAAGATTCAGTTTTTCATAGGCATTCTCCAGTTTCTCAGATAACAGACTTTGTCACGCAAGCCAAAGGTCCTTTGGGACCAAAATGTCTCAAATATATGGATTGCTGAAAAAATCTGCTAAGATTCCTAATTTATGTCTTATAGAATTTGAAAGCTGCAAGGAACCACACTATCTTTATTGCATATGAAGATATTGAAGCACAGAAAATAATCTTTTGAAAATGAAGATTCAATTATGTCATAATCATGAATAAAGCATTCAGTACCCTTAGGACAAACACACTCATAACATGATTTATATGATCCTAAATGGTTTGATCTTGATTTATTCTTACAGCCTCATATTTTCATGTTCCCTACCTTTTAGTTTATTCAATTCACCTTGCTTGTGATCCTTTGAACATATTTTTCCCATTGCCCAGAATTTATCTTACCTTCTGTGATGGTTAGGCTAATGTGTCAACTTGGCCAGGTAATTGTGCCCAGTTGTTCGGTCAAGCAAGCACTGGGATAATTGTAATACAAGGACATTTATGGACTTTAGTCACCAGTGAGTTTACTGCATAGATAAATGATTTCATCTATATCAATCAGGGAGATTGCCTTCAGCAATGAGTTATGCTTTATCCAATCAGATGAATGCCTTAAAAGTGGCAGTGATTTCAACATTCAGAGAGAATTTCCTAGTTCGTCTTTAGACAGTCAATGTCTCCCAGAAACTTATCAAAGACCTTCATTGGACTTTCATTGAAGACCCTGGTTTGCAGCCTGCCTGAGGAACCTGGACTTGTGCATCCCCACTGTCATATGACATATGTCATATGTCAGATTTCACACTTATGAAATCTCATATTATTGACAGATATCTCCTGTTGATTCTGTTTCCCTAGAGAGCCCTGACTTACACCTTCTTTCCTCCTTTCCTCTTTTCCTCCTCCCATTCCTCCATCTACCTCAATTTTACTCATTCTTCAGGTCTTATTTGAATATCACAAATATGGAGAAACTTTCTCTAATCTCTTAGACTAGTTTTGGTCCCCCAAAATATATGCCATATTATTTATCATAGAATCAATGCTTTTTCCAGCATTATGCATTTTGTGGTCTGTGTTTTCTGTGTAATACCAGAATCTACAAGGAGTGTAGAACTATGCCTTATTTAACATTTTATGTCCACTGTTTAACACAGTGCCTAGAACATAATAAGCCTTTAATTTAAAAAAAAGCTGAATATACAAATAGATTATAGCTTGATTATAATATTGCTAATGGTGCAAATCACATTACAGATAGTGAAACAATAGAAATATTAACACTAATTTCTAAACAACCATTATCAAGGAAGTAGACTATAGGAACAAAGTATATAGAATAAGTGCAATCTCTTTCACTAAATATATTTCAAGAAGATTTTTAAAGATAAAATTGTAGCTTCTTGTTCTTATTCCACTAGTCACAGTGATTTATAGTGGTTTTAATTTTGTTTTTGGTGTATACTGATAACAACAAAAATAAAAGCACAGGAACGTCCTGACAAAGATATATGTACAGGTGCTACATGTGGGGAAATGGCCACCCCGTGAAAGTTCACTAGAGCATTTCATTACGTTTTTAATCTTACAAATTTTCCTCATGATTTGTATCTGGGATCTGCATGTATTTTTGGGAGGAAGCAGTGGAATTCAGATACTGATACCACATTTTAATAATCCCTTTCTTTTCATTCTGGTATTTATCAATTCAATAGTTATTTATGGATCAGATAGAATATGTGGGGTGATGCTTTAAATTCTGAGTATAAAATAGTAAACAAACAGAAAGAAACTGACTTCATAGTTGAAGATACAGATAATAAATGCCTAATAATCATATAATAACAACTTGTGCTAAGTTCCCTATAGAAAAACAAAGCCAGGTAAGGAAAGAATGAATGATAGAGGTGCTGCCTTAGATGAAGCAATCAGGGATCACCCTGATTACTTACTGGATAATAGGATATAGAAGAGAAGAGGTGGCATAGAAGACTGATTCTTAGATTATAAAAGTAGTTAATCTTAGACTTGAAAAGTAGTCCAGGTGACATTATCTTGGCTGGATCCAGAGTTAGTGGTGGAAGGATAGAGACAAGATTGGATTTGGGATGTCTTTCCCTTTGATTCATTTTAGGGTTGCTCTTTCTTTGCCTACATTTCCCATCATATTATTAAAACTACGAGAATAAATTCCTTTATCTACTAAACATAATTATAATCACTCTATAAAGTCCTTGTGTGTTAATATTCACTTTGGGCTCATCTTGTGGTAGCCTCTATTTATTGTCTTGTCTCCTAAAAAATGGGTCTCATTTTCCTGTTTCTGTATATGTTGGTTAATTTTGGATTTTTCCCGAATATTGTGGATGATATTATAGAAATTCTGGATTTAATTTAATATGTCTGAAAGGATGTTTTAGAGACTCTAACATTCAATCCCTGTGAATAAATATGTATGTGTGTGACTGAGTGAGTCAGGTACTTAGCTTGATTAGATTTAAACTACAAAGGATATTTTCCCTGTGGAGGACAACACCTCAAATTTCAGTTTTTTTTTTTTTTTTCTTTGTCATTGTTTGTTTGCGTTACATGGGGTGCTTGGAATTTGCCCTGCTCATACGTGGTCCAGAGATTTGAAAAGAGTTTGCACACACGATTTGGGCTTCCCCTCCCCACTATCCTTTCTGGGCTTCCTTGCTCACTTTCTGGTGGCAACATTGGCCTTCAACTCTGTCTTCTGGTTCTTCAAGTCAGCAAGACTGTGGGCTTTTGATCAAGTTTTAGCCTCTGCATATGGAGCAGATTGGGTCCTACCCTCAGGTACAAGTCATAAAAATGGAAATTCACTAAGTGCTGTTCCCTTCTTCCAAGTGTTGACTCTCCTCCAATGTCTGGTACTTCTTTTTATTCTGCAGAGATTTTAGTTAGGGTTTTAAAATTTTTTTTCCCCCAGAGTTCGTAGTTGCTGTCTGAATGAACGCTCGATCAACTAATAACTCCTTAGTCATACTGGGACCTGAACACCAAATATCATATTTTTATACTGACACAGAGCAAAAGAAACATTTTATGCTTCACAATTTACAATATTGATTTCGTTATTGAGCTCATGATGTTCCATAGCCACATGTCACCCCAACAAAAAACTTTACAACTATATTATTGATTGTGTTAAGTTTTGCGTTAAGCCAATTAAATATCCTGTTTCATTGAATCTTCTTAAATTCATTGATTCAATTCCACTAGACAAATACTATTCCAGTATTAGAGATGAGAAAACGAAATTCTAGAGCAGTCAAGTTATGTACCCAAGGTCACAAATCTGGTAAAGGTCAGGACTCAGATTTAGACTCAAGGATTTCAAATCAAAAACCTTATATGCTATAAAACAGAGGGGTAGTATATCAAGATATTTGATGATATATTAAGATGTGAGGGCATGTTACACTCCCCATTTTCTCTACCCCATACTGGAATCAATAATTATACTTTAGGCACTGCCTTTGTTTGGATAGTATCTTCTTACATGCATTTAGTCCTATTCACCTAGTATTTACTCAAACAAGGAAATATGCTTTTATCCAGGTCCTAGCCCCATTCTATTCTAGGCAATCCTTCCCCTTATGACTATGTCAGCAGCACTGTGTATTTGTGCCTGCCTATGAATTGAATTGTGTACCCCAGTTTGGACATGTTCTTGGTCTTGGTCTGCTTTCTGGTGGGTGTGGACCCATTGCAAATAAAATCTCTTCAAGGTATTATTTCAGGTTGGGCTTTAATATGACTTTAATATGGATTACTGCAGTCCTTTATAAGCAGAGTGAAAGTCAGGTGGAGAGAGAAGCCATGGGAAGCAGCCAGAAACTGGAATCAATGGAACCTGAAAGAGAAAAAAGAAGATGTTGCCATATGCATTGCTATGTGACAGAAAAGTCGAGGAACCCCCAAAATCCCTAGCCAGCTGGAAGATACCAGCCTTGGGAGGAGGTAAGCCTGGTAGCCTCTGAAACTGTGAGTCAGTAAATTCTGTTGTTAAGCCAACCTACCGTATGGTATCTATTTTAGCACCTAGGAAACTAACACACTACTCCACTGTGATCAGTATTTCTTATCATATTTTTAATGTCTTGTGGCTTTAGAAGGTAATTATTCAGACTTCCTCCTGATGTTATGCTATGAATGTGTGAGTGATATGCTATAGTATTAAATACAGAGATGAACTAAACACAGATAGCTACAGATAGTGATCAGCTAGAGAACAGTTGTATAAAACAATGTCCTGGATCTCTTTAGTCTACTTTTCTCCATCTTAAAAACTCATTATTTTCTATTCTTCAGTAAATTTATCTAAATTTTTGCTCTGGCTGTACATACCTATTTTAGTATCCATTTATTAAAAATTAATATTATTGTTCCATTTTTAAAAGATATTATGTGTTTAAACAGTTCCAAAGTAGAAATGATAATACAAAGGAATGACAGGAGTGGTAGCTGGAGAATTTATAATTGGCATAAATATAGTAAATGATTTCTCTCAATTTTGACAAATTTTACCTTCATCTTCAAATATCACATTTGAATTGTCCTAGAATACACAGAAAAAAAAAAAAAGAAAACAATTTTGGGAAGCTTATTTTATTATCAATTTGTCAAACAGTGAAATATATAGTAACATGTATAAAAGCTATTGGTTATTCTGAATGTTTATTATTGCTTCACTTTTTTTTGAAAATTAAGTTTTGCCAAGATCTGTCTTAGGTGGGTGACTTAGAAACTTGTGGTCTTAAAGTACCTGCAGCTAGAGTGATTTGTCTGAAGCTGACGAATGCTTAATGTACAAACGTGGTATATAAAAAAGGTGTTTTTCCCCTGGGGAAAAAAATAGTTTTCTTTTCTTTTCCATTTTTATCTTTCCCAGGAAATATGTATTTTCACTTGTGACTCCACAGACAGGGTAGAAAAAGGAGTGTCTGTGAGCTTATCTATGTCAGTAGTGCTTGTCTTCCTAAATCAGTATATATTTGTTCCACTATCTGCAGACAAAAACCTAAAGAAATCTTCCTTTATTGGTTTCTGCAATCTGAGTTTATAAAATATATTAACCTGGCCCTAAACATGTCTTTGTTCTCCTCTGCCTCTGGTTTCCGGTGCTCTAGTTAAAAAAAAAAGGAGCTAAAATGGCCTTAAAATACCTTAAAATACCCTTAAAATAATAGGTCTTTTTAGGACTTTGCTTTCTTAGTCACAATCATGGTATTTACTTAATGAGGCTGTAGTCTGGATTGCCATTTTAAGTACAGATAGCAGGAGAATTTTAGATCGAAAGGATTTTGAAGAGATCATATCTAGTCTAACCTCCTCCCTCTTAGTGCAAAAAAAACCTATAACATTCCTTGACATTCTTTCTTTGTTTTATCGATTTCTGACAGGGCTCCAAAATGAAACAAAAGCGACTGACAGCATTAACCAAAAACTTAAGCTCCTTTGTCGAGGAGCAAGATATAGCCTGTGTCAGAAATATGATTAGTTGAGCCTACATTTATAGCTAGCATGAATAGTGCAGAGAAAGATGAAACTGCATTATGGTAACATCTGGCGAAGCCAGTGTTAGTAGCTTGAAGTCAGTGCCAGGGATGGTAACGATCTGGGACAGGAAAGGAAGTAAAGAATAGACTACCATGTACCAGCAAGGCTGTCTTCTATAAATACAACTTGGTTCAACTCTGGTCGATATAAGACTTAGAAAGCAAAGCAAAGTCTCCAACATCAGGAAAATTACAGTCTTTGTGAAAAGGCAAGAGAATTCCCCTGAGACAGTAATTGAATAAGTACTTAATTATGAGGTACAGGCATGTTAATTGAAGGCATTTGCATGAGGTCTAATACAAATGAGCAATACCCAAAGGCAGTAAATATTTGATAGAAGATTTAGGCATACAGTCATCAGTTTAATTTGAAATGTTAGAATTAAAATGTTAGTTACTGTTTTATTGTAGCATAAGTGAAGAATATAAAAAGATACTCAAATGTTTTAAAGTTTTTTGTGTGGCTTCCTTAGTGTTTACAACATATATCTCTAGTTAATCAGAGTTTACCTCCAAATAATACTATAAACTTCATATGTAGTATGAACCATTATATCGCTAGTATTCCCAATCCCTCCCTCCCATCCTTTGTGTTACTGCTATCATGTTTTACTTTCATATATGCTATAAACACACAATACATTGCTACTATGTTTTATTTAGACAGTTATCTTTGAGCTCGGTTCAAAATAAAGAAAAGAAAGTTTAATTTTTACTTTCATTTTTCCATTTCTTTGTTTTTCATTTCTTGTTTACATCCAAATTTCCGTCTGCCATCATATTCCTTCTTCCTGAAGAATGTCAATATTTATTGTAGTGCAGATATGCTGGCAATACTTTCCATCTTGTCTGAGAGAGCCTTTATCTCTCCTTTATAACTAAAAATACTTTCAATAAATATAGAATTCTGGTTTGAGAGTTTCTTTCTTTCATTATTTTAAAGATGTCACTTTATTGTCTTCTGTCTTGGATTGTTTCTGACAAGAAGATTTTTATAATTTTATGTTTACTCCTTTATATACAATATGCCTTTTCTATGAATATGATATGTCCACATGACTTTTCTTGTTTGTTTCTTTTCCCCTTTTGATATTTTTCTTGCTTGGTGATTTCTTACCTTCTTGTATCTTTGGTTTGGTATCTGTAATTAATTTTGGAAAATTCTTGATTATTTCTTTAAATGTTTCTTCTGTCCCATTCTCTTTCTCTTCTCTTTTTGTGCTACCCATTCAACTTGGAGAAGGTCATGATATATTTCCTCATCCCTTGGATGCTCTGCTCTGTGTTTATTTTGTTGTTCTTTTTTTCTACATTTTTGTTTTATTGTGGGTCATTTCTATTGACCTATCTTCAAGTTCACTGTTTCTTTCCTTAGCTGTATCAAGTCATTAATAAATCCATCAAAGGTAATCTTCATTTCTGTTACTGTATTTTTTTCAATTTAGTATTTACATTTGATTCTTTCTTAAAGATTTTATCTCTCTGATGAATTTCCTGTCTGATAGTGCATGATTTCTACCATTTTACACTGGCGTCTTTGACATATTAATTATAGTTATTTTAAATGCCCTCTCTATGGTTCCAACATTGGTGTTCTATCTGGGTCTGGTTCTGGTGATTGCTTTATTCTGTGACAGTTTGTTGTTGTTGCTTAACTTCTTTTTCAAGTGCCTCATAACATTTTGTTATAGGCCAGATATATAGTACAGGATAGTAGGCACTGAGGTATAGATTTTATGCCAGGAAATGAGCATGATTTTCCTGGGTGGACCCTTAGTTGTGGGATTGTGAGCCAGCTTAGTCTAGGGATAAGCTGTTTTTTTAAATTATGGTTATCCTCAGTGCATTGTAGTCTTCAAATTCCTTGTTGTGACAGTTTGAATTATGTGAATACCAGAAAAATATAATGTTTTTGAACTAATCCATTCTTGTGGGTGTGAGACACTTTTGATTGGACTACTTCAGTGAGGCATGACTCAGGTTGAGTCTCTTCCCTTTTGCTGGGTCTTATTTAAATGAAGATCCAGAGGAGAGACACAGGAAAAGGGAGCTCTACCATTTTAATTTGGCCATGTGATAGAAAGGACTCCAGGTTCATCCACATCTGAGCTCAAGGATAGAAATCCTGAGAGGCTTAAGGAGCCAGGCCCAGGGAGAGATAACTGATCAGCCACAGCTGAGTTCAAGAAGAAAGTAGCTAGAGATCAGCAGATCCTCTGTCCTCCCTGATTGCCATTTGGCAGGATGCTGGGCTCACAGTAGCTGACTTTGGTGAGAAAGCATCTTTGATGGTGCCTTGATTTGGATATTTCACAGCTTTGGAACTGTAAGCTTTTACCCTAAATAAATTTCCTATTATAAAAGCCAACACATTTTTGGTACTTTGCATTGGCAGCCTTTGGCAAACTAAGACACTTGTTTTCAGAAATACCTTATTTTCAGATGGCTGGCTATCCAAACTGTTTATCTCAATGTCTTCTGCATCCTCAGCTTTAGGTCTCTCCTTCACACTGTACCTGAGAATGCCTGTATTTTTTGAGCTTGTAACACTCACAGTGGTATTCCACTACTTCTTGTTTGATGCTTTTTAGACTGGTGTTAGGGGTGGAGCAGCTTCCTTGATTGTTCTAATTAAGCCTTTGTCTTAGACAGACCCTGCATCTTGGGGATGTAGCCTTATCAGTGCTTCTGTCCCTCCCCAAGGTGTAGTTCAGAGCCAGTTTAACCCTCTCCAGGACATAAGTGCTTTTTCTGTTCCTTCCCATAGTGGCAATGGGTTTTCACCAATGCCATGAGGCATTTGTGTATATATTATCCTTCCCTAGCAGTTTAAGGATTTTGTTTTGAGGTACACTAGGGGAGAAGGAACTGGGTGGGTTATTGTTTCTTTTCTACAATGACTGTTTTTCCTCTACACTTGGTTTGTGCAGGGGGACAGTTTTCAGGATTCCCACAAACATCCTTTTTGTGAGCCCCCCATGAGGTCCATGGAGAAGGATCTGCAAGTGGATGGAAAGTCCATATTTATCTGTATACCCCAGCAGTTGTATAATCTCTCATTAACCAATATTTTGTTTTTACTAATTTATTAATAATTGTAGTTCAATTCTTCTGTTGGATATTGAATCATGCCCCCATAAAAGGCATGTTGAGGCTGTAATTCCTGATCCTGTGTTTGTGAACCCAGTTGTAAAGAGGATCATTAAAAATGTTATTAGTTAGGTTGTTTCTAAACTGAAAGAGGGTGGGCATTAATCCAATATGATTGAAGTCCTTATAAGCAGAGGAATTTGGACACAGAAAGGAAGCCATGGGGAGGAGACAGAGACTGGGAGTCAACAGAACCCAGAAGAGAAAGAAGATGCTGCCATGTACATTGCTATGTGTATTAGTCAGCCAAAGGGGTGCTGCTGCAAAATACCAGAAATCCATTGGTTTTTATAAAGGGTATCCATCTGGGGTAGGATCTTACAGTTACCAAGCCATAAAGTGTTAAGTTACCTCCCTCACCAAAGTCTATGGCCAAGTATTGGAGCATGATGGCCATAAACATCTGCCAGGGTTCAGGCTTCCTGGGCTCCTCTCTTCCCAGGGTTTGCCTCTCTCCAGGCCCAGCTCCTCCACTTCCTCCACAAGGTCAGCTGTAGACTATGAGGCTCTCTAGGCTTTGCCTCTCTCCACAAGGCCAGCTGTGACCTGTCAGGTGAATGGCTCGTCTCTTTTCCCAGAGCCCTCTCTCCTTCCCCACAACTAAGCTCCTCTGTGTGCTCACTTCCCTGGGCTCCAGCACCAAAACTCAACATCAGTGCTCCAACTCAAAACTCCAACTAACTCCTCTGCTCTGCCATGTAGTTTTATCTCTGAGTCCCTGCCCACCAAGGGGCAGGGATTCAATGTCCTACTGACACGGCCCAATCAAAGCATAACTTAATCACACCCAGAGGAACAGACCAGTTTACAAGCATAATCCAATATCTATTTTTGGAATTCATAACTATATCAAACTACCATACAATGTGACAGAAAAGCCAAGGATCAAGGATTTCTGACAGCTATCCCCAGAATACCACAGTCTTTGTGGAGAATACATTATCTTGCTATACTTCAATTTTGGACTTCTCTTAGCCTCAAAACCATGAATCAATAAAGTCCTATTTTTAAGCCAACCCATTATATGTTCTTTGTTTTAGCAGCTGAAAAACTAAAACTCTTCTTACTGGTGTCTGATGATATCTGTCTCAGGTTAGAAAGTATCCTATCTCTCCCTGATGACATCCGTCTAACCCTAGATATCAGGTTATTTGGCTGTCTGGTGAACTCAGCTCTCAAATGAGTTCAAGAATGTTTCAGGACACAAGTGTATGGGCAAAAATGCTTACTCATTCAAACTATATTCTTTGTTTCAGTATTTTCATTTCTCCCTTTAAGCAAGGCATACTATTTTTTTTTTTTTTTTTTTTTTACATTCTCTGTTATAATATTATAGAGGCTTATAAAGAAAGAGAGGTTATGGTCCCTTGACTAGAGATACATGACCTATTAAGAGATATAGGGTTTAAGTCCCTGGGAGAAAAAAAAAAAGGTTATATGTAAAGAGTCCTTTTGAAATTGGACTATAATTATAACCTTTTAGAAGGGCATACATAAATTGGTGCTAAGAAGGAATTTGAATATTTGCACAGATAATTGATATATTGGGTTGGGGAAATGCAAAGTATTAGGGTAAAATGCAAATCTTTTTGGTGTAAAGCAAAACTCAGTCCTCTTCTAAAGGATTTATCATATTTCATTTTTAGGATCATAAGCAGAGGATCTTTATATTCTTAATGTAACAGATGAGTTGGCATGTCTTTGTTAACTTATTAAATATATTTATTTGGATATTTATTTTCTGTTTCCATGGGTCTCCTTGATGAAAGGTAACATGTCTGAGGGATCCTCATATCTGGAGGACAGGAATCCTTAACTTCCCTTGGGTTTTTGTACATTTTGTGCTTTAGTTCTGTCATCCAAAATAAAATAATAAGCTAAAGCTCATCATAACTTGAAAGAACTTCATAAAGAAAATTGGGTGTAATAAAAATGTTTATACACTCATTCAAAAGACTTGCTAATCCAAGTGGAGCCTAAGAATTTGTACGCAAGATGAGATTTCAGAACCAAAGTTGATATTTGGCAAATAAAAGTGCATGTTATAAAAGCTAGAAGGGAGCATTTTCTCATAAATATTTACACATGGATCTCAGGTGGTTGCAAATCTCTAAATGTCAAATACTAACGGCTGTGTTGGCTTTTATTTCTTATACTCAAAATATTCAACTCTCCACACTAATATGATTTCAAAGGGAATTTTAAATGTGAAATGAATAAAGTAGCAAATTCAAAATTATGGTCTGTGGTAGCTGTTTAGTGTTCTGATATTTATGAAAAGAATTGCTTCGTTTGCTTAACTTTAATGCTAATGTTTCTAGGAGTTTTCAATTTTGTTTTGGGTGTTTCCTGAAAAGAGAATTATTTTTTCAAAATACAATAATTTTAATAAAGATGAGTTTGTGTTTTAATATATCATCATGCAAGTGAGTTGCCAACTTTTTGTGCCTAAAAACCACCTTTCAGGGTAAGTTCCACTCAGAATTTTTTTCTTCAGTTACCTTGAATCCAACTGTTGTGAATTTAAGTTGAGAAACTTAATTTTTTGCTTTCAAAGATGGAAAAAGATAAAATAAATATTGGGTGTTTTTGTGAATATCTAGAGGGCCAGTTGATGCTGAAGTGAAGGAATATTGGAAGGGGATTAATTTAATTGTGCGACCTTCAGAAATTTACTTAGTCTTCAAATTCCTTTTGAACATGGCTGTTGCACACGGGAATAATAAAGTTTCTTTAGCTCACAAATTTTTTGCCAATGGTAATTGAACATCTTATAAAGTATTTTGAAGTCCTTATACTCTTCGTATGGGCAGAAGGACAGGAATATTCTCTATTTTGGGACACAAAGTTGAACTTTTTCCACAACATATAGAATCTTTGTCAGCTACTATCTTAACATAAGGAAACTAATTATTCTGTGGTCTATCACCAGTGGTCTCCATCATTGTCCTCAAAGAACTAGAAAATACTATCTTTTCTTCAATATAATTTTAGCCACAACATAAACTTGATATCACTTGGTAATTAAGTATGTGTGTGTATATATGTTTATATATACAAAAAATCTAGAGTAAAAACTTTATATTCATTGTCTTTTATATTTACATATTAATATACTCATTCCACCAGTTCCCTAAAATCCACACCTCATCTGTGATCCTTCCTCTAAATTTCTTCTGGAGTTTGACCCTTCCTTCTTGCAAATCTGAAATATGAAACTTGTTATATAATATTTTACTTATTTGTTTCTCTGTCTTACTTCCCAGGTGGTTTGCTTGGTGTCCCAGGATTCAAATGAAGGAGGAATTTCAAAAAGAGGGTAGTGAGTAAATGAGCCAAATTCTGTTGAAACATATAGTACGTGAAAGAGGGAAAATATACCCTCATATGGCAAAATTGAGGAAATTGGGATCTTGGCAAAAGAAGTTTCATTGGACTGTGAGAAGAAGAAGCCTGGGTAAAGTGAATTAAAAAGAGAATGGGTGGATTGTTCACCCACTAATCCATCCCCCCCCCCCCAAAAAAAAAAAAAAAAAAAAAAAAGAGAATGGGAAGTGAGGAATCAGGACAGCAAGTACAGACAAATATTTTGGCATTTTCTTATTAATGTGTTGAAGATTGTCCTAGTTTGCCACAGGGCTGCCAATGCAAAGTACCAGAAATGAGTTCGCTTTTATAATGGGGATTTTATTTAGGGTAATAGCTTACAGCTTGGAGGCCATAAAATGTCCAAATCAAAGCACCATCAGAGATGTTTTCTCACCAAAGTCAGCTACTGGTGATCCTGGTATCCAGCCACATGGCAAAGATGGTGGTTGATCTCTGCCAAGGTGCCTTCCCCTCCAGAATCAACCATCTCCCGGAGTTCAGCTGTGGGTAACCAGGCATAGAACTTGTGTCTTTCCAAGCCTCCTCTCTCAGTTTCAGCTACTCTCTTTCTTCCCAAGTTCAGCTATGGGCTATCAGGCATAAGCCTCATCTCTTCAGGCTTGAGCTGCTCCATAGGCCCAGCCTCTTGGAGGCTTCTGCTTAAGCGTTGGCTGCTAGCAATCCTCAAGCCCTCTGTCACATGGCAGGGTCAAAAATGGCAGCTTCATTTCTCTGTGACTCTTTCTGTGTGTCTCTGTTTATATAAAGCTCCAGTAAGAGGATGGAGATCCAATTTATCATGCCTCACTGATACAGCCCAATCAAAAGGGCCCCACATCCACAGGAATGCATTAATTAAAAAACATCATCTTTTTTTTGGATTCACCAGATTCAAACTGCCATATTTTATTTCCAAAGTTGAGGTTGGAGCCCAAGGATTTGTAGTTATTGCTAAAGTAGGAGATAGTAATGATGCTGTGCTGCTCAGGATGATTTAATAGAGAGAGAAAAATTGCCATGCAGTAGAGAAAATGAATGACTATAGACCAAAAAAATAAAAATAGTTGTAGGAGTTAATTGCATACAGCACACAAGATTGACCCTTGGCCTTAAAGAGAAGTAAGGGGATTCCAGCCTTGAAAATGGAATGTGAGCACAGTATACAAATATGGAAACGGGTGGGTAGGTAGGGCTAGTGAAGGGATGGTGAAGTCACTCTTTCTCGTGCTTCCATTTTTTTTGGAAAATAAGATGCAAGGTCAACATCTGAGAGTCAGTTAGGAGAAAGGATTTTCGCAGTGAGAAGAGAGTACTTGATATGCAATGATCTTTTTGGAAAGAGGAACAGTGAATTGAGTATGAGATGTATTAGGGCTTCCAGACAAGGCTAAATGCATCCTTATGGTGTGTGATAATAATTAAAAGTTGTGGGTTTTTTACCCATCACCTTCAGCTCTTCAGGTATATATTTGTAGTGGGATAATTGAGTTACACCAAAGATTGTGATTTTCTGTTAAGTAAATGATGGAAGAGAGGGGCAAGGGAATTGAAAATATGTCAAAAGGAAAGAAATATTTTTTCCTCTATCCTTCATGATTTCACCCAGACTCAAGGCCTGAAATACTAGCCATATGAAGACATCTTCCAATTCCTATCATTATCCCAATCTGGTCCCTGTAGTCCAGACTCACATTCACAACTTTATATTTGGATATCTAATATGTGTCTCAAATGTAAAATGTCCTAAACCAGTATTTAAATTTCCTGGGTGGCTGAAGCCAATATTATGCAATGGTTTGGCTTAAATAATACAGTTTTGAAGCTAATAGAGAGTCCAAATCACTAAATCAAGCTATCATCAAAGTGATGCTTTCTCCCTGAAGACTGTGACATTCTGGGCTGGCTGCTGGTGATCTTTTGTCCTTTGCTTGTCACATCATAAGGCATATGGTGGCATCTCCTGGTTTCTTCTTCTCTTCTGGGTTCTGTTGATGTCCAGCTTCTGGCTGCTCCCTCTGTAGCTTTCTCTGTCTGTCTGAATTTTATTCTGCTTATAAATGATCCAGTAATAAGATTAAGTCTCATCCTATTTGGGATAGTCCACACCTTAACTGAAGTAATCTCACCGAAAGCTCCTATTTACAATGGTTTCACACCCACAGGAATGGATTAAGTTTAAGAACAAGTTTTTCTGGGCTACATACAGCTCCAAACCACCACAACCAGAGCCTATTCTTCACTCCAAAACCTGCTTTCTCCCACAGTCTTCCTCTTCTCGGTAAATGACCACTCCATTCTTCCTACTAAGTCTACCATCTTGGAGTCATGATTAAGTGCTGTCTTACTCTCACACCTCACATTCTCTCCATTGGCAAATCTTGTTACCACTTCCTTCAGAATATGTGAGAACTTGGTGACGTCTCATCTCCATCACTGCTACTACCTGGCCCAAGCTACCGTCATTCTACTCTTGCACTATATTGTAACACCAACTCAATTGGAAGCATAATCTTTTAAAAACATAAACCTGTGCATGTTGTTAGTCAGCTCAAAACATGCAAATGTTTCCTATCTCACTCAGGAAAACTGCTAACATCTTTAAGATAGATAAGTAGGGCTTATATTTCTGGCCCTTCCCATCTCTCTGGCCTCATCTTTTTCATTGTTCTCCTTGCTATTCTTATCCATTCACAATGGCCAGGTTGCTGTTTTTGGAATAGATCAGATTGTCTCTTTCCTCAGTGATATTTTTCCATGGAATTCTCTTTCTTTAGATATCTGCATGGCTTACTCCTTCACCTCCATCATGTCTCTTCTAAAATGCCATCTCATTGGTGAGGCCAAGCCTGACCACTCTACTTAACTAAGCGTTCCCACCCCTACCCTTTGACCCTTCAAGATGTCTTCTCTGACTTATTTTACGTCATTTAGCTTATATATGGTGTGCAGATTTCATTTTGTGGTCAAATGGTATGATTTTGAGGCAATCATTGGCTAAAGCCAAGTATTACTATCATAGAATGATCTGAATTATATCAAATTTTATTTAATTTTAGAATTGGGTCCTTAAAATACTGTCAGCAATTTTGCTATTCTCAGTCCTGTCAGCTGCTAGATTGTGAAGTGAATCTTTGTTATACTGAACAGGTGCTCACCTCAAACACAAAGGTTTTTTCCTAGCTCTGCTCATATACGGTACGGTAATGGGGATGTTCCCAATATGGTTGTAAGTTGTCATTCCTCTCCAAGAGTAAATAACTAGGAAAAGACTTATCTCATTTTCATTTCCTAGAGCATGTGATTTTGTCAAGGAGAATGCTATAGTTTCATTGAAACAATCCCATAAATCATGCCTTTTGTATTCCTAGAAAAAAAGATACTGAATATTTTCAGAAACAAATTTAAGAGCATTGTTCTACTTATATTTTTTATTTGATATTTTTGCTCTACATAATAACTTAAGAAAAATGTTGTTTTGTTTACACAATAAAAAGAAAATGTGGATATGGAAATGGAATAAACATGTTAGCTTAAGGAAAACAAAATCCTCTCTCAACTTCCATTTTTGTCTTAGCTTTCTTATATAATTTTAGCCCCTGCTCTGGTGTAGAATGATAAATTATTAGGTAAAAATACATACACTATTAAGGTTTATTAAGTTTATTTGGAGTTTCGAGCAACTAAACTGTTTTGTCTGCAAAAAATGTTCATCTATTTTGATATTATTACCTGAAATGTATAGCACAAAACTTTCTTTTATCTAGAATCCATTTTTTAGCATATAAGTGCTGCTATTCAATCTTGTTGTAACATATTATGTAAGAGCATGGCAAACCCATAACAAAATCTGTTGTATGTTAGAAATTTGTCTTTGGCTGAAAAGAATAATGAGGGTGGCCAACTGTCTTTCTGATAATTGCCAGTAATTTGTTTTATACTGGGCTAGAATCACTTTATGAACAGTCAACTGAAGGATGTTATTTTTCTATTCTTCTATCAGAATTACCATGGGGTTGTCTTTGTGAAACCCAGAAATCTCTTAACCAGCTGATAAAAACAGGAACATTCCTGAATTCATCATGAATATATTGTCAAACATTAAAAATGAAAAATCATCTGTTATCTGCATATCCAAATGACTGATACAGCAAAACAAGAGGAGTGCATATAATGATATCACAGACTTTTGTGTATATATTGAAATATAATGAAGGGCAAAGAAGATTTTTGGTAACTTGTTTTCCAAAAGGAATTTTGTACTTAGGATTGATAGGTTTCTATATTTCCCAAATTGTTTCTTTTTCAGATATTAAAAAAAATTTGCTAGTTTGTGACAATCAATTCAACAAGAATTTTGTTTAAGGTTTTATCCTACAGAGAGTCAATACTTTAAATAATTTTATTCCTACAGAAATTTTGTGGTCTTTCATTTTGTAGTTTGACTACTGAGAACACATTTTGTTGTTTATACCTTATTTTTCTCTTTTTCTTATATTCTATATTATAAGTTGATAAAAAATGATTTGTGATGGATATTGCCATGTGTGATTTCAGTATCTTTCCTCCTCATGAAATTTTGAGCTGGCAAAGTTGATGCTCTTTAAAGCTGAGAAGAATACCCAACTGGGACTTGTTCTTGAAAGAGTTATGGCAAAGATGGGATCAAATAATTAAAAATTAAATATTCTGCTCACAGGTTAATTATAAATTACTTATATATTATATTTTTACATATATTATAAAGATGCAGAAGGTATAATGTATTTTTAATGTTTAATTATTATTGCTGCTCACTCACTTGTAAGTAATTTACATGGAGCAGGTCTTTTTTCTATTTATTCAATTTTCTATGTCTGGTACCCAGAGCAATACCTGATATATTGATCTTGCTCAAAAGATTATTTGTTGAATGATGGAAGAATGAAAGAATTATTTATAAAAAATACATAGCCACTAGTAGGCCCAAGGAGCAATGTGCAGAAATGAGAAGGCTAAAGAGAATATGAAAAATGGATCAATATATTAGAAGTCCTTATGAAATTCAATTATTTTTGGAGATGGATTAAGGTCTGAGAGAGGGAAGCAAACATAAACTTTGAAGGTGGGGTAGTTATTGGTAATGACAAAATATAGGGTATGACAGGAGAGAGTATGTTTGAGATAGAGTAAAGAAATGAAGAAGTTCAGAAACTGAGAAACCAGCATCCTGGGTGGATGAAACTTGCTCTGGGGAAAACTAGGTTTTCAATTTTGTGACAATACCTTGTTGAGATTGACCAAGAAATCATGCATGTATGTCTGATGTCATTTACAGTGGGATGCTTTGACCCCAGATTAGTCTAGAATTCTGCTTTCTCTACACCTCTAATCACTTCCTTCATATCCTGAATCCAGCTAAAAATAACTTTAAGATGAAGTGACAGAGGAGAATATTAGTTACAATATAGATTTGACTGCTCTAAAAAATACCTGAATTATAAAATGCTTCAACAAGACAGAAGTTTGTTTCTCATGGGGCAGTTCAGAGATAAGTTGTCCAGAATTGGAAGAATGTCTGAGTTCCTGGTAATCTTCAAGGAACCCCCAACTACCTCTGCCTCATTTTCCAGAATCATCTCATTTATGTGGTCAAATTGGTATGCCATTATGTTTGATAGATCCACCAGATATCCAGAAGAAAGGGAAAAGGCAAGTTCATGTTTGCATACCCTCTCAGTCAGAGTAAACTTGGAGGTATAGCACATTATTTTTGTTCATGTCTCATTGGTCACAAATTCTATAATTTCCTGTAAGGAAGATTCACATATGGCTTTTAGCTTGGCAACTATGTTCATAGATAAAATTTAGGAATTTTATTACTAAAAGAAGGGGAGTATGGATTTTAAGTAGTTTTAGTGATAGTCTTGGTAGACCATGGGGTTGATGGGCCCCAAAAGTAACAGAATTCACATGTTGGTATTTAACTGCCAGAAGCCAAGGTGCTGAAATTACTGTAATGACTGGCAAGGTGGAGGGTCAGATAAGTGGACTTGAACTTCAGAGATAGTTAATAGGCCTTTGTCTTCCTAGAGGCAAAATAGATGGTAGCTAATAAGCATGCTGCTTGTCATTGATAATCAGAAGAGACAGAATGGAGGATTGTGGGCCTTAGGATAATATTTTAGTTTCCTTGGCTGCTCAAGCAAATACCGTTCAACAGTTCAACATAAACAGTGGGAATTTATTTCCTCATGATTGTGAGGCTAGGAGAACATCTGAATCAAGGCATCATCAAGGTGATACTTTCTCCCTGAAGACTGTGGTGTTCTAGGGCTGGCTGCCGGCAATTTTGGTCCTCAAGTTGTCACATGGCAATGCACATGGTGGCATCTCTTGGTCCCTCTCTTATTTTCTGGGTTCCATCAATGTTCAGTTTATGGCTGCTCTCACTGGCTTTCAGCCTCTCTCTCTCTCTCTTCCTGAGTTTCTTTTGCTTATAAAGTAATAGGATAAAGAGTCATCCTGATTGGGCTGGATGATACCTTAACTGGAGTTACCTCATCAAAGGGTCTTACTTATAGTGGGTTCACACCAACAGAAATGGATTAGATTTAAGAACTTGTTTTTCTAGGGTATATAGAGCTTTAAACTACCACTAGGAGTCACCCAATGAAAGTCATGAGCCATTGCTCAGTTCCTGGACCTGAGCCAGTTTTCTAATCTTGAACCCAATGAGGAAAGAGAAGGGCCCTGCAACATAATAGCAAGTATATAACATAATGATTCCTACAGTCTTCTCCCTAAAGACCTAAGGCTATTTACTCAGGTAATTGTGTAGTAGGAAATGAGATAATAGGGATGTTATGAAGATTATTAGACATAACATTTGCATTAACATTGAAATCTGGAAACCTAAAACCTGTTTGCGGGCTCTCTGTTAGTTTCAGAGCTTACAGGGTCCAGGTAATAAATGGAATCCTGACTAACATCCAACTTTGAGTGAATCTACAGGGTCTCTAAACCCACCCAGTTGTTTTTTTCCCTGATCACCAGTGGCATAATTAGGATAGAAACACATTTGGCATTTCTAATAATTCCTACATGTCTTTGGCTTGTGGAGTAATAGCTGCAGAAGTGGGGAAAGCCAAGTGACAGCCTCTGCAAATGTCTCCCCAAACCCATTCAAGAGAACAAAAGCCCCAGTATCACATCCCAAGGACATGGTGGAGATTAATGCCACTCTTAAGACCTAAAGGATAACTTTATTTAATTCACCATTCTGCCTCTTGAAGAAACCATATAGATGCTTGAGAATAACTGTAGATTACCACAATCTCAATCAAGTAGTGGCCACAATTACAGCAGCTTTGATATTTTTGGGTATGGTATTGCTATTAGAGAAGATTATTAAGGCTTCAGATACTTTGAATGGAGCCATTAAGTTGAACAGCACATTCCTTTCCATTATAATTAGAAAAGAAAATCAGAAACAGATTGCATTCATGTGGCAAGATCACTAATATTAATTTGTAGTTTTACCCCAGAGTTTTATTAACTCTCCTACCTTCTGTCATGACTTAGTGGATGTCCTACAGAATATCACATTGTTCCATTACACAGATGATGTGCTGATTGGACAGGACAAGCAAGAGGTGCCTGATATCTTGGTGACTTTGGTAAGACCCATGTTCTCCAGAAAGCAGGAGATAAAACTGCCAAGATTCATGGGTACAGGAACCAGAGGCATGTTGGGATTCTCCCTAAAAAGTAAAAGATAAATTATGATATCTTGTATTCCTTACCACAACAAAAGGAAGCACAACATCTGGTAAGCCTTTTTGGGTTCTGGAGGCAACTTGTCCCATACTTAAGAAAGTTGCTCTGGCCCATACGCTGAAGAATATAGAAGATTCCAAGATTTGATTGTGGCTTGAAGAAGGAAATTTCTCTGTAGCAGGTCCAGGCTGCAGTAGAAGCTATTTTCATTCTTGGACCACATAATACAGCCATCTGGAGCAAAGAACTCTAAAAGTAAAGAGCTCTTGGTATGTTATTGATCATGGGGCATCAATTGATAATTTGTGTGGAACTGCCTTTTGTGAGCTGGCTGCTCTTGGACCTGTCAAATTATAAATTTGGACATGCCCAGTGGCAATTCATTATGATATGGACAAAGTACATTGTGATCAAGCCTGAGCAGGACTAGAGAGCAAGAGTAAGGTATATAGAGAGTATTCCAAGACTCTGCATATCACCCGCCACAGTTTCAACAGTGCCTCTTTACATGCACATACTTGGGCCATATGGAAAGTTCTTTCTGTAAGAGCAGCTGAAGGAGGAAGAAAATCCCAAACTTGGTTTATGGATAGGTCAACTCAGTAAACTGATGTTAGGGAAAAAATGATAGTGGCTGCATACATTTGGAAATGACCCTGAGAGACAACAGAGAAAGTCTTTCCAATGGGCCCTTATAGTCAATGCAACTTTCCATTTACTTATGTGAAAAGAAAAGTGGCTCAAAGTGGGAATATATTCAAATTAGTGGTAGTGGACCATTAACTAACCATCTGCCTAGGAAAATGGAAGGAAAGGACTGGAAGTTCAGAGAGAAGGATAGAATCAGGTAGATAAACATATGGTAGTAGACCGAAGTGTGAAGATCTTTGTATCACATAAAAGTGTCTTCCAGAATGAATCCATCACATAAAAGACACTGAACATGTAAGTGTTGCCCTGCATCAGTATCCACCCCTCAACTAGTGTGACAATCACATGAATGGAGTGGCAAGTTGCAGAGAGGGTAGCTATGGATGGACTCATCTGCATGGTTTCCTACTTGACAAGGCTCATCTAGTTAGTGTCACTTTCGGATGACTCATTTACCAGCCACAAAGACTAATGCTGACAAATCACTATTTCTTGAGGATACCAATGGACCACTTGGGGGCAGTGGGCTACACTGGATCCCTTCTCTCCTGGAAGTGTCAGTGGTTTATCCTTGAAGAGAAATACCTATACCAAGCCACTAGCCAAAGGCTTATGGTTTCTTACAGAACTTAAGGAATGCCAGATACAGAGGCATTGGATTCTTACACAACAGTGAACTCACTTCAGATCAAAGTAAGTTCAAGAGTGGGCCCATGACCTTGACTGTGTCACTTACTACACTATCCAGAATCAGCTAGCTTTATAGAACACTAGAATGGTCTACCAAAGGTACAACAGAAGCATAAGCTCAGAGGTGATACTCTTCAGTAATGGGGTTCCTTTCTTCAGTACACAGTATAAGCAATGAATCAGCAATCTTTATATGGTATTATTTACACAATAGAAGACATGAGCCAGAACCCAAGAGGTAGAAACAGGAACGTCTCCACTTATCATCATTCCCAACAATTCTCTGCAAGACTTTGTGCTTTGTGCCTGTACAATGCTGGCAGAATCTGTAGGGTTTGAAATCCTGGTGCCTGAAAGTGGAGAACACTTGCCAGGGGGCACAGCAATGGTACTGCTAATATACAAGCTATAGCTGTAGAGAAGAATTAAGAATTGATAGTGGAGGAGGGTGACAATGAGTCCCAAATTGAGGTCCTGAGACTAACTGAAACTCAGTTATATATCCACTACTCAGGTTAAGAAATAGAATATTATCAGCACCCAAAAGCTTTTACCATGGTCTTTCCCAATCACACTGCTCCTTCCTGTTCTTAAGAAATTTAGCCCCTATTCTAAGTTCCAACCATTTAGAGCAGATTTTCTCCATTTTTAGAACTTTATACAGTGTCTATAATGCGTGTATTCTTTTGTATCTGGCTTCTTTTACTCAACATAATGTTTGTGTGTTTTATGTATATTGTAAGATTTGGCACTGATTTGTTTATTTTGTGCATGCCACTTCATCTCATACACCATCAAAATTTGTTTATTCATGTTACAGTTGATGGACATTTAGCTTTTTACCAGTTTAAGGCTATTATAAATATTGCTGCCAAGAATATTATTATACATATCTTTTGGTGATGTGTACATATTTCTGTGGAGTATGTATGTGGGAGTGAAATTGCTAGGTTGTAGGATATGCATATATAAACTTCAATAGATAATGACAACAAGTTTTCCAAAGCAATTTTCCCAATTTGTAGTTCCACCAGTAATGAATCAAATTTGTAGTTGATTTGCCTTCTTGTCAACAATTTTTTGAGTACTAATTTTAGAAAAATTAACAAGAATTGCATAATGAAAACAACAATCCAATCAATGCAAATATAGTTTCAAAAAGAATTTGAACAGATATACAAAATATAAGGTTGATTGTATTGGTATATTTTATTTGGCTCTGCCAAAATATCTTTGTTTTTAACATCATCAATTGCATCTATGAGTGAAGGATTTTGAAATAATTTTATGTCTATCTCAGAAGAATAGAATGCTTTAGTACTCATTCTGAAGTAACTTTATAAATTGTACACAGGTCAAAGAGTGACTTCCATGAAGGAATTCTTCTTTTAAACAACAGTGAGTTTTTTTTTTTTTTTTTTTTACCAGGAGGTTCCGGGGATCGAACCCGGGTCCCTCCATATGGGAGACGGACGCCCAACCAGTTGAGCCACATCCAATCCAACAGTGAATTTTTATAACGCTATTAATCAATCTGATAAATGCACTTAAATCTCAAATATGGTCCTTTCTGACAATTTCAGAAATTAGGTCTTTTTCGTTTTGTAAGCCAAGTTTAGGCAAAATATTTTGAAACTATACTTTTCTTAGTATAGGAATGGTATCAAAGTTGAAGAGTAAGAGTATATTGGGATAACAGAAAAATTTTAGGGTTGTTTTAGAGGTTATCAGGTGGTTACACTTACCAATAGCATGTTTATATAAAATAATTAAAAATAAGAAATTTCTATGTTTAGACTAATACTATTATATTATTGTCAGAAATAAGAGATTGGTGTTTATTATTGGCTGATATGGAAATGCATACTGCAGAGGAAATATGGAGCAAGTAAAAATGGAAGCCACTATAAGATTCTTGAGATTGGGCATGATTTAAGAAATACTAAAGAGTTCCTGGCTATATCTTTGTCTCCAAGTTTGAGAGAATTACTTGATAAGCCTTGGGTGGTAGTCAATGAGAGACTGCACAAGCGCCAGAGAACCAAAACTAGTGTATAATCTATTAAAATAGAGGATGCTAGTAGACTGTGAAGATTGAAGTTTTTTTAAAAACAATCTTCTTCTAAATAGAGTATTATGTAACAAAAAATACATGAAAAGCAGTATCATAAATCAAGTTTTCTCTAGAATTTAAGAAATTCTTCAGAAGTTATCTTTTATGTCTAAAGCAGCTTTGTATGTACATTGTTTTAGCAAAAAGGACTGAAAACTGAGTTGTCTAAAGTGGGTATTGGGGTGGTGACAATTAGTAGGAAATGACATAGACGTCTGGATGGCTATGAAACAATCATAGGTGGCATGTTGACCTGCAGAAAGAACTGGATAATGTTAATTCTCAGAATTTTGAGGTTTCATGAGGAAACAAAAGCTCAAGTTTATTATCATACTACTAAGATGGAACAAGATGTTGATATTATCCATCACATATAATATTAGGAAATCATATGTATTGTTGATCAATGAAATAGAGGGCTCTAGAGACCCAAAAGTTAATATTCATTATAAAAGCATATTTTGTATGTAAAAACATAATTGTTATAGTGGAATATTAGAAAGCATTCACTGATACATTATTATACATTAAAATATAAATGAGACTCCTTGAGGATCAAATATTTCATGTCAATTTCTTCTGAAGCTATAGTGTAAATGCAATACCAAAAAATATATTGTAGCTTCAGGGGTTCACTTGTTCCCAGAACCCTTAAATTGGCCTTTATTGAGGTCACTAAGGCTGAATGAACTTTATCTTCCTACATCTGAGCCTCCCATGCCTCATAGTAACCTCGAAGTATCACAGAGGAAAACCTGAATGTCTCTAGACACAACATTTTATCAGATTTATTACAGAATGTGAGGGTACAATTATTTTACTTACAATTAAATTTAGAATCCTTTTTGAAAGATGGAAAAAACATAAATCTTCATTTGTTATGCTATTTCTGAAAGATCCAGCATTGCTCCCTTGGTCATTTCATTAATTGCAAAACTCCAGTTCATAGTAGTGAAATTGTGTGTATGGTGTATTTCTCTCTAAAGTGATAACCTCAAAACTCGATTATTTATTTAAAAATCAATAACTTATAAAGAGAAAATTTCTTTTTATATCTTACTTAACAATGTTATACTACACACAGCATTATTGGTCTAAATGAAGAAATGTTAACTGTTTAAATCAAAAGTAAACTTTATACATGACTCATATACAGCAAACTCAGCAAGCCTTGTCTACTGTGTGGCAAAGAAAAACACATCAATAAAGCAGCTTCTTGTACTATACATTTGTTTTTGTGCTTGTTGGTTTGCTTGTTTTTTATGACACATGACTTTAAGTAGTTGGTATTCAGAAACTTTAATTTCTAATCAAAGGTTACTTATTTCATGGTTAAAACAGTGGCCTGCTATCCATTCATAATGATTATGTGTATTTAGTTCTTTGGTCTTCTTCAATAAGCTGAGGTCAGAGACTTTAATAAACCTTCTTTCCTTTGTCCAGCACTTATGACATGAGCAATGTGGATTTTGTTGTTTTTGTTATTGTTTCCTGTGTAAATTAGTTCTGCTGAAGTTTGTCTTTGGACCTGGAGTTTTAATGTTAAAGGTCTTTGTATGGGATTTTATTAGAGGTGAAAATGCCCTTTTGGTGTCTGTACTCTTTTGGAAAAAAGGGGAGTAATCTCACAATCAGAGTCCCCAAGTATGTAAAATGTTCACTAATGAACACGATGTTGAACTCTTGAGGAAGGGCCAATGACTCTTAAGAATACCAACAAACTGGGAATTGGCATGGTGTTGAAACATAGAATTCCAAAACATTTGGAAAACTAGACAGACTATAACGCCATAATGAGACTAATGGATGCCAGCAACCTTGAGAATGTAAAAATGAGCCAGATAAAGAGAGTAACCCATGTAAAGTAAGAAAGAAATGTGGTGTTGTTCGCAAAGTAAACATATTTTAGTGCTTTCAGATGTCCATAATGCTTCCAAAATTAAGACAAAAAGGAACCACTGACTGTTCTTCCAGTGAAACAATTTATCATTATCCTGCTAAATTGTGTATTTACATAATTATATGTACACAGGAATTTTTTTTTAACCTAGTGTGGAGTAGTTCCAACAGTATTGAGAAGAGCTTGAGGTTTAGAGTCAGAGTAGGTTTAAAACTCAGCTTTAACACTTACCAGTAGTATGAGTTTGAGTCTCATAGGAATGAATTTCATCGTGTTGTTGAAAGGTTTATAGGAGACAAATTCATGTTGGGAATCCTGGCACAGAATAGAAGTTCAAAGGATATTAATTGTTCATTTCTCTCTTTCCTATTAAAAATGTATTTGATTCACTCCCTCAGGGTGGAAGCCAATGGAGAACAGCTGAGGTAAAACTGGAAAAAAGTAGAGGCTATTCCTCTAGAATTTGGCTATTCCAGACACAAGTTGATCCAGTGAAAATGAAAAGAGCTTAAACTAAGTAGAACCTGGCTTCTCTGAAAAACCAAGAAATTATTTACATTAAAGTAATGTATAAGATTCAAGGAATTTTTAGACATGTAGTGAGTGGCAAAGTAATGTCAATGTGGAATTTAAATACAGCAAATGTGATAATTTAGAAAAGCGAGGGGGAGAGAACAAGAATGAACATTAACACAGGTTATAATGAAAGAAACATGTGGTATTTAATATTTAAATATTTTTTCTCTCTTTATTTACCATTTAATAGCATGTAATTTATTTGTGTTTTAAAAAGTAAATGTATTTGAATGTTTTATGATTAAAACATTTTATTAGTTATTTAAAAATAATCCCTGATATGATGGTTATTTGGAATTATTCTGAATTTTCTAGGCTTTTCTAATATGAAGGACTACATGGATTAAAAACTAGGACATGGGACAAAATGAGAGTTTAAAAATTACTCATGCTCAACAATTAAAAAGTAAATTTCTAACAATAATGGTGATAATGTTATACTTGTCAAACAATAATAATTTTACTTTAAATCATTATGATTGGCCATACTTTAAATGGGAGAAAGGAATTAAGGATATTGATAAATGAGTAAATAACTATGTAAAATGTGTGAGGGCTTGGGCTCAAAGGATTTGGCAGAAATAGGAACAACTATGAGAGGCTTTTGTAATGTAATGGAGAGAAAAATGAACTTGCATCCCTAGACCATTGTTCAAATCCTAACTCTACTACTTTTTCAAGTAAAATCAATGAGCTATTCCAACAAGAAAAAATAAAATGTAAACTCCATCTTATGGCTTCCAGCCACAACAGAATAACTATATCAGATGTGCACTCTTATTGTTAAGGACCATAAAAGTAGACAAAAATATAAGAGGCAACTGTCTTCATGTTTCAGGAAACATGATTATGATCCGTGAGAGAAGAAAAACACACATGTTCTACCCAGTGTTCTTTTGAGGTATGCTCTTTGGAAGTCACATTAAGGTGGTAAAGCCCAAGCAGAAGACAACAATTTTGTTGAGGTGAGAAGTGAAGGATCTGAGGGATATTCTATAGCTGTAATTTTCTTGGCAGGGTCATGGAGAGAAGGGAGCAGCAAAGGTGGGAATATGAGTGGAGGTTCCCCCATGGTCCTTAGCTGATTAAAGGACTACTCAAGCATAGGGAAAGACTTTGTGAGACCTAGCAGAGAGATGCTGCTGCAGGAGAGCTGAATGGAGATGTCAGAGGTCACACAGTGATAGAGTTCTGGCCCAGCAAAAGTGGGAAAAATCACCGAAGACCTTACATAGTCAATGAAAATCCAAAATGTACAAACATTAGAAACAAGGACCACACCCTAGGGTAAGGGCTATGGATAGACTAAGGACAAAACCTGTCCAGAATACTCATAGAAGAGTAATAATTTGAAGTTTTTTTTGTGGATCTCAGAAAAGATATGTCCTTGGGGCTAATCCATTCCTGTGGGTGTGGGACATTTTGATTGGATTAAATTCAATTGCAGACCTTTGGTTGGATTGCTTCAGTGAGGCATGACCCAGGGCGAGTCTTGGTCCTCCTGGTGGAGTCCTTTTTAAGTGGAGGACTGAGAGCAGCAGACACACAGAAAAAAGTGGCAGAGACGGAGAAACTCTGAGAGGCTGAGAGAGAGGTTCTGGAAGGTGGAATCAGCAGAGCAGAGAGACACAGAAAGAGGCCCCCCAAAAGTATGAAAGAGAGGAGGCCAAGAGGACAGGGGAAAGATGAGCCAATATGTTTGATCGCCCACAGCAGAGCTCAGGTACAGAGACACAGACTGGAAGATGCCAGTGTGTCTTACCATGTGGCAGGAGTCCAAAACCTTCAGTGAGACAGCATCTTTGATAATACCTTAATTTGGACATTTTCACAGCCTCAGAACTGTAAGCTTTTAATATAATAACTTCCTATTATAAAAACCAACCCATTTTTCGTATATTGTTCCCAGCAGCTTTTAGCAAACTAAAGCAGTAGCTCTGTTCATAACACAAAACTCTGAGAACAATCCATATGTTCTCCATTAGTTGAATGACTAGATAAACTGTGGTACATCCATACAATGGAATACTACTCAGCAGCAGAAAGGAACAAAGTATTGTTACATGCTACAATCTCAAAGACATAATGTTTAATAAAAGAAGCAAATCTCAAAAGGCCATATATGGCATTGTTCCATTTATTTGAAAATCTCAAAATAAGAAAACTATTGGGATAGGGAACTGATCTGTGGTTCCCAGAGTTTGGGTGGGAGGCAGGTTTGGATACCCAGGGATAGAATGAGAGAGCTTTTTGGGATGATTAACCTCTTCTGTATTCTGATTTTGGTTGTGGATATATGAAATCCTTATATGTATTATGATTAATAAACTGCATACCAAAAAAGTCAATTTTACTATATGATAAAAGATAAAATTGAAAAAAATATTTATTATGTGTGAAGGTTAATTATATGTCAACTTGGTTATGTTATGGTGCCCAGTTGCTTGGTCAAACACTACCATAGATCTGGCTATGAAGATATTTTGTAGATGTGATTAACATTTATAATCAGTGGATTTTAAGTAAAGGAGATCACCCTTGATAATGTGGGTGGGCCTCATTCAATCAATTGAAGGCTTTAAGAGCAAAAACTGAGGTTTCCTGGAAAAGAAATTCTGCCTCAAGACTACATCAACCCTTGCCTGAGTTTCCAAGCTGCCCACCTGTCCTACACATTTTAGACTTGCTATCTTCCCCAATTGCATAGCCAATTCTTTCAAATGAAACTCTATCTATCTATCTATCTATCTATCTATCTATCTATCTATCTATCTCACTTATATATAAATATATGTATATAATATTATTTAATATGGTTATACATGTATATATGTATATATGTATATGTGTATATGTATATATCTTATTGGTTCCAGTTATCTGTAGATCCCTGACTGGTATATTATATGTCTGTTCAAGTACTTACAGGAAAAAATAGACCTAATGAGAAAGTAGATGGGGATTCTCAGTGGAGAAATGGAAATTTTGAAAATGAACTAAATGAAAATACCTAGATTTGAAAAGTACAATAATTGAAATTTTAAAAAGTGGATTTAATATTACAAAAGAAAGAGATATTGTATTTGAAATCAGAATAATAGGAACTATAAAATGGGAAGAAAAATAGGAGAAATAGTGAAAAATATGTCAAGTGTCAACATCCTGTCAGGCAATAAAAAGTAATCTAATGTACATGTAATTGGAGTCCCAGCAAAAATGAGAGAGTATGACAAAAAATATTTGAATAAATAATGGCCAAAAGTTTCCTAAATTTAGTGAAAACCATCAAATTATGTTTTCAAGAAGACTGGTAAAGAATAAGCAGCATAAACAGCATTTAGACATATATGGTCAAATTGCTGAAAACCAATGATAAAGAGAAAATCTTAGAATCAGTTCTAGCAAATAGAAGAATGATAAGAATTACAGATCACATCTCATCAAAACAGTTGAGGTCAGAATTAAAAAGAATTGCATATTTAAAGTGCTAAAGAAAAAACATGTCAAAATTGAAGGGAATTAAATATTTTCTCATAAACAAAAGCTGAGGAAAGTTGATCTTAGCAGACCTGAATTATATGAATTGATAAAGTAAGTTTTCATGCTGAAGGAAAATGATACCAGATGGAAACTTGGTTTAATAGGAAGAAATAAAGAACAAATGAAATAGTAACTGTGTGTGTAAATAAATACAATAAATTTTCTCTTACTTTTTTAAAAGATGAGTTAATTGTTTAATCATGAGATAAACTCTAGGAAGGGCATTATAACATATGCAGAATTAAAATATAGTGAACAATAGCAAAAAAGGTGGGGGCAGAGGTTAAAAAAAGTAAACTCTTTTAAAGTGTTTATTTTTCATGAAATGGTATGACATTAATTGAATGTCTTAATTAAAGATGTATATTTGATAAAATCAATTATCAAAATTATACAAAGAGTAATAGACAAGAGTAGATGAAATAAAAAAGAATGATAAAATGAAGGAAAACGGAAGCAGATGAAATAAGTAGGGAAATACTATCTAGATCGTACACTTAAAACAAAACTGTATTGAAAGCTACATGAAATGTAAATGTAACTCCAAATAAATGATAGAGAATTTCAGATTAGACACAAAGGCACAAACTAACTATTTGCTTGTATCAAAAGATACAAATAGTTTAAAAGAAAATATCTGGAAAAAGTATACCCTTCAAACAATAACCTAAAGAAAGTTTAATATCAGACAAAGTGAATATATTAGTCAGCCAGATGGGGTGCTGAACTCTGTGGGCTTTTATAAAGAGTGTTTATTTGGGGTAGAAGCTTACAGTTACCAGACCCTAAAGAGTCCAACTCAAGTTATAATAAGAGGTACTTTCTCACACAAAGTCTGTTGCTATGTGTTGACGTAAGATGGCAGGTAATGTCTGCAAGGGTTCAGCCTTCCTTCTTTGTCTTAAGGCTCTGTGTTCCCAGCTTCTTCCAATTTCAGCTGTAGGTTGGCATAAGGCTTGTCTCTCTCCTCGGGGCTCATTTCTTTCTGGGCTCAGCTGTTCTTGTCTCTTCACAATGTCAGCTGTAGACTATCAGGCTCATCGCTCTTCCCAGTATCCTGTCTATGGAGCACTCTCTCTTCCTGTGTATCTGTATGTGAGTCTGTTTTATCACTCCAAGGGGGCTGGGACTCAATGCTGAGTCATACTCCAATAATTGAATGGTTGACTCAAAGCCCTATTCGTAACATAATTTAATCAGACGTCTAAGCTGAATCTCATAAAATCAAGGGGTGTCACACCCAGAGAAACAGACCAGCTTACAAACATAATAAAATATCTTTTTTTGGAATTCATAAATAATATCAAACTGCTACAGTGAACTCCAAGGCAAGGGGTATTACTTAGCAATAAGAGATATTTCATAATATATACATGAAAAATCCTGAATTCTTATGCATCTATAACAGAGTTTTGAAATGCGTGAAGCAATATTGACAGAGCTAAATAGAGAAATATAAGAATCCGTAATCATAGCTGGAGATTTTAATACACACTGCTCCATAATTAATATAAAAGTAGAAAAAGATATAGAAGAAATGAACACTATCAACCAAATTTATACAATTTTATTTATTGAATTTTATACCCCCAAACTGCAAAATAGATATATTTCAAATACACAAAGAATGTTCACCAAGACATTTAAAATAAGTTAAAATTAAATTAAAAGATTGAAACTTAAGGATTGTGATACTTAAATTAGAGAATTACAAATAAATAATAAGAGACCTTGAAAATCACCAAGTATTTACAAAGTAAATAACATACTTCCAGAAATCCATGGATCTAAAAGACCAGAATATGAAATAGAAAATATTTTGAACTGAATAATAATTAAACAAAACATACAAAAATTTTAGGAGTGCAGCTATAATTGTGAATAGAAGGAAATGTATAGGATTAAATTCTATATTAGAAAATATTTAAAATTGATCCCAGTTCCAACTTCATATGTTAGGAAAACAGGAGAAAATTAAACCCAAAATGAGTAGAAAGAAGAAAATTATATAAATAAGAGCAGAAATCAATGAAATAGAAAAACAAAGAACAGTGGAGAAAATTAATATGACCCAGAGAAAGTTCTGGTAAAAAAATTAATAAAATTGATAAACACCTGGGAAGACAGGACAACAAAGGAAATGAAACAAATTACTGATTTTAGGAATGAAACATTGGCTATCACTTAAGATCCTATAGACACTAAAATGATACTAAAGGAATATTATAAACAATTTTTAGTAATAAATGGGACATTTATTTGCAAAGGAAAAATTCATAGAGAACTTACTGCCACTGAAATAAGAGGAAATAGAAAATATCATAAAGAAAGCTCAAACAAAATTTCACTGGAAAAAGTTTAAAAAACTAACTGAATTACAAAAATCTTTCCCAAACCCATTGACAAAATAGATGAAAATTATAAACTTCTCACTTCCCAGTTTGTTTTATGAAGCTAGCATTATGTGGATACAAAAGCATAGTAAAGGTATAATGAGGAAAGGAAATTTCAGACCACTATCTCTCATAAAGTAGAAGCAAAAATCCTTAATAAATATTAGCAAATTGAATTCAGCAATATATAAAAATAACAGTACATCATGGTCAAATTTTTTATCCTAAAATTTAAGGCCAGTTCAGTACTTGAAAACCAATCAATGTCATTATCCATATCAACAAAATAAAAGAGAAAAACCATATGATTATATAAAGAGATGCAAAAAATAATTTGATAAAATTCAACACTTATTAATGATAAAAATTCTCAGCAAAACAGGACTAGAAAGAAACTCCCTCAACTTGATAAATGGAATCTTTAAAAACTTACAGCTAAAATCACAATTAATGGTGAAATATTGAACACTTTCCCTCAAAGATAAAGTTGAAGGCACAAATACATATCTCTCCATTTCAGTTCATATTGTACTAAATGTCTAAGCTAGTGCAATAAGGCAATAAATGAAATTAAAGGCACAATTGTATAGGAAGTAGTAAAATATTTTAATCACCAATGAGTGAATATTTATGTAAAAAAATCTTAAGAAATAAACGGAAAATAAAACCCTACAAGAACAAATAATCAAGCTTATCATGAGTGAAAGACGCAATATCAATATACAAAAATCAGTTGTATTTCTATTTACTAGCAGCAAAAATTGAAAAATGAAATTGAAATGATCATTTATATATCAGCAAAACATACAATGGATAGGTATAAATTTAACAGATGTAAAATAAAAATACAAAATGTTGCTGAAAGAATTCAAGGAATATTTAAATAAATGGAGAAATATGCTATATTCATGTGGTGGAAGAAACAATAAATTTAAGATGCACTTTTCCTCCAATTTGGTCAAACAAATCCAATGCTATACCAAACTAAAAGAAAAACTTAAAATTGCAAAACAATTTTGAAAAAGAAAAGAAAATCTAAGGAAGAACAAAAGATACAGGAATCACCTAACTGATTTTAATATTAAGTATACAGGAACAATAATTGAAACTATATTTTGGCAAATAAGATAGGCAAATAAGTCAAAATAATAAAGAGTTAGAAGTATAATTACACATATACAGTCAGTTGATTTTTGACAAAAGTGCTAACTCAATCCAATGGGTAACTGAAAAATAAGTTTTCTCTAATAGAATGTTCCTGGAATAACTGTACATACATTGAAAACAGAAAACCTAGATTCCTATCTCACACCATGAGCAAAAATTAATTTAAGGTGAATTATCGACATAAATTTAAAAGCTACAATTATGAAACTTCTAGAAGAAAATATAGGAAAATATCTTCATAACCTTGTGATAATAGGCAAATATTTATTAAAGAGGACTCCCAAAACATTAAATTCATAAAATTCTGATAAATACGTGTCCACTGTGTCCCATTTGTGCACTGTGTCCACCGTGAGGTAGGTGGAAGAAAAACTTAGGCAGAGAGGGAAACTTGTTCATACCGGCACAGCTGTCATCTGCTCCAGACAAACAGGCAAGGAAGCAAGCATGGCTGTACTTTATTTGCAGGGTTATTCATACACCCTTGTTATCACTCAAATCTTACACAGAAGGAGCATAAAATGCAACTCTTCAGAATCATTTCTGCTGTGCTTTGGGAGTATTTGTGCTGAGGCAATGGGCTCTGTGAGCTAATAGCTGATCCAGCAGTTGGAACACTGCCCAGGCCTTAATCTTCACAGTTTAACCGTCACAAGCCACTGCCTGAGTCTTAACCCTTAAGTAAAAAAGGCTTCAGAAAATTTAGTAGCTAGTACTCCTTGAAAGACAGCATTAAAAGAATGTAAAGACAGAGCTATTATATGTGTATGACAGTGGTTGGAAGGGGAAGTCTAAGGACATGAATATTAGGATAGCTAAAAAATGTAACACGGGACTGTATAACATAGTAAAACCTCATGTAAAATACAAATATACAGTCTCATGTATGAGACTGTTTTTACAAAATGTAAACACAAATATACTGGAGAGAAGGAAACAGAATAGTTGCTATATATGGTAGGGGAAACAGAGAGATTGAGAGGTGATGAGTTTTATTTGTTTGGTTTTTGTTTATTATTATTATTATTATTCTGGAATAATGAAAATGCTCTAAAAATGATTGAAGTGATGAGTGCACAGCTATGTGATTATACTGAATACCATTGATTGTAAACTTTGGAAGGACTTGTACTTTATTAACATGTATCTTAAAATTGATTTGTTTTAAAGAATGTAAAGACAAGTTTGAAGGAAGTATTTGGAATATGTATACTAAATACAGTTCTTACATCCAGAATATCTAAAGAATTCTACAAATCAGTATTAAAAAGACAACCAATCCCATAAATGGGGTAAAAGTCTTCACAGACACTATGCAAAAGAGTACATGCAACTGGACAATAAACACGTAAAGATGTGCCCAACATCATCAGTTCTTGGGCAAATACATAATGAAAGCACAAATGAAATAGCATCTCACATATACAAAAATAGGTACGATTCAATAGACATAAATATTAGTGAGGGTATGTGTCAACTGAAACTTATCATTTACTGATGGGTGTATGAAATTGACCAAACATTTGGTAGGCAATTTGGCAGTTTAGTACAGTCAACCATATCTACTCGGAGGTATGTACCTCAAAGAACTAAAAGTCTGTCCACAAAAAATACTTACTCAGGAATATTTATAAAATTTTTATTTACATAAAATAGGCCCAAACTGGAAACAACCAATTGTTTCATATTCAGTCAATGAAATTCTAATCAGTAATAAAAAAAATTAACTACTGATATATTCTCAACAACATGGATGAATCTGAAAAACATGATGAGTGAAGGAAGCCAAACACAAAGAAAGCTCATTTTGTATGAGTCCATTTATATGAATTTCATTCCAAAAAAAACAGACAAAAATATGTTGTAGAAAACAGAACAGTATGAAGTGTGAAATAACTGGAGGGGAATATGATAAGGCTTTCTTGTGTGTTGGAAATCTTTTATATCCTAATTTGAGTGTTGATTATACCTGAGTATACATTTGTAAAAACGTATCCAATTGTATCATTTCTCATCTGTGCATCCCATTCCATGTATATTTTACTTCAATAAAATAAACAAATCAAAAAGTTTTGTGAAAGTGTTTGGCTCCCAGTGAAGCCAATGTTCTTATTTTATATTTTAATTCAATTCATATCTATTTACAATATAGTCAATCATAATATAGAAAATATGGGAATTATCTAATTTCATCCTATCAGTAACATTGCAAGATAAGTGGAATTCCTCTAATGTAGTCAAATTTAGTATAACAATATGCTTTATGACCACTGTGACATTTTTGAAATAAAAATAAATGAAATAATCTTGGTAGCAAACTAGCAGAATGTCTCAGGAAATTCTAGCATCGAAAGCACATATGCAGATAATTTTGCCAAATTTTAGTATGAAATTGAGTGTAGACTAAAATTACAGAATTGTGTATATATAAGAGCAATGTGAATGTTTGAGTGTGTATGTGATAGTGTGTGTATAAGTGTGAGTACAGTAAGGAAAGTACATCATTATATAATAACCTCTGGTGGTACTATAGATGAATTTAATTTTCTTTTCCATACTTTTTGGTCTTTTCCTAATTTTCCATTAGAAGCATATATTACTTTTTTTTTTTTTTTTTTTTTTTCAGTTTTTATAAAGGGTATTTATTTGGGGTAGAAGCTTACAGTTACCAGGCCGGCCATAAAGCTTAAGTTACTTCCCTCACCAGTCTATTGCCACATGTTGGAGCAAGATGGCTGCTGACGTTTAGCCTTCCTCTTCCTCTCAAGGCTCCATGGTCAGGCTCTCTAGGTTTTGTCTCTCTCTCCCCGGGGCTCAGTTCTCTCTGGGCTCAGCTGCTTTGTTCTCTCCACAAGGCCAGCTGTAAACTATCAGACGAACAGCTCATCTCTCTTCCTGGGGCCTTCTCTCCTTCCTCACGACCAAGTTCCTCTGTGTGCTTACTTCCTGGGGCTCCAGTTCAAAAACTCCAACCTCCCTTCTCTTCAGTGGCCCTTGGTGGGCAGGGACTCAACGTCCTACTGATGTGGTCCAAAGCCTTAGTCATTATTTAATCAAGTAAAAGTGAAACCTCTGAATCCAATTTAATCTAATATGCCCAGAGGAAAAAAACAGTTCACAAACATAATCTAATATCTATTTTTGGAATTCATAAGTAATGCCAAACTGCTACAGTTGGCTTGGCTGGATTTTGTTAAAATCCTTGGTTCGCACTGCCTTTCCTTCAGAGTCTTAAATATATTACTCCATTTTCTGGTATAAAGTGTTCCAGAATATCATGACAATCTAATTTTCTTTCTATTATAAGTCACTTGCTCTTTTGCCCAAAGAATATTTTCTTTTTCTTTAAAGTCTAATAATGTTACTAAAATATATCTTGGTGGTATTGGTTGTTCTGCTTCAATATTCTCAGGCACGTGGTACACTCTTTCAGTTCTTTTTACATATACTTTGTTTTGTTTTTGTTTATTATTTTTATCGCCCCCTCCCCAAGATGGCTTATCTGTCTGCTCCCTGTCTGCTCATCTTCTTTAGAAGGCACCAGGAAACAAACCCAGGACCTCCCATGTGGGAGGTGGAATCCCAATTGCTTAAGCCACATCCACTACCTTTACATATATTTTTACTTGAGGCATAAACACAATAAAATTCATATATCTTAGATATTCAGTTTAATGCATTTTGACTATCATGTATAGCTTTGTAACCACCATCTCAAACAAGATATAGAACATAAATCCTATTTATTTCTGGAAAATTTTCTTCAATTACAATGCTTAGTATTTGTTCTATTATTCCCTTGAGTAGTTTTAATTCCACTGACATACCTATTATCCATATGTTGGATCTTCTGTTTCTACCTTTAACCTTTCTTGTAAATCCTTTTTATCTCTTCATTTCTAAGGTTTTTAAACAGATCTTTCTTCTCACCTTGTACATCCTTTAAGACACATCTTTGCTGTGTATACTTCAGTTTATTCATTTCTGAAATTTATTGTTAATTCTTTCCTGAGTCCTGTCACCTCATGTCTTAAGTTTTCTAATTCTGTTTTTTGAGTTCTTTCATGTCATGTACCATTTTCTTAATGTCTTTTAGCTTGTTCTGAAATAAGACTGTTACAGTTTTGATCTGTTCTATGAGCATGTTTTTCATTATCTTCAGTGATGTTACTCCGCTCTTTATTCTTTTTTCTTATAGTCATATATAAGATTTAACCTTAAAGCTTTTTGTTGTTCAGTTTTCTGTAAAATTAGTTTTCCTAAATGTTTAGGAGAGTGGCTTTAGGAGGGTAGCTTCTCTAACTTCACAAAGCACCCTCTTGTGCTGTTTTCACATAGTGTTCAAAAATATGGCAGCTTGCTTTCTGAGATTTCCTGTTTGTTTCCAATTCCTTCTTTATCTAGACCTTCTCTTTCATCACTATTATCCTTGTGTAATTTGGATTCCATTTCCAACAGTTTCTCCTCAATGTGAGGACTGTCCAGGAAGAGAACCTTGTTTAGGTCAGTTTTGAGAGTTCATAGCTCCTTCGAACTTTTCTGGAGGACCCTTGTATTCACCCACTATTAACTATTTTGGGGTTCTCCTATTCTCAGGTCCATCAGATACCCTACTTTCTCCCACAAAGATGCTGATACTATGCAGAATTTGTGGCTGTTTTGTGGTAGTTTTCCTTTTGCCCACTTGTATTTTGGAATTGTGTAGGTAGCTATCTTGTCACCTAGTTTTGTTGTAAAGGTTATCCATGGGTTTAAATTTTTCTAATTATTTCAAATTAAATATTTTTATTATTATTAATATTTTAAAATTATTTTGTCTGTTTTTATGTTGCTATTGGAAAAAACAAAAACTATCCTACCACCATGACCATCTTCCCAGGATCCCTTACAGCAGTCTTAATAGGATGATTACCAAGGTGCCAATTCTATGTACAAGCATGGCAAATTACAAGCCCGGAAAATATGAATTCCTTTTGACCTTACAAACCTAATTCTATCAATTTTTCCAAAAGAAATAACGATAATTAGGCAAGTAAAAAAATGTGGGCATAAGGCTGTTCTGGACTGCCTTTTCTTTTTTTTTTCTTTTTAACTCCCATTTTTACTATGTGCATTACTCTAGGCACTATCTTATTTGGAGTTGTAAAACCATTCAGTTGTGACAAATTTGAATAATTGACTAACAACAGTTAAAGATGTATACCTTCAAATGTTGGTCCAAAAATTGACTCTCCAACATCTCCTTTGCCAGCATCTATATCTCCTCCTTGTATCCAACCATTCTGTACTATTCGATGAAAAATTGAACCTTTATAATGTAGCCTTATGCCACTTGCAGAAAATCCTGCTTTTCCTATGCACAAGACCTGAAAATTTTACATGTTTTGGGACATGCATCACATGTCACAAGCTCAAAAATCAATCTTCCAATTGGACGTAAATCAATACAAATGTCCAAGAACACAAAATCATGCTTGGTGTCTCTTAAGAATTTACTGGAATAATCTACAGTAAGAGCTTCATAAAGTGCAGGGGGCTTAAAATCAATTATATCCCACATCTTGTTGGCCCATCTCTGCAGGTCAAATGCATCACCCAGGAGATGATCATTAATAAAACACATCACATAGGAAGAGTATTCCCAGGTTTCACCCTTGAGTTCCCTTTTTTTGTCCTGTAGATATTGATCCCATGCAAATTCTTGAAGAGGAACTAGTATAGGATCTTCAAATTTGGATGGGTGTGTATTCTTCAGACTCTGAGCAAGCACCGGGCAGACCGCATGAAGCGCCTGGGAGACTTTCTGAACATGGAGAGCTTCCTATTACTTTTTATAATAAGAAAAAACAGTATTGAACTATTTTTCAAAACTTTTAGCATCACTGTTTCAAACCTTCCTTATATGTATGAACTTAATTTTCACAGCAACTACTTGTTGTAGGTATGAGACTCAGAGTTATTCCCATTTAACAAATAATAAAATTTGTAATTGTAGCTCAGAAAAGTGAAGAATGAAAATCAAGTTTAAATCATCTCATAAGTGGCAGGGCAGGGAGAAGAATCCAGGTGCTGTGATTCCTGATTTTTTTTTTTCAAGATTTATTTAATTTATTTCTTCCCAGCCTCTTGTTGTTTTTCACTTGCTGTGCCTGTTTGCCTTTCTTGTTTCTTTAGGAGGCACCAGGAGCCGAACCCAGGACCTCTGATGTGGGAGGGAGGTGCCTAATCGCTTGAGCTACCTCTGCTTCCTGCTTTGTTATGTCTCTCATCATGTTTTTTCTTTTTGTGTCTCTTGTGTGTCAGCTTGCTGTGCATCCCCATCTCACCAGCTGGCTGTGTTCTTTAGGAGGCACTGGGAACTGAACCAGCGACTTCCCCAGTGGTAGACAGTAGCCCAGCCGCCCGAGCCACATCTCCTTCCCAGTTTTGTTTTGTTTTTACTATGCTTCGCTGTTTCTGTTCATCAGTGAGGCATACTCCTTGTGAGTAAAGTGTGTTTATATTGGTGCCTTTCTGAGAGAGTTTTAGAAAGTCTTAGTTAACATTGCAGTGGCAAAGAAAGACAGGCCAACAGTTCAATAACAGAAAAAGCAGCAGACTTGTAGAGGTACTGGTGAATTTCTCATGCACAAGAGATTGTTGGTGGAGTAATCATTGAAATTTTAAAGATGCCCCTCTATCTTTAAAAAAAAGAGTACTAGGCTGTTAACTGTTTGTTTGTTTATTATTTATTTTACTTATTAGCTGTACCCAGTGGGGCTTTGCAGTATCTAAAATTAATAAGACAAATAGACATTTCTTTAAAAAAAAAAAAGAAGTATTTCTCCAAGCTGACCTGCTGCCAGGTGTTTTTGCACAGCCTGGAGAAATACTGTTGCAATTAGTAGTCATCTTAAAATGCAATTTTGCTAGAATAAGTTGTTCACTAATAGAACTCAGAGGAACAATTTCATTTTCACCCAGTGTATCCTCTGTCAAATGAATTCTTGTTGTCACAGAATTCAAATCTCTCAGGACAGTAGCCTTTTAAAACCAGCTTTCCTCCAAATTTTCTGCCCTGGGTGTTATATAGTTCTTGCAATCTCTATATGTTGTTATAGTCTTGGTATCTGCGTTAGAGCTATCGACAGTGTATGCATAAATTTTATTTGATTTTATTCTGAACTGAGCTTCTGTTTCCAGGTCCTTAGAAAAATCACCAATTTGTTAATGGTCTTTAGTCTTCTCAAGATCAGTATGTTTTCTTTGCTTTCTTTTTTTCTCTCTTTAAAACATAAAATAGTTATAAACAAATGGAAAGATAAGACATGTTTTTGGAAATGTAGATGGCATCATAAAGATGTCAATTCTCCCAGAATAGTTTTATAAACTCAACAAGACTTCAATAAACTTACTAGCAGGGTGTTTTTTCCTGGAGCAGTAGACGTTGATTATGAAGTTCATATGGAAAATACATATGAGGAAGTGGGCTGGAGAGAGCAATTGAAAATAGAAGGGCAACAGGTTGGGGTTATCCTAACAGATATTAAAAATGTATTATAAAGCCTACATAACAAGAAGAGTGTGGTATTTGGACATGAATGTACAGAAAAAGATGGAATTCATTAGAAAATTTCAGTTCAGGTGTTTTTAGAAATGTATTGTTCATTGCATGGAACACCTCAAATTCATGGAGAAAAGGTGTATTTTTATATAAATGCTGTTGGGACACTAGATGTCCATCTGGAAAAATTAAACCCTGATTCAACTAGTTTCATTAAAACACATACATGATGTGTACTAGGATGAATGCCATTGCATCAAATATCTAAATGCAAAAATCATGAAACCATTCAAGTTGTAGAAAATATTAGGGGTGAATTATTTTATAATCTGGGAAGAATCATCCTGACTGTTTCCCAAATTCCAAAGTAATAAAAACAATGATGAATTGATTTATTTTTAAATATATTTTAATAGTTAAAAAAATAACAGAAAAACAAAAACAGGTGCTAAATCAAGAGACATAATACAAATTGGCTCCCAACCCATGACCCTAACCTACAAGCATTGTATCACTGACACCATGGTTTAAGTACAAAACACTGTGGATGAATTAGGGTTAGCTGCAGGGGTGTGGGTGTTTTTTATTTTTAAGGAGGGTGGTAGTTTTATTTTAATTTTATGAGCACCCCCCCTTTATGGTAATCTAGTTAAATGGAATGGTTAAAAGCAGCTAACCAGTTGTTCTTTAGAATATACCCTAGAGCCAAGTCTAACTTTATTTAGATGCTGATGCTATATATGGGCAAGCTTGATTGCTTGAATCAAAATGGGAACATTAAACAAACATCATAGCTATCACTAATAACATTGTGACTTTGCTGTCAAGTGTAGAATCCTCCCTTCAAAAAACAAAGCTTGTGACTATTTTGTGTGGCTTGTCTGGAAACTTCTGTAAATCTTATGTTTTGATAAAATGTTTTTTTGTTATTCTACTTTGCATTGGTACAGTTTATTTTACTGTGCTTATTTTTATTTTCCCAACGTGAAAATTGTATTTAAAAATTAAAACTTTGATGAAACATTCTGTTTTGGTCTTCACCATCTGACAAATTGCATGGCAAGAGGTGGGTTTTGCCAGTTTCTTTTCACTGGTGCAAATTTGTGTTCTTTACTAAATGGAGTTGTATTAGTCAGCTAAAGGGGTGCTGATGCAAAATACCAGAAATCTGTTGGCTTTTATAAAGGGTATTTATTCTGGGTAGAAGCTTACAGTTACCAGGCCATAAAGCGTAAGTTACTTCCCTCACCAAAGTCTATTGCCACGTGTTAGAGCAAGATGGCTGCCAACGTCTGCCAGAGTTCAGGCTTCCTGGGTTCCACTTTTCCCAGGGCTTGTTTCTCTTCGGACTCAGCTGCTCTGCTTTCTCCACAAGGCCAGCTGTAGAATATCAGGTGAACGGCTCTGTCTCTCTCCCGGAGGCCTCTGCCTGTATTTAATGGAGACTTCTCTCCTTCCTCACATAGCTGCTTCTCTGTGTGTTTACTTCCCGAGCTCCAGGATCAAAACTCAGCATCAAAACTCCACCTCAGTCCTCTGCTCTGCTGTGTAGTTTTATATGGGGCAGGGACTCAACGTCCTACTCACATGTCCCAATCAAAGCCCTAATCATAATTTAATCATGCCCAAGTACAGACCAGTTTACAAACATAATCCAATATCTATTTTGGAATCCATAAACAATGCCAAACTGCCACAGGAGTATTTATAAATTGGTGTTGAGCATGCATAACACATCAGTGCCTACATTTCTTTCCTTCTAGAAATGTAAAGCAAATATGCTTACATTATTATATGATTAGTTAGAAGTTCATTGGTGTCTTGCCACAATGTTTGAAAATTATTGTTCAGAAAAGGCACATCAAAGAAGCAGTTGTGACCAATGTGTAGGACCTTAACGAGTTGGCCACACTTGTGTTTGGCATTTGGGTTGTGGCATTTTTCTTAGTTCTTGGCTGAAAAGTTCATGTGTGACCACTGGTATGTGTTACTAAGAGACACTGATGTGAAGCATTTATTAGTCTTCCTTATAGACCTGATGAGCAAATCTGAAGCAACCAGTTTGCGTAAGTGTTATTAGAAAAGGTTTCTTTGAACTTTGAGAATATCAAATCCTCAGTTAATGATTCCTGCTTTTATCCTTACAGTATTTTTTATGGGAGCTCTTTTTATTCCTTAATTTGATATTCAGTAATTGTTTTCTTCATTCACAGCTTCTCCCTCCCTCCATAAAACAATACTTTCCAACTCCCCTCTGTGTCTGATTCCTTATTCTTATTATTTTTATGTCAAAAATGTAGTCAGTCATAAGTACATAAACGGTAACCTGCAGGTTGGAAACTTTGTCTCTTGCAGTTTAAGGTAATAGGTATTTGTATTGTAACCCATTTGAATTTTCCCCAATCTTATTCACGTAACTTCTGGAATTTCTTAAGAATGTGGTGTATTTTATTGTGCTCCTATGTAAGGTGAAGAATTATTTATTAAAATTACATTTTCAACATACAAAAAAAGTAACTTCCCTGACCGGCATATTTAAAATAACATTCTCTCCAACTCCATTCTGCTCTTTCCCTCTTCCCCTAAACCCACTTTAATACTCCTTAACCAGTTTTAAAATTACAAAATAGAACACACTTAATGTATCATGACACACTGTAACATCAGAAGGTCGAGCCCAGGAAGGCTGACCAAATACTTTGATATTACAAAGAAATTACATGGGGAGGCCAGCAGCAGCCGTGCTGTTTATTATTACTTACACGTCCCGATGACGGCCTATTGGGCCTCAACCGTGCCATACAGCAGGGAAACAAAGATTATGTAGGGCTAGACAGCACAAAGAGGGGGTCTAGTTAATGCACAGAGTAGCTCAAGGGTGCCTAGTGAATAATTAATAGCAAGTGCGTACCTGTGGGGGGAAACCGTGTGGGTTCCCAGAACAGTGAGGGGCAGCACGTACGCAGGTTAATGATTACTGCACCTAGGATCCTGGGTGCACTGTAGTGGAATCTTCCAGGATGAATTTCTGGCCAATTCCACCCTACCCTTTCCAGCAATCTTCACAAAAACTAATGAGAGGGGAAAGTGGGCATTTCATGTCCCTATACACACATAATAAATCCTTGCTAAAATATAATATACAATATAATAAACAATTATAAAGCAAAGCTTTATGTAACCACTCCCAGGAAACTATTTTTCATGATAGCTCTTTTTAGCATTTGACTTACATATTTTCTTTGTTTCCTGACAATCTCTTTCCTCAGCCCTTATTGTAAACCCTTATTGCTGAAAGCAGCACTGTTACTGTTTACACATTTCTATATCCCCAACACCGAGAATAGAAGTAGGCAGGCACTCAATAATCTTTTTTTGTGGAAGAAATCAATGAAGATATGCTGCTATTTTTCAAATATATACAATTTTGTTGAGAATTAAAATAATACAGATGTATCATAGTAACTTATATTCAATTTTTGCAGTTTTTAGCCAGCATCTGCTGAAAGAATAGCAGTGAATACACGGTGGTCTGTCACACTCAGGGTTCAGCAAGAGAATCAGAACCAGAAGGAGAAGGAGAGCAATTACAGACTGCTGTCTGAAGTCTCATTTGCCTGGAAGAGCCCATTCCCTTTTAAGACCTTGCCTCATATGGTGGTTTTTAAATCTAATCCATTCCTGTGGGTGTGGACTCTTTGTAAGACATTTGGATGAGGCTACTTCAGTCAAGGTGTGACCCACCTCATTCAGGATGGGTCTCAATCAGTTTCATTATAAGAAAATGAAATTCAAACAAAGAGAGAGAAAACCACAGAAGCAAGAATCTAAAAGCAGCAAAACATGGAAGAGAATGGAGACACCAGTAAACAACACCATGCCTTGCCATGTGGCAGAGAGGGCGAGGATACCTGGTAGCTGGTCTCTGGGAAGAAAGTATCACCTGTTGATGCCTTGATTTGGATATTTTCTTGGCCTCAAAACTGTAAGCTAATACATTCCCATTCTTTAATCCAACCCATTTCATGGTATTTGCTGGAGCAGCCTAGGAGACTGACACACACGATTAGGTCACACTCTCCAGAAATCATCTCCCTGGTTTAAAGTCAACTAATTAACGACTTTAATTACATCTGCAGAATCTCCTCAAAGCAGCAAACAGATTTGTGTTTGATCAAATAATTGGAAGACAGGGTGCATGTGCTGCCTTCCATTCCATCCTCACAGTTTTGGTTAGCCAAGTTGATGTATGAAAAACCATCACAAAACCAGAAAGTTTTTATAAGTGAAAAGACTAGTAATTGCTATTTGAAGTCAGTCCAATAATGTCTCAAGTGAAGATCTTTCTCTTTATGAGAGCTTTAAGTCTACCGTGAATGTTCTTTTAGCCAAAGGTATGAAAGAGTTCCCCAGGCTAGGTACCTATGAAACAATTTTGAGAAGTTGAATTGTCCCTCAATAAAGAGGGGAAGTGAATGAAGGGCCAATTTTCACACTCCAAGTTTTATTGGGAGGTGCCAGGACAGCAGGGTTCAAAGGAGACAAGTGACCATTCTAAATAAGATTGATACTTTTACTGCTACTTGACTGCTTAAAAATCATTCATAGAATCAAGGCTTTTCACAGTTTGGTGACAAAGTGCCTTGACCTTGACATTGATGGAACTCATTTGAAGCCACATCTTATAAACTTTTTATTCTTGATCATTCTTCTGATATTGCTACCACAGTAACAACTAATGCCAAATGAACTCTGACAGGGCAGTTGAATGTCAAGTATGTGCTTTCAGTGTCCAGGTCGTTGAATTGCATACTGTACTTATATTGGCTTTCTGAACGCTAGGCATTGCTGGTCCACCCACGATAACTTGCAGGCTGTTAATACAATTAAAGAGATACCTGGTGTTTGCAGGTAGTGATGGTTTCATTTAAAGCCTGATGGCTTAAGTAAGTGTGAACATAATAAAATTACCTTCCTTGCTCAAAAACTCAGATGATTTCCTTTCTTCAGTTACACAAATCCTGGAGCAATTTGGTTATAAGAATTGCCCAAGTGAGAGAAAAGTTGAAAATTGCAGGTCTGGGTAAAACTAGCTAGATTGTATGGCACCTGTGCAGGGTAAAAAGAAGGCGGTAAGATTCTAAAAGTGTAGTTACTTAGAGTCTGACTTTCAGAAGAATTCTTTTATTAGAGAAGTCCTATTCACCCAGCTTTCAGCTAAAAATGTCATTATCTTCAGAGGAGAACATAGCATTGCATGCTTATCCTTTATCAGTGGTGATCTTGAGGTTGAGTCTGCATTCTATTATGTAGCCAAAGATCCATGCCCTGAAGGCACTTAGAATGCTTAGAGTCAATTGGATTGCAAACTTTCAAGCACACATGTTTTCTTGGTAGAATAACTTTTTTTTTGGCACTACTTGGGACATATAAGCTAGACTTCCAGGTTCATAATAATGTAAAATTTAAAGCTAAGCTAGTACCTTTTATTTCTTCAAGTGAGAATAAAGTAGTACATCTGAGAATTACATCTGGAAATGATTAATCTTGAAACTTAAATAATATGAGATCAAGAGCAGATATACCCTCTTCTTTTTAACTTTGGTTTAATTGTTATAAATAGCTTTATTTGCACAAAAAGGTGGTATTTAAATAGCCTGGTTTCACTTTAATATCCACTCCTTTAAAAAGTTATTTTTATTTGAGAAATAACAGTACTATATAAAGATAAATGTAGTGAAAGAAAAAAGATTCTCTGCGGTGGCAATATTGAAAACAAATACTTTGACTCATGACATTTTGTCCCCATCAGTAAGTCTTTCATTCTTTAAATCTGTTCATAAAAATAAAAGTTAATATTGAAAACTGAGATTATCAATATTAACTTTGATTCAAATTTTTAATCAAAAGAACTTTACCATTTTCCTTATGATAGAAATGGAAGAGATGCAAAAAATGACAGAATCTGTATAATAACTTCCTACAGATGAGGCTATTCTTAAATATCTTACATGAATACCGCTTTTTTTTTTGTTTTGTTTTGTTTTTTTTGTTAGGCCTACAGAATCTCAGGATTCTTTAAGATCATCAGTTATTGACAATAATGAAGTAGACTCTCAATTATCTCCTAGCTCAGTCTTTTCTTCCCTACTAGTCTATTCTTTGTTCCATTTCAGCACTACGAATGTAGGTTAGGATTTTGTAGTTCTTACGTTGCCTTTTAAAATTCATTTTGCTGACAACTTGAGAGCATTGAATCTTTTTTTAAACAAGCATTACAATAGTAATATAATGATGTTCATTTTATTTTGTTTCATTTTTGTCTCCTTGAAGAATCCTCGTAAATGCAAAGAAGCCTAGAAAATCAGCATAGCAAAGTTAATAGGTTTGCCACGGAAAAACCTTGCAGTCTGTCCAAAGAACCTTTCCAGGGTGGTCGCCATCCTTGCAGTCTGTCCAAAGAACCTTTCCAGGGTGGTCGCCATTACTCTGGTGAAATTTCCATGGTCCAGAATTGGCTCTCCCATTTTGCAGTCTTGATAACTTGACTTATTAGTTCCCCAGTGGTGGATTTATCTCATAGGTACAGATTCACATTAACCATTAACCATATTAACCAAAGACTGTGATACACAACGTCAGAAGAGTCTTTAAACCAACCAGAATCCTGTGAAGCTCTATTCCCAACATATTTTCCTCATAAAGGCATACCCACATGAGAAGTTTGCTGGGAAATATGGACTCAGGATTAAAGACATTATATGGTTGAGGTTTTAACGGAATCAGGCAAAAATTACTAAAACACTCAAAGTAAATTTACAAGAACAGCTTACATCTATGATTGCACTGGGAAATTCCTTGTGCAAGGACAGAGAGCATCAGATTCCAGCTGAGGCTCCCTTTCCCCTGTCATACTAGAATGGTCCCTGCCTAATTTGCTTCTGTGACATTCCTTTTTCTAGGTTGATCAATAACCATTCTCAATGACAACTGTCTTTAAATTTGTGTGTACAGTCAAATTGTAGTAAAGTGTGGCTGGTTTAGGAGCCATATTTCTTCATGTTAATGTTGCTTCTCTGTTCTCCTCATTTGTGTATGAATTTTTAATTTAAAAAAGCAGAAAACCACTTTTTCACAAACTTGAGAGGCCCACCTATAATGATATACTTGGTTTCTTGACAACTTTTCCACTGTGAATCAGAGATTTTGGGGTAGAGTGTGGAGACTTTTAGAATTTGTGCTTTCCTTCATTCATCAGTTTAGTTATCACATAATTCTTTCCATCTTTATTTTCTCTTTTGGAAGTCAGCATTTTGGTGAGTGCTGTTCTTAGCACTTAGTTTCTACTGTCATCTTCTAACCTATTACTTGTGTCTGGAAAACTTAAAGAATTTCCAAAAGATATGGAAAATATCAGAAAGATCTGCTGGAAATAGATGCCTTGGGATTTTCAAAACTATTGTAAAGATATTTCTGATAAACTAAATTTATTAGATGATGAATTTGTTAAAATAACTATTTCCCTTTTTAAAATTAAAAACAAATGTTTGTATTACCTATCATGCAAATACATTAAATTTCATTACCATAATTATTCATTATAGTGTATACTGAATGTCATGCTAAAAAATGTGAGGCTAGGAAGATAATCTAAACAAAGTATCTCATCTAAATTGTGGGATAATATTCTTTGATCATTTTGTTAGTGATTACTTCCAGGAAGACCAAAATGGTCATTTGAATAGCAATGAGAGTAAAACTTTTCATGATGGTTCATTGAGATAGATATAGAAAGATATGGCAATTATTTTCATTCCTTCATTTATTCATTTATTCAATATATATTGTGCCAGCCACTATGTTAGGTTTAAGAGCTCAAAATGGAAACTACTGACCACATGTGACTATTGAGCCCCTTGAAAAGTAGTAGCATGATAGAGGAATTGAATTTTTATTAATGTAAAGTCTCAAAGCAGTGTAAATTATTTCATGTTGATTATATATTGAAATGATAATATTTTGTATTAGTTTAAATAAAATTTGTTATTAGTTTAAATAAAATATATTATTAAATTTAATTTTAATAGTAAATTATTACCTTTTTTACAGTTTTAATATGGCTACTAGACTGTCAAACATATTTCACATTATATTTCTATTAAACAGTGCTATTCTAGAGATTTGGTGGTGAACGACAGACATGGTCCTAATCATCATGGAACTTTAGTTCATAATTATTTTATTGAATTTTACTTATAAAAGGCTCCTTTTGACCATTAACTTTAGCAGTAAAAATTGCACAAAATGTGGTAAATAACTAGCAATATCAATTAAAGTAAATAAACAATATTTGAATATTTCTGCACCCAAAAAAAAAATACTATCAGAACCAAAGGGGCCTAAAATTTCTAGATATATCAGGGTTTTGCTATTTTATGTGCTTCTATTGCAGTCTGTTTTAATATGGTATATTAGTCATTTATTGATTCTGGATAGAAAGCTCATTACTTTATAGAAAAGCTAATTTAATTATTGTAATAATTCTGTGAGATAAATATTACTTTCCTTATTTTTACAAAAAAGAAAAGATTAGCTTATAGTGATTGTTAAACTTTTAAAAATTTCTAAAAAATTTGATGAACAGAGAATTCATATTGGTCTTATTTCAAATTTCATATTCTCTCTCCTCTACCAATAATCAGGTTCCTTTACATTGAAGAAGAGGCCTTTGCCATGCTATTTTCCAGGAATAATACTCTGTTTATAATTCTGGTCTAGGACACTCATGTATGAGATAATTTTTAATTTAATCCCATAAGTGAAATCAACTTTCTTTCAGTTTAGGATTATTGGTTATTGTTGTAACAAATGAGCAGTTGCCATCCAGTCTTCTCATAATAGGAGTTTTCCTTTTTCCTTCACTTGCTTAAAAGCCCCTGTTAAGCTGCATTAAGAACAGGTACTCTTGAGTGTTGATACTATAGGAAATGAGCTAATGGGAATAGGTTTCCCAGCATAATATGACATTGTCACTACAAAATTGCAACCTGTACCAAGGGACCAAGCCATGATTTCTAAGACTCTCAGTGTAGAAGCAGATGGTTCATGAAAATGAACACCTTAAATCAACATCAGTAAAACAAAATTTAATTACCCAAGATTAAAATAACTCGTTTAATAAATATTGACATTTTGTAAAAATGGTCTCATTTTTTTTCTCTTTATCACAACTATTACAAATATTTATAGAGAGGCTACTATACGCTAATCCCTGTTTTGTTGCTGAGGTAGACTTGTGAACAAAAGAAAAATGGTAAATGTGCTCTTGGAGCTTGGCTTCCATTGAAGGAAGGAATAAACACAAGATGTTTTCAGTTTTTCACAAACGCTATGCAAAGCAATCGGGCCATGTATTAAAGACTGACTGGTTGTAAGGAGTTTAGGTAGGGGGTTATTGATTGAGTCTTGAAAAGTGAGAGGAGCCCGCTAAGAGACTTTAAGGAGTCAGAGCTTTCCTTGAAGATCAAACAGTAAGTGCAAGGGCCCTCAGGCAGGAACAACTGGTAGGATCTGAGGACTAGACAATCTCTGTGACTGGAGTATCTTGTACAGAAAGTCAGACAAGGAGCAGTGCTCAGATCATGGGACTCTTTGGAAGCCAAGACAGAGTTAGGAGTTAATCTATTAATAATTTCAAGGATAAGCAGTTATAGGATCTTAAAAGAGAGACCAGTACGATATGACATACATCTAACTGTTGCCTTTTCTTTCTAATCACTTCAGCTCTTTGTGATCTTTCTCTTTCTCACCATCTACATCATATATTGTCGTTCCTGCTCCATGGATCTGTTAGCAGAAGGGAAAGAATTAAACACTGGTAGGTCTATATTTATCTCATAGAATTCATATACTGTGAGTTCATATTCACAGAAGCTTCACTGTCATTTTTATAAAAGATCCTTCTTTCAAAACAGAATATTAAATGGTTGCTGTACTTCATATCACTTGATTTTATATGTATTCAAAAAGTTTATAGAGATTAAACTCTTTGTGAATTTTATATTTAAACACAGAACCCAAAGTTCATCCTCCACTTTGATGCTTCCCTCAGGTTCCCGTGGTATCTACAATTTCCTCCATAGTCCAAACCTGAACTTCAACATTTTTCATATTTTATTATATCTATTTGTTATTTGATGCCCTGGCTAGTCTGTGAGCTCCTTTAGATCAGAAGCTTTAATTTTATTTATTTTTCATCTTTTTATAACTGCCAAGTTACAAAATTGCTGAAAACCGTAAGAAATAAATGCATTTTGTTAACTACAATACATTCCTTACAACTGCTTTCGAAAAGAACTTTACTTTCCAATAACCAATGAATGAAAATGTTAAACACAAAAAATAAAAACAGTGAGATTTTCATAAAATACTTATACTGGTTTTATCATATCTCTAGACTTTTATAGATGAAACATCCTCATTCCAAAAGTGACTTGGTTTAATTGACTCTGGTATTTGTCATTAGAACAAACCAGAACCTCTGAAATCTTCTACAGTGGCTATCTCTCTGAATCATGCTTCTTGGAATAATCCACATTTATCTAGATTCCCCCCTTTAGCCCCAACAGGAGGGGAATGATGATATCTCTTTTTGAATTATTCATCTACAACGTTTTCATACCTTCTGCTTATCATATTGAATTTCAAATTTGTGATTGTAAACTTGTGAACTTGTAACACTTGTAATTCATAATTCACATGCTAAGAAGGAAAGAATGAAATTGTGTTTTTAACTGCCTATGCTGTTACTATTTTGCTCTCTTGAGTATTTTGGCTTGAATAAGTGTGATTCTCTCCTAACAGATCCATTGATGGTACTTATGCCCTATGAATTGCATAGGCTTTAGTTTTGCAGTTTGTATATCTTCATCTTTATTTAATAACTCTTTTTATATCCATAGAGATGCTTTATTGTCAAAAATACAAAAAAAAAAAAAAAAAAAAGTAGCTTGCTAGTGGATTGATTCATCCAAAATCATTGAGTTTTTATAATATGCTAAGCACAAGAAAGGCAGGAAAGAATACTAGGCTGACCAACTTGTCCTGATTTGCTCATTACTGTCCTGATTTTAGCATTGAAAGTCCTACACTCGAAAAATCTTCAGTCCAAGGCAAACCTGTCTGACAAACTTATTTAATTTTTAAAGGTTAATTTCATATCACCAATAAAGAGTTTTATCTTTTCTGAAACATAAACTGTATAATTAAAGAAATCTGTGCAATAACTACTAAGAGTAAATTTGTTATTACATAATCTGAATCTGAGGGTTTTATGTAGCTTAACAATCATCACTAACATATTTCATGTTTTTTGCTTCTTTCCTTATCTTTTTTCTCTTCTGATTATCATTCTATCTCTTTTCTTTTTTATACTTCTTTCTTTTGTTCCTTTCAACTTCATACTTCATTATAAAACAGATAGTTGATATTGAAACTTAGCCTATTGTTATGGGGTACCTAACGGTTGCCTCCTAAGGGCCTCCTTGTTGCTCAAATGTGGCCTGTCTCTAAGCGAAACTCAGCATATGTATGCATTACCTTCCCCCCAGCATGGGACATGACTCCCGGGGATGAATCTCCTTGGCACTGAGGGATTGCTACCAAGCACCAACTAGCAATGCACGTGGAAAAAGACCTTAAATAAAGGGGGAAAGGGTAGAGACAAATGAGTGTACATGACTGAGAGACTTCAAAGTGAGTCGGGAGGTCATCCCAGAGTTAACACTTATACACATCTCAGTGGGATATCATAGACTTCCAAAGTGGATACTACCCCAAATAGTGGGGCTCCTGAGGGCTTTGGAGATACCCAGGTCCTGTGGTCAGGGCAGATAGCTCCAGAGTTTGGTTCCTTGCCAGTGGGTCCTACTTTGGAGTTTGTGCTCCTGAGGGTGACAGAGTTGGACTCAGTTATGTCTTCCCTGAACATGGCTCATCTGTCCTTTCTATTTAAACCTATATTTGGTGCTGGAGTTTTTAGGTGTATGTCCAGAGACTCGAGTCTTTGGGCTGTCCATGTGCCATCTGAGCCCAGAACCTCAGCAGAGTTGCAACACCTACTCTACAGTTCATTGGACTCACCCAGGACACCTGGTGGGGAGATGATGATGGACAACGGCCATCTCAGGGAATGGAGAGAATCTGCAGTCAGGATAGTCCCATCCGTCTTCCCCATGGGATATAGGCCCCCTTTTAATTGGAGGTGGAGTGGATGTCACCATCCCAGAATCCTCGGGATTGGGGGAAGAGATATGGACTAGAGTGGACTTACTGGTATTCTACTATAGACATATTGTGATACAAGCAATAGAAGAAATTACAACTTTGATCTGGAGCCAGTGACCACTGGAGGATCTGGGGACAGGGAGGGGGGGAAACTGTAATAGGAGGGCTTTTTCAGTACTTGGGAATCACCCTGAGTGATGTTGCAATGACAGATATAGGCCATTATATACCATCACATAATATGCAGAACTGTGTGGGAGAGAGTGTAGACTACAATGTGAACTATGGTCCATGCTGAATGGTAAAGCCCCAGGATGCGTTTATCAATGGCAATGAATGTGCTACACTAATGAAGGATGTTTATGTGGGAGGGTGTGGAAGGTGTGGGGAGTGGGGCATATGGGAATCCCTATATTTTTTGTGTAAAATTTATGTAATCTAAGTATCTTTTAAAAAATTAAAAAATAAAAAATAAATAAAAAAATAGATAGTATTTAAAAGACAACAAAGTAAAATATTCCCAAAAAGTACATGAAGAATATAATGGTGTGACAGTTTGAAGCTGGGTAGACTCAAGAAGATCAAGACCTAAAGCTAATCCATTCCTGTGCATGTAAACCTATTGTAGATGTGACTTTTGATTAGATTCAGTTAAGGGACCTTCCTTTTGAATAGATCACTTCACTGGGGCATGACCCAGGGTAGGTCTTAATCCTTTTACTGGAGTCCTTTATAAATGGAGGGATAAAAGCTACAGACACAAAGAAAATGCTGCAGAAATGAAGAAAAGGAACCCAGGAGCTTAGACAGGACCCAAAAGAGAGAAAAGCCACAGTCAGAGGAGCCAAAGCAGAACTAGCAATGAGGCCTGGAGGGGAGTGGAAAGACAAGTGGATAGGTATTGTGCCCTGCCATGTGCTTGGCCATAGCTGAGCTCAGAGAGAAAGTAAGCCTGGAGGAGAAAGCAGAGACTGGTAGAGCCATAACTGTGCCTTGCCATATGGCAGGAGCCCAGGATCACTAGCAGCCAACCTCTAGTAAGGCAGGATTTCTGATGATGCCTTGATTTGGACATTTTCACAGCCTCAGAACTGTAAATTTTTAACCTAATAAATTCCAATTGTAAAAGCCAACCCATTTCTGGTATATTGCTCCCAGCAGCATTTAACAAACTAAAACAAAGGGTAAGGGATATCACAGGCAGTGTCTTGGATGAAATGCCCCATACCTTTCCTTGAATAGGGTCAAAATGTTGTCACTGAGTCTTTTAATAGTCTATTGCCTTATTGGGCCTGTGGGGGGAATGAACAAATCCACTTTTCCAGGCAATAGAAAAAAAAATCTAGGACGTTCCTGGGGATACTGTGAGCCTGTGATGCTGATCACCTCTACCCCCAATGCTCTTTACTTCCATTCTATGAAGCACATTAGCTCCTCTTTCAAGAAGGCATTATAAATTTAAATTCTACCTCTGTCTCTTACACCTGTGTGCTTTTGGACAAGATTTGTTCTCTGAACTTTATTACCTAAACTATTAAAGAAGAATTAGAATACTTATCAATTTATTGTGAGGTTTTAATGGTATAACATTTCCTAGAGCCTGTGTATCTAAACAAAAATAGACACTCAGTAAATGTCCAATATTAGCATGAGGCTTAACCCAAGTGCTACCTTTTCTTTTTTTAAATAAATATATATTTTTATTTTTTAAAAAGATATTTAGATTATATAAATGTTAAACCAAAAAATGTAGGGATTCTCATATGCCTCACTCCCCACACCTCCCACACCTTCCCATATAGCCAACATCCTTCATTAGTGTGGCACATTCATTGCAATTAAGAAAAACATCCTGGGGCATTGCCACTGAGCATGGACCATAGTTCACATTGTGGTTTACACTCTCTTCCACACAGTTCTGCAGGTTATGAGAAGATATAAAATGGCCTATATCTGTCATTGCAGTGCCATTCAGGACGATTCCCAAGTCCCACAAAAGCCCCTGTATTACACTGTTTTTCCCTCTCCCTGTCCCTAGAACCTCCAGTGGCCACTGCCTCCACATAAATGTTGTAATTTCTTCCATTGCTAGAATCACAATATGTCTATAGTAGAATACCAGTAAGTCCACTCTAGTCCATAGTTCATTCCCCCATCCTGTGGATTCTGGGATGGCTACCTTCTCTTATGACCTTTCCTGGTACCCCTTTTAAACTGGCCATTCCTCAGTTTCCAACCCCTTTGCCCAAGCTCTATCATAGCCATTCCAGGACATTATTATCATGATTTATTATTATAATTATTTACTTTTATTCATGCTACCTCAAAACTGCAAGCTTCTTGAGGATAGTAAGCAATGATTCAATATTTCTGATGCTTAGCACAGTGCCAGGTATGTAGAAGAGAGCCAACACATTTTTGGCAATATCTAATGGATAAAATTATGGAAAGAGTGGTGATTGGAGAGATGGTCTCCCAGGAAGTTGGGAATTCAGATCTTCTTTTGGAATACTTGTAAAAATAACATGAGATTAAATAATTAATTACTTTTATCCAAACTGGCATATTGTTATGCAAAATGCATATCATTCCAGGTCACCCTCCTACTTCAATGGTAACCCATTTCCTGCAAGTTGATGACCATAGGGTCTTTGAGCCATTCCCCAAAGAATCCATGCCATGCTAGCCATGAAGCAATGTCCTTTTCATGGACTCCCTATAAATCAGGGCTTCTTAACCTGGGGTCCATGGAAAGATTTCAGGGGGTCCATGAGCTTGAATCGAAAACACAACTTATTATCTTTATTTTTTCTGACCTCCAATGTTGATTGTCATAAAACTGCCACTACATTCTGAGAAGGATCTGTGGTTTTCACCTGACAGGCAAAGGGATCCATGGAACACAAAAAATTAAGAATACCTGCTCTAAATGAAACATCTTGCTTTCTTCATTTGATCCTGCCAGCTCCTGTCGTTCCTTATTCACCCAGCTAAATCTTGGTATTCTTTGAAAACCCAGGCCCAGTACTACCATCATCATTAAGACTTTTCCCACCTACTTGACCCTACCTCACAAATCTTAGTTAAATACGCTTCTTGCGTGTTTCATAATATCTCATGCAAAATTCTGTCATTCTATCTCACTCTCTTATCATTCTCAGTTTTCTGGTCTGTCTTCCCTAGAGAGTGAAAGCTTATTCATGGAAAGGGCGGTGACTCTATTTCTTTATATTCATTCCTTTGTCAGTGCCAACAAATAATAGGTGATAAAATGGTTTTTAAATAAATGACTTTGAATTTGACATTTGTAGCAATAGACTTTCTTATACCCTATTTCAATGGAGCCATATTTGTCCCAAGTTGTTCAGAATGTATTGATCTCACTATACTTATTGCTTTCTATGGTGTTATAGCAAGACCATAAAATAGAATTTATTGACTATAGATTTAAAGTTTGTTTGCTAGAAATACTCTAGGTTTAGATTGATTATGCCCATCCTCTCAATTAGATGTTTATCAGTGTCATACTTTGACTCAAACTTCCATTTAGGTTGTTCTCACACTGGGGCCAAGTACACTGCCTGATTGATATAAACATCCTCTTTTAACTCACTGATGCAAAGATGGTTAAAAATCATGTGATTTTTCACCTCTTTCTGCTCACTTAAACTTATGTGATACCTTCTTTAAATAACATCAAACACTCTGCCTGTTGAGAGTCTGTGTGTTTTTCCTTTACACAGGATTATCAGCCATAGACCTAAATTAAGAGAACATTTGACTCAGAAAAGACTGTGGTCTAGGTTTGCTCTGTTTGTAGATAACTATTGGTATGCTATTGGATGATTATGGGAATGCCAGTCAATCTTAGTCTGTTTACTCATCTGTAAAAGAGAGAAAGTAATTCCTATCTCAGAATGATGTTGAAAGAGTTACATTATAATCATATGAAAACAAAATGTACACTTTCTCTGTTTCCTAGATTATTTTGCTAATAGAACTTTCTTCTAAGGAGGTTTTTTTTTTTTCAGTTAAACATTAAAATATTTTTTGGATAGAAAATACGTATATTTGAGCACACAAAATTCAGCTTGTTTTTGTGGTTTTAATAACTCTGGCCATTCTGTTTGTCTTTTGCTTGGGTAATGTTTGTAAGAAAACATTCACACATTTTAATCAGGTCACATAAATTTATATGGGCTGGTTATCTAATATATAGGATCCAATGGTAATTAATGCAAAAAAATATCTTCGTATTGTTGTGACTAGTCATGTAATAGGGGACTAGCTAGATGATAACCAAAGCAGTCCTGATATCGTATGATTCTAAACCTTCTCTACAGCTAGATAAATATTACAGGAAATAAAATTCCTGGAAGATGACTGAAAAATGAGCAACAATGTATGAAAGTTAACCAGTACACATATGGGCACCAATTTTAGAACTATACAGGAACTATGGAATGCAAACTTTTTAAGTTTAGGAAGACAAAGGTAATAAGCAGTGATCTAAAATCTCAAAAATAAAGTTATTAACATTCCATGACCATAGTAAAAATAGAAGATGCTAAGAATGTGGGTAATAATAATAGTAACAACCAAAATCAGTGAATGATTAGGTATCAAATGGACAAAATGGAAACTAAAACATGAAGAAGGAATTGCTTTGGTCGGTGTGAGTGAATGGTTGTCTTCAGACCTGGGCCAATACAGGACTAGACCTACTTTCCTTGGAAGATGATTTTGGATCTACCATGACCCAGCAGCATTTCCCCAGAAATGGCAGAGTTCAGATGGATGAGAAATAATGTATGCCAGGGGTTATTATTTATTTTTACTCTGCAACACCTCTTATGTGGTACTGCACTTGGACTGGGCTAGCTTTGAATCGACTTGCAGACCTTGACTTTATGTTACTGGAATAATATGAAAGGCAGGTAGGAAACTGTATTAGTTTCCTAGAGTATCATGACAAATTACCATAAACTGAGTGGCTTCAAATAACAGAAATTTATTCTCTTACAATTCTGCAGGTTAGGGGGCTAAAATAAAAGTGGTGGCAGGGCCATGCTCCCTCTGAAGCCTCTAGTGAAGACTCCTTCCTTGCCTCTTCCTATTCTGGTGGCTCCCAACAATACTTGGCATTATTTGGCTTATCACTCCAATATCCATCTCCATCTTCACATGGTCTTCTTATAAGGACACCAGTCATTGGATTTAGAACCCACCCTAATCCACTATGACCTCATTATATCTTATTTCTAAATATGACCACATTCACAGTTATTAGGTGTTAAGAGTTGAACATATTTTTTGGAGGGCACAATTGAACCCACTAAAGTTCACACTCTGGGCCCTAATATTCATGTACTTCCCATATTCAAAATATATTTATCTTAACCCACTATCCCCAAAAGTGTTAACCCATTCCAAAATTGACTCTAAGTCCCAAATCTCTTCTAAACTGCATCAACTAAAAAAATCTCAAGTCCATCTAAATCATATAGATCAGTCGTGGATGGCATTATGAGCACCATGTATTCTAGGGCAAAATTCCTTCCTATCTGTGGACTTATGAACCCATAAAACAAGATATCTGCTTCCAAAATTCAAGAGTGCAAATCTTACTTTGCCAGGGCTGCTATAATATGAACCACAGATTAGTTGGCTTAAACAACAGAAATTTATTGCCTTACAATTTTGGAGGCTAGAAGTCCAAAATCAAGTTGTTGGCAGACTGTGTTTACTCTGAAATCTATAACATTCTGGTGGTGGTTTGCTGGCAGTCCATAACTCAAGTTCTACCTCTGCCACAAGGCCATGTATTTTCTTCTGTCTCCTTTTTCATTCTTACTATTGACTGTGTCCAAATTTCCTCTACTTATAAGGACTTCAGTTATATTTTATTAAGGCCCACCCTGATTCAGTTTGACCTCAACTTATATGATAGCATATTCAAAGATTCTGTTTAGAAAATACTTCACATCCACAAGACTGAGAGTTAGGACTTGCATATGTCTTTGTGGGGGAATGTGTTTCAATCCACACAGTGGGACAGGAATAGGTTAGACATTTCCCATTCTAAATGAGAGAAAATGGGATGAATAAAGTGGTCCAGTCCGAAACAAGTTGGAACCAGCAAAGGCAATTTCCACTATATTTCTAAGCTTAAAAATAATAATTTATGGCTTATATTCTGTTTTCTGGCTCAAGGGGGTGCTCCTGCCCTCTTGGCACCCCCGTCCCCTGTGGCCCTTGCCTCTCAGCTCAAGGAATTAGCAGTGGCCCTGTACTCTCTGCCAGTTTTATGCTTGTAGAATTTTGAAAGTCCTACAGTCTTCCTTAATTTTGTCCCATTTCTGTTCCCTTCAGTCCAAACTAGCAGTGTTTCTGTTGGTACAACATTTCCAGAAAACTTTTAGGTCTCCTGTGTAATTAATAGGGGTCTAAGTCATCAGAAAAGATGGTCTCCCCAAAATCTTGCCTGGATGAACCGAACTCTTTTCTTGGATTCTGCTGAAATAGTTGATGGATTCATGAGTCAGTCACAATCCTAGTCTTTTTAGTAAATAGTTATCCAGCCACACTCTTGATTTTCTCTCCAGAGCATGTTTCTCATCTTTGGCTATCTGAATAGGCTGAGAATTTTCCAATTCCTTTTGGCTTATAATTTCCTTCCTCAATTTATCTTTTTCCTCACATTTTATAATAAGCAGCAGGGAGCGGGGCAGGGGGGAACTAGGCTGCACTTTCTACATTTTACTTGGAAATTTCCTCAGCTAAATATCCAAGTTCCTTGTTTACAATGATGATTCAGGACAATCCTTGGCATTCCTTGACTATAGTTGCATTACTCCAATCTCTGCTTCTGTCTTCCCATGGACTTCTTTTCTGTGTAGCTACACATGGCTTTCTTATAAGGACACTACCCTTTGTATTTAATGCCCAGCCTAATCCAGTATGACCTCACCTTAATTTGAATATGTTTGAAAAGACCCTATTTCTAAATAAGTTTATATTCATGGATAACAGGGATTGGACAGGATTTAAGTATATCTCTTTGAAGGACATAGTTTAACCCATTACAGAAACAAAGTCAGTGACTTTTCTACGTCAATGTAAGCCAGGTACACCTGGATAGGGCATAAGGGAAGTGTGTTAGGAAGGAGGTCAGTTAGGCATACACACTTTCTTGTGGGTGAGTTGAATGGAGATAAGGAGTTATGAATGTGGATAGCTGCTGGTCTTCTCAATGAGACAGAAGATGCTGAATTACTTATCCTGTTTCCTCCTATAAAGTTAAGTCAATATGGTGCTAAACTAAAAGCCTGTTAGGTCTCATGAGTACTATTGCCTATTGAACCTGATAGTGTTGTCCTGAGGCTTTATGATGGGTATTGGTTTGAAGATCATGAGAAGCAGAGGGAAATATTTCATATAGGTGAAATTGCATAAATTTTATACTATAAAAGGTCAGTGGTAGATATGCATAAGCACATTAGGGAGAGTTTGGTTGGAGCAGGGTTAATGAAATTGTATTGCAGCTGTCTGAAATTATATTGCACCTGAAAATTCCAGGTGGTAGATGGGCTAGATCAGGGATTGCTGTGGAAGAGAATACCAGAAGAGAGCTCAACCTTGGAAAGGGATAGAGGCATGGAAATGTATGGTGATATTGAAGAACGATATAGAATTATCATGTGTGGTTAACTGAAGAGCCCATTTACTGATTATTTTTAATATATTCATTCTGAGGCATTGAGAATTTTATTTGAAGTTTTCTTTCATATTGTGGGTGAATAAAAATGTCTATTTTCTCTTATGTTGTGTACATTTCAACTTGGTGAATTATCCTACTACTTCTCAAAAGTGGATAAGTGATAGGGAGTTAATGGATATTATTATCCTCATTTTTCTAATCCAGAAATGGCAATTTTATGCAATACTATGTTTTCTATTTTCTCTCAAAGTACCTCTCTTGCATTTGAATATCTATAATTTTTAATTTCTTAATTATTTCTAAAGTTTTGAAAAATGGTTTTAATACCTTAATAAAATGACTGGAATGTGAAGGAAACTGGGTTATAAATGGGACTTATCCCAGTGATTAGCAACCACATGCCTTATACATCATTAGAAACTGCTGCTTTGAGTTTACGTCTCTGATGATGAATATATGTGTTATGCATTTTGCTATAGCTACTTTAACATTTGGGTGAATTCCCACAGATCTTTTGGGCCAAAAAGACATGAAACAGAAGCAATATTTTAGTCCATCTTCCATAATTAATTAGCTTGCTTTTGGGACAAGTTCTTTGCACTCAGAATCTTTTTGTTCATCTAGAAAGAAGGGATATGGTAAATAAAATTTTAAAGTGAGGTAATGAATGAAAAAGCCCAAATTGCATTGGCAAGGATAATACATATATAGATATGCCATCTATCTTGGTTTAGCCTTTAGTGGATCCCAGAGAATTATCTTCTTAAGCTAACCCATTCCTGTGCAGGGAAGCCTGTTGTGTGTGGAACCTTTTTGGTTAGATTCACTTAAGATACTGTTTGATTGCATAAGGCTCAGTTAAGGGACCTTGATTAGATCACCTGATTAGATGGCTTCTGAGTGGACTAGGTCAGTGAGACATGGCTCAGATTGGGTCTCTGTCCTCTTCCTGGGTCTTATATAAACTGAGAAGACATAGAGGTAAAGGAAGCCACCATTTTGATCCTGCCATGTGAAAGAGAGGACTACAGGAAGACAGAGAAACCAGGAGAAGCTGAGAGAAGTCCCAGAGTCTGGAATCAATAAAGTAAAGAGGCATGGAAAGAAGCCCCCTAGGGGCTGGGCTCACAGAGCAGCTCAAGGCTGAGGAGACAAGCCCTGCTATATGCCTGATCACCCACAGCTAAACTTGGGGAGAAAGCAGAGAAGCCCAGGTTGAGAGAGGGGGCCCAGAAAGAAACAAGCCATATGCCTGATCACCCACAGTTGAGCTCCAGTAGACGATGAGCCTTTAGGTGAAAGCAGGGACCTCAGCAGAGATTGGTTGCCATCTTGCCTTGCCATGTGGTAGGACTACAGGATCTGCCAGCAGACAACCTGGGTGAGAAACCATCTCTGATGGTTCCTTGATTTGGACATTTCACAGCCTTGTGATTGTAAGATTTTCCCCTAATAAATTCCTATTGTAAAAGCCAACCCATTTCTGGTATATTTGCTTGGCAACCTTTGGCAAATTAAGACAGAGTCTTTAGAACAATATTTGTATCTCTTTCCGTTTTAAAATAAGATAAAAAAATAAGATCAATTCTGAACTTTTAAATAGTTTTGAACACGTTTAGATACACACAAATGCATTGTTTTGTCTGATTCAATTTGATGCTTTTTAAATTGTATATACTATTGGTTGAATTTTCTTATTTTTTAAGGTTGTACACTTTAAAAATATCAATTTTGTTCTGCTTTCCTGAATATGAATTGGAGGGTTTTCTCTAGGGAAACTGGCTAATGGCTTAGCTGTATATATTCAAGATAAAACATTTTCAGCTTAAGGAATGAAGTTGGTTTAGTAACCTGCATACATAATTTGGCATGGTATTTGTAATGTGTTGATGTCTTTCATTGTAGCAATCTAATAAAAAATTTAATAAGGCATAATAAATGATGGTGTGACTTGTTTAGGAAAGCATGAAATTTATGTTCAACATGAATTTTAATTTTTATACTAACATCTAATTTTTATACCAACATTTTTTATTCTATAATGTGTTTATATATGGATTGTAAGGAAGATCATATGCTTTTTTAATGCATATGCTTAAATTAACACATATGCCTAAAGTGACACAACTGAATGCCTTTCCTTTTGCAAATAAGGGGTATTCTAGCCCATTCTCAGTTTGGGCTCAAAGAATTCTAGCAGCCTGTTAGAGACTAGGAAACTAGAGAGGGAGTAGAAAGTAACTGTGCAAAACTTTAAGTAGATCAATTGGACACATCATTCAGTTGCTTTAAAGCCAGGGCAAAGTGTATGGATTGGATCAATTTTATAAGAGCCAGGTTGCTAGAGAAGAGATCGGCATTTCTTTGCCCAGGACAAATCAGTTACAAGAACCAAAGAATAAAATAATAATTTTAATAAGTCTTTACACTTGTGTGTGAAAGGAGGAACAGTGTGCTGCTTGGCTATAAGAGAATATACTTAACTTTCTTGAATATAAACTGGAAGTCATAAAGATTCAAATCAATTATAGACTGCATTTAAGTAGTTTAGACATAATAACATAGAGGGTCAGAGGATGTCAGAGTGAGAAAATGGGAAAAAAACAGAAACAACTTATATTCACATTTTCATGATTTTGCTTGTACCTAGAGACATAACTCTGGATTTTATTTTATTTTTTGTATTTTTGGGAGGAGACCTGAAAGGAGACTAAGTTATTTGTTTTGATGTTCCTTAGCAGAAATTCTGCAGGTAGTTTACCACTTTTCACTTCAAAATTTTCTCTGCTTGGGGTTAGAGGAATTAAAAATATTTCTTGAAGACATATGGAGAGTAGGTGTGAAGCAATTCTCACTCTGTTAACACATTTCTTGACAGAATCTCAGGGGTCAAGAAATGGTAACAATTTTCGGGGAACTGAGAAAGTGTAACCTGGAGGTGATGCATGTTTTAGAGACAGTTCAGGAAAAGCCCAAGAGTTATGTGATCTTCTCTTTAAATAACTTGGATTGCGGTAAAAAATGTTTGAACAGAATAACTGGAAACAGAGATCTCTAAGTCAATTTATGTTCAGTTTTAACAAACTGTTTTCCACCATGGATTAGTGCAAATATTAAGAGGCTGAACTGAGAGGATGAGTTTTTCAAAGACAGAATTCGGTGAAAATGTGATGTGATGAGCATCTTTAGTAAAGTGGAACACAGTGCCTTACTCAGGAAAATAGATTGTTCTGGCCCCTGCTTCTCCTAATGTTCCCTTTGCTGTGCATCTGAGACTGTGGCTTAATAAGACCCAAAGCAGAAAATACAATTCCCTCCCAACAGAATATTCTGTTGCTTGGTAATTTTTTTTTTATCTGTGCTTTGTTTCATGAACTCTTAGATATTTATCAAAAGTCAAAGTATCTGAAAATAATGGAGGGTTGCTTTTGCAGATATAGGAGATATATTTTCTCATTATTGGATCCTATAAATATTTTGAAATGAAAGCTTTCTCTGAAGAGTTTTGTAGCACTTTGGAATGGGAGAGGGTTCTAGCTTCAGTAAGACACAAGATGACTAGGATGGATACAGTTGGGTAGAAGATAGAAAATGAGAAAAGAACCATTTATCAGATGGCTGTTTAATTGTTTTCTCTCTTGCTGCTAGGACAGATGGATGGGTATTGTCACTGAGTGTGAGTATTGTCACATTGTCAGGACACTTATGTTGTGTATTCACCTGTGATGGTTAAATTCCTGTATCAACTTGGCTTGGTTATAGTGTTGCTTAAGCAAACACTGGACTGATTGTCACTGTGAGGATATTTCAGGGTTTTAAATCATCAGCCAGTTAATTGCATCTATGACTGATTACATCTACAGTCAGCTGGGGAGATTGCATTGAGCAATGACAGAAGTCTCATCCAATCATTGGAAGGTCATAAAAGGAAAAGTGATTATTTCATCAGTCAGAGGGGGGATTTCCATCTCTAATTTAGACAGCCGGCCAGCTTTTCCTGAGGAATTAATGGAAAACCTTCATAGGCACTTCCAGCTTGTGGCCTCTTTACAGAATTTGGACTTTCCCATCCCCTCAGTCTCACAAGCCAAATCCTATAATAGATCTCATAATATTTACACTATATACTAAGTATACATAATGGTCAGTTATGTTTCCCTAGAGAACCCTGACTAATACAGGTTTTTGTACCAGGAGGTGGCATGCTCCTAGTGCAAATACCAAGATGGGGAAACAGATTTGGGATTGAGTAATGGGTAGAGGCTGGAAGAATCTTGAGGTGCTTGATAACAAAACGTGGATTGCTTTGAAGAGACTATTGGTAGAAACAGGGATGTTAAAATTACTTTCAATGAGGTCTTAGGAGGGAATGATGAATGTGTTATTGGAAGCTGGAGGGAAAGCGATTCTAGTTTTAAAGTGGCATGAAAGTTGGTGAAATTGAGTTCTGATGTCAGGTGGAAGGAAGAATTTGAAAGTGATGAAGTTGGATAATTAGCTGAGGAGATTTACAGGCTAAGTATAGAAAGTGCAGTCTAGTTTTTCCTTGTAGCTTACTGTAAAATGTGAGAGGAAAGGGTAAGCTGAAAAGTAAACTCTTAAACACAAAGAAACCACAGATTGTTTGGAAAATTCCGAGCCAATTCAGATAGTGGGCTCTGAGACTAGGGCCAGAAATTGTTCTAGCATGGACCTCCTTGAACTTCTGGAAAGTGGATCCCCAGGTAATAGGGCTCCATGTGAAGGGTTAAATGAAGATGGATCCAGTCAAATTTCAGTGGGAATTAGGACTGGAATGCAGCTATGCAGGAATGATCTGAGGGTGTGCTTGGAAAGAGTGGGGCTTTCACCCCAGTGTTCTGAGAGAGCCTGGCTGCTGTGCAAGCACTGGGAGGGTTGGTACTGCTCCATCAGGCCCAGAGGACCAAATATCGATCCATAGATGACTCTTAGACTTTGAAATCTAATGGAGTTTTCCATGCTGGGTTTTAGAATCATTTAAGACCTGTGACCCCTGTTTTCCTTCTTATTTCTCCTTTCTGGAATAAGAATGTTTATCCTATGCCTGTCTCTCCATTGTATGTTGGAAGCAGATAATTTATGTTTTAGATTTCACAGGTACACAGATAGAGAGGAATTGGGCCCCAAGACAGACCACACCCATAACCAGTTTTTATGAGACTTTGCACTTAGCATTGTTTTTGAAATGACTTATGGCTTTTGGGATGTTGTGATGGAATTAATGTATTTACATGTAGAAAGAATATATCTTTTTGGATCCAAAGGGTGGACTGTGGTGTTTTGGAACTATGTACCCTTGAAAAACTATTCTTAAACTTAATTCATTCCTGTGAGTGCTAATCCACTGTACGTAGGACCTTTTTATGAGGTTTTAAATTGAACCTGTTGTGAAATTTTGATTAGATTAGATTGGTTAAAGGCCATTTGATTAGATTGCTTGAGTAAAGCATAGCCCAGGGTGGTCTTAATTCTCTTACTGGAGTCCTTTATAAGGGAATAAAAACTGCAGATACAGAAGAAAAGTGGCAAAGACAGAAAGATGCCTTCAGAAGTTGAAATCAATGAACCTGGGAGAGAGAATAGCCACAGATGGAGCAGCCCAAATCTGAAGCAATGATCCCAGAGGAGAAGGGAGACATGAGCAGACACCACCACGAGCCTGATCACCAAAGCTGAGCTCAGAGAGAGTGAGCCTGGTGGTGAAGGCAGAGACTGGCAAAGTCACCATTGTGCCTTGCCAGGTGGCAGAAGTCCAGGATAACCAGCAGCTGATCTTCAGCAAGACAGCATCTTTGATGATTCCTTGATTTGGACATTTTTCTCAGCCTCAAAACTGCAAACTTTTAACCTAATAAATTTCCATTGTAATATCCAATACATTTCTGGTATATTGCTCCCAGCAGCTTTTAGCAAACTAAAATGAGGTGTGACGATTATGTTAAGTATGGGCAAGTGCAGGGCACATGTATTTGACAGGTTTAGAGAGGGAAATGTTTAGCAAAAGATTTAACAGAAATCTCTAAGGTTGATTTAACAGAAAAAGAAAAAATAATCATCTTTTCCATGAACCTAATGAATTTTTGGAGAAATAGAACAGGTTTATATGCAAATAAAAGGAATCTCCTAAAATTATAAATTTTGCTGTCACTGTTACCAGACAAAGTAAAGTGACCTGTTGAATGAGATGTCATGGTAGCTCAATAAACTAGGATTCACAAAGGATTTTGATTTAGTTTTTTTCCTTTGTCTCTTAGTTTTGTCTTTGGAATAATGGATGAAATATTCATTTATGCTCACTTTGTGTCTTAATAATTGGTTTAAAATTTGTTCAGACTTTTAACCTGTTCCAGAATGATGGATCTGGGGTGAATGAGAAAGATAAAAGTGAAGAAAGGAAAGGCTATTGATCAGAAAAGAATTTCTTTTCAATTCCTGGTTCCCTAACTAGTTTCGTCCTTTATTCCTGATAGGCTAATAGTTTTTAAAGAAGTATTCTACTCATTCCCTGGTAGGTTATAATAATGCTATATAGCTTATAATAAATATTGTCTTATTCTGGTATTCCAGTTCCAGTCCTTTCTTTTAATTGAATATCTGAGTGACATTTCATTCATTTTTTATTATGACATTTTAAAAATTCTGGTAATTCATAGATGCATAAAAAGAAAGTAAAGATCATTCAATAATTTGTTATCCAAAAATAAACTTCATTTACATTAAGGCTAACATCTTTTTCAGCAGCCTTAATTTAGACAACTTTTTTCTTTCATGGTATGGCTTCTACCCTATTGAATGTGATACTTAATCAACTTGGGCGACCAACATTAAAAAATTAGAATAGCACAAAACAAAATATCAAAGTGCATTGCATGTAATATGGGTAAGGGTGTTAATCAAACTTTTGTTTCAGTTGTTTGCTTGTGTGTATGTTTGTGTGTGTGTACTAAGTTTGATGTAAATTGTATTTCTTCCTGTAGTTCATAGTCAACTATGTTTGAAAGTCAGCGATTTAGATAATGGCCTCAGTGGGTGAAAGGCAGACTTAACCTGAGAGACCAGAACTAGAGACTATTGCTTATGTATAATTACAGTTGAAAATGAAAAAAATCATGGGTCAGAAAGGAAAAAGTAAGTAATGGTGAGATTGAGAATGGGAAGAACAAGGAGTAGAGATGTTGGATCCTTGCTTAACAGCTGCTGCTGAAGATATTCTCTTTACCTGTGACTTTGCATTCTGGATAGCCTCTTCAGCTGAGCCTTTGGGACATGAAACAGGCAGTTAAAATGGAGAGTTCTATAAGAGTTGGAGCAGATATAAACACAAGTGCATGGGTATTGGTCTGAGATGTAAGATTCTAGCATTTCCTCCCCTGCTTATAATCCTATCCTAGAAGGCAGGAGAATGAAACTCATGCTAAGTTTTCCTTTTAAAACTTTATAAAATGAATACTTTATAAAATGTACATATTTTCGGGTCAGTTCATTACTGAATTTCCCAATCATTTATCACCCTGATAGAGCCATTTAACTTGTGTGTGACTAGGATTTTCCATTATGAAACTAAAATGTTGAATGAGATGATCTCAAAATTCACTTCTCATTTTAATATTCTGTGGTTTATATGTGAGATGATTAAGAGAACAAAAAGTGATTTTGACAGGAGTGATGTGGTAACAAGGTAGAGATGGAAACACATGTGTAGGTGGAAAAATAATCAAGCACACAGTTCAAAAGAGGGTTTACAAAATTTGCTGAGGATTGACTGAAGATATGGCTAACACAATACTAGCTCCACTTATTCATCATTTGCTATGTGCCAGGTACTATGCTTAACTCTTTCCAAGATTTTCTCATTCATTCCCTAATACAACTTCTATATTGTGGGTACTCTTAGTCTTTTATAAATATCCAGGATACAAGGTAACTCAGCAATCATCTACAGAGTCAGAATCCAAATCTGGCTCTAATTTCAAATTACTTTGCTCTTCATTATTATTCTATGCCAAGTCCCCATTTTAAAACTTAATGAGGATTAGATTTTATGTCACTGAGAATCTGTATTGATTGCATCTACATTCAATTTTTCAAAAGCATTTGCTTTATTATAGAAATATACAGTGACTGCGTCAGCAGAAGGTAGAGTCAGAAGACATGGACCTCAAGGTCAGTTGCCTTCCTACCAGGGAGAGCTTTGGTGAGCTGCTTATGCCTCCTGAGTTACAGAGTCTTTATCTTTAAAATATAGGTAAATTAAAAACAAAAAACATTCTTTGTGCCACACAGGATTATAACTAGAATGAAACAAACTCATCTATTTGAAAAAAATTATAAAATATAAAGCAATGAATAAATAACCTATTAACTTATTGGATTTGACCATGGTCTGCAACAAGAGAGTGAGTATAAACAAGGATGAGGTACAAATGGTTATGCAATTTTTATTATAAATTTAAATCCATGTCAAGAAATAATGAAAGTAATGTTAATTTCTAAAACTGACAAATAGCTGCATTAAAAATATCAAAGTAAGAAATGTTTGTCTTAGGATTGCCTGATCGGATGTACTCTGAGGTTAAAAGTACAGATACAATCAGAAACAGTACAACTGGAAATGGGAAGATTGAGATCAGATGACTTGGATGACTGATGGCAGAGGCAGTTTGATAAAAGGCAAGCAAGATAAAAGACCACAGAATCAAAGAAGGAACTGTTTATTCTCAAAGATGAGGTGCAATGGCATTTTGACCACAAAAAATGTGGTTGTTATTGCAGGGAAGAAAATCCATAAAGGCCTTTAAGCCAACTGTGTTGTTGTAGGACATTAGAGAAACAAGTTAGTGAGTTTTATTGTAAGGGATTTGGAAAAGAAAATCAATGTTTTCTTTACCAAGTGCTGGTTCTCCCTCCCTTTGAATTTTGTGTGAAGGGCTAGTCATATGTATAAACTCTACTCAGGTTATAAGAGACAACAGGTGTCAAGTACCTGTGCTGGTGAAAAGTTGGTCAGGTTTCAGGTTTTCTTTCAATAAAAGTCAATCTTGCCTTGATTACAGTGAATTTTGAAAATCAATTAAACAGAGCTAAATTAGACCACATTCTGTAACTTTGAGAGTAAGATTCACAATGCAGAAAAGCAAGAAGAGCTTAAGAAGTTTTGATGCAAAATACAAAGAGATTAAAACTGGGGCTTGTAAACAGATACAAAGATGATTTTATTTATATTTTAATGGTTAAGTAAAGATAGTCTCTGGCAAGTCAAGTTGGAGGATAGCATTGGCAATAGCTCACCTAAAATCTTATTGAAATGACACAGCCATTTTATAATAGACACAGATTTAGATCAGAAAAAAAAAGGTTCCAAAGGTCATCATTTTGAATAAAAATTTTACTAATAGCCGTGTTCCCTTCACCACTAATACATATAAATAATAGTAGTAAAGTAGTAATAGTAGCTCATTTATTTTCTTCTGTGTATTAAATTTTTCAAAATCCTTTGCATATACCTATCCTATTTATCAAAGCAAACTGAGAGGTTGATATTCAATTGTTTAACAAATGATGGGCTTGAATCTGGATCAAGGAGTTTTATGGCTTGGCTAGTTTCACAGCTGGATTCTGGAAATGTTCCAGCTAGGGGTCAAAACTTTTTTTATGACCAGACTGTATTTCCTCTCCTTTGTGATCAATTCAAAAGGCAGGAATCTATGTATTCTTAAAGAAAGGAGCAATGGGCAGTCTGTAGAAAAGGCCCAGGGTTGAGAGACAGAGCCACTGAATGCTAGCTGTGCTTCTTTCCTTTAGCTCATGTTTAACTTGGACACATTATGTAACTTCTCTGTAAAAGTGGCAATTAAATATGATGCTCTCTACCCCTGAGCAGTACAAGTGCATAGTTCTGGGGAAAGCCTATCTAAATCATCACACACATAAAATTGCATTTCTGAAACAGACCTTGGGAATAAGAAAAATAGCCCTGATTTCCAGCCTTAAAATCACGAGGGTGCAGAACTTCTGGTTCCAGGTTTATGACAGATTATAACAACTGACAGCCTTCTAGAATTAAACCCTCTGGCACTTAGAAATGATGCATAAAACAGAACAAAAAGAATGCTACCTGAGAGAGAGAGAGAGAGAGAGAGGGAGGAGAGAGTGAGAGAGAGAGAGAACATGAAGGAAGGAGAGAAGGAAGGAAGAGAGGGAGGAAGGGAGGGAGGAAGGGAGGGAGGAAGGAAGAGAGGAAGGGAGGAAGGAAGGAGGAAAGGAAAGGGAGAAATTATTAAGTGCCAAAAGCCAAGAGAGAAATGAAAACTGGAACAATTAGGACTTGAGCTCAAGTCACAAAGGTGTCTGGGGGAGGGGGATGGGGGAAGGAGGGATGGTTATCACCTTCACCATAGTATTGTTTTTTTTTTCTTTTAGGAGGTACTGGGGATTGAACCCAGGACCTTATACATGGGAAACAGGTGCTCAACCACTGAGCTACATCTGCTCCCCATTGAGAGTTGTTTTTTGTTTTTTTTTTTTAGGAGGCACTGGGGATCGAACCCAGGACTGCGTGCAGGGGAAACGGGCACTCAATCACTTGAACTACATCCGCTCCCAGTATTGGGTTTTAATACACATTTGGCTATAGGAATCTAAGCTATAAGCTTGCACATGCAGGGGAATAAAACCAAAATCCCTGCATAAACCAACCAAGTTGGAGGATGGCATTGGCAATAGCTCAGCTAAGATCTTATTGAAATGACACAACCATTTTATAATAGACACAGTTTTAGATCAGGAAAAAAAAAAGGTTCCAAAGGACATCATTTTGAATAATAATTTTACTAATAGCCATGTTCCCTTCACCACTAATACATATAAATAATAGTAATAAAGTAATTATAGTAGCTCATTTATTGAGTTTCTTCTGTGTATTAAATTTTGCAAAATCCTTTGCATATACCTATCCTATTTATCAAAGCAAACTGAGAGGCTGATATTCAACCATCAATAAAATGTGCGTGTATGTTTGGTGGATATGGAGTATTTGCAAATACAATTAATAAAAAAAGGTAGTCTAAAAATCTGTCCTCCAGCTAAGGGAATTGATTAAAAACATTAGCAAAAACAATAATACAACCAAGGGGGATAGGGAAAAACATCCTCTATGTCTATCTGCTTTTTCATTTGGTCAAATAAAAAGAAGTCTAACTTGATAATTAGAAAGCCAAAGTATGCATCTCCTTTGAATTTGTGATGTGATTTTAGACTACTTGTATGCTTTTATAACTCTCAAATAAGAAGATAGAGAGAGAGGAAAAGAGAGAATATTTTAAGCAGGTCAAATTATGGAAATTTAGCAGAAGCAAATAAATGTAAAATTTCTATTACCAGGCATTCCCAAAGTCCAGCAGCAAGGGATTCTCAGCTATAAGAGCTTAACAGAAATACCTTCAGGAATGGAATATATTTTAAGCATGCTTTCATTTATAAAAGAAGGAATTGAAACCCTAACAAAAGGGATGATTCAATGAATGAAATACTGATTGCAAATCTTTTATATTTATTGAGACTTTTTTATGGCCAGACATGCTGCTTATTTTGAAGAATGTTCTACGTGCACTGAAAATAATGTGAATTATGCTTATTTTTGCATGTAGCATTTTATAAATGTCAGTTTGGTCAAGTTGGTTAATAGTACAGTTTAAGTATTCTATAACCTCACCGCTTTCCTGCTGACTTGTTCTCTTTCTCACTCTATGACATAAGAGTTTTGATATAACCAACTATACTTGTAGAGTTGAATGTTACTTTTATCAACTTAAAAAAATATTTTGAAGCTCTGTTTAAGATTTTACATCTTCCTTTTAAATTGACATTCATCGTTAAGAAATGCTCTTCTTTGTCTCTTTTAAGGCTTATTGCCCTATAGTTAGTTTACTTTCTATGGTTTTGCATAGGTACATCGGTTCTTTTTTATTTTTTTAACTTTCAGCATTTCATTATTTGTAAAAATTTTTCTCTCGTGCATTTCTTAATGATGAGTGTCGACTTAAAAGGAAGATATAAAATCTTAAACAGCTTCAAAAAATATATATTTTAAATTGATAGAAGTAACATTCAAATCTACAATTATAGTTGGTTATATCAAAACTCCTATCTCAGAGAATGAGAAAGAGAACAAGTCAGCAGGAAAGCAGTAAGGTTATAGAGTACTTAAACTGTGCTATTAACCAATTTGACCAAACTGACATTTATACCATACTAATGAAAGAAGTTGTTAATGGGAAAAGTGGGAGGTGTGGGGAATGGGGCATATGGGAATCCCTTATATTTTTTTATGTAATATTTTATGTAATCTATGTATCTTTTAAAAATAAATAAAAAATATATTTAAAAAAGGTTACTGTTAGATTTTTTTAACACAATCTGATTATCTTAGTCACTTGGAATATTTAATATATATTTATTAAACATCACTGATATAAATACATTTATATTTATCATCTTACTATTTATTTTTTTAACAAATCAATTTCATTGGTATGTATTAATAAAACATACAATTCATCCAAAGTGTACAATTAATGGTATTTGGTATAATCACATAGTTGTGCATTCATCACCTCAATCATCATTAGAGCATATTCATTATTTCAATAATAATAATAATAAAAAACAAACAAGAAAACTCTTCACCCCTCTATCTCTCTCTCTCTGTTTCCCTTGCTGTACATAACTGCTATTTCTGGCTATTCTTGCACAATTGTTTATTTATTTATTAAACAGTTTTATTGAGATACATTCATATACCGTATGATCTATCCAAAGAGTATAATCAATGGTTTTTAGTACTATTTCTTTTAAAAATGGTCAATCTTTTATATTTCATTTTACCTTCTTGCCTTCTTTTATATTTATTAAATTTTGTATAGTTTAATTTTTCCTTCCATTATCATCTTAGTTACATATTCTCTTGTAGATTAGAAAATCATATCTAATGTTAAAACTCACAATTATTTGCATCATTGAGTTATTGCAGAATGTAGAAATTATAATTTTTCCCCTTTTCTGTGATACCACTGGAAGACTAGGAACTTTTCATTCCATTTACTCTCTTACCTCCTTTTCCATTATTGTCATGCATTTCAGTTCTACATATTCCACAAACATTGCAATCTTTATTTTGTATTGTCCACATTTTTTCATGTTACTGATAAATAATTTCTTCCTTAGATTCTCCATTTCTTTTGTCATCTTCATCTCCAGTATCATTTTCCTTCACTTGGTGAACTTCCTTTTATATTTCTTTTAGTGCAGGCCTACTGAATATGAATCTCATCCATTTTGTTTGACTTTAAATAACTCTGTTTCTTCTTCAATGTTGAATGATAATTCTTGCCTGGAACGGAGTACAAAAGCTTTTATTCATCTATTTTTAATAGAAAGCTTAAAGATGGTATCCCATTTTTTTACAGGCTTCAGATCTTTCTGATGAAAATGTAACTATTAATCTTATTGTTTTTCTTTGACTACACCGTATCATTTTTCTCTATCTTCTTTCAAAATTTTCTCTTTGCCCTTGGTTTTCAGCAGTGTGATTATATACCTATGTTTGTGATATTTTGTATTGTTGTTCTTGTCCTGCTAGGGCTTCACTGAACTACTTTAATCTATGGGTTGCTGTCCTATATCAATTTTGAAAAATTATTTGTTAGAGACATTATTCAATCTACCATAACTACCACAATAACCATTCTATAATTTTAATTCATATAGTTCTTGTTGCTTCCACAGTTCTCTGAGGTTTTCAAAAAATATGTGATTTATCTTTGTGATTTCTTCTTTTTTTTTTTCTATTTTGTGCAGTGAGATTTTTGGCTTGCTGCAACTGATTGTATCCTACCCAAAAGCAGCAGTCCCACAACTGTTCTTAATCTTTATGCTTTAATATTTCATGGACATCTAAGACAACAAGCTTTGGAATTTGTGGTTTAGATTCTAAACGCACATTTTAAACAATTACTTAATTTATCTTCTTTAAAATATTTGTGGTTTGACTATTTAAACATAACAAATAGGGAAGGATTGTAATCCTCAAACCACCTCTGCTGTGATGTTTATTTGATGGTCATCTTTCTTCCAGATTTCATTACACTCAAGCAATTCATACTACAGTCCATATCTTTAGAAAATTCTGAAAAATATTTTTTAATAGAAAAAAATAAGTTTTTGAAAGTTATAAACATCAGAATAACTTGATGTTCCCTGTGGAAGGGAACAGCAATAGGCATACTGGGGCACTGAAAGAGCCTATAATATTACGATAAAAGAATGGCAGACCAATTTTTTTTACCCTGCCCCCTATGGTCTCTTAGGGACTACCAGGGCAATGTAGGGAAAATATATGGACAGATGACAATGGCATTATTTAGGGAATTTCTCTAGATTTCCACCAAAGTTTAAATTACATCTTAAAGATAATAGTGTAGAGAGAAAACTCAGGGATTCATTAATATGAAAACTTAAAAAAAAATCTTAGCAGTTCTTTCATAAAGAAGCTTTTTCCTTTAAGGACTTCTTTAGCACAACCCATTCTTCCTTATTTATCTCCTGATATTTGTTGTAATTTATATCTAATTTGCTAAAATTTAGTCAGATGATCACACAAAGCTACACAACTGCAAGTGTAGCTGAGAAAAATATGCTTTATTTTATCTGGCCATGTACCCAGATAAAATTCAGGATTCTCCTACTAAAGAGGTCAGGAATAATGTGCATTGGATTAGTCAAATAACATACTCTACAATAAAATTTTCTTGTACAAGATGACTATAGCATTATATAACATGCTTATTGAAGATTACTTTTATGCTATATATTTTCTAAGTTCTGGATATGGAAGGGAGGTTCAAAATGAAAAGATGAATAGAATATTGGCCCTATTCTCAAGTTGATAGTCTAATAGGTGAGAAAAAGATTCTCAAGTTGATAGTCTAATAGGTGAGAAAAAGATGCACAAATAACCATAAAATGTTTTTCATGAAGATGATTGATATATGAGTTTGGGGGTGGAGAAGACTGCTTTCTGAAGAGTCTTGGATTGCTTCATTAAGAAAGACATTTTAAAGTAGAGAAAACTCATGGCTACAGTCATACAGCTGGAAAAATTTAGGGTACTTCTAGGGAAAATTAAGTAGTTCAGTTTCCCTGGAGTAATTCTGTGAATTATAAAAACTGAGTTCAAATCTGGAAAGGTAGAATGTGGTGCTACTGTAATAGGTTTTGTCCTTTACTTATTAAGGAATGACAACCGGTAAAAAAACTCTCAGTCATGTTGCTTAATTTTTTTGTGTGTGGCATATTGAATTTTCTATTTTCTGCACATTTCATCCTTAGAGTCACACACTAAAGATACTTTTAGAATTAAAGCTGTGGGTCTTACTACATACATAGTAATGTGGACTTTAAGCTTCTAATGATTCTCTTTGGCTAAAATGGGAGATGGGCCATGTTTATAAAAAATTCTTTTCTTGTGAAAACATGTCATCAAAAGTTTCAAGAAGATGCTCCATGTTAACATGGCAGATAATTCTTACAGATCTACTTTAATTCCCTCCCGAAACTCTACTAAATTAATAGTAATGGGATTATTTAAAAAATACACCTACAGGATCAGTGAATAGGAGAAAAGAGAATATAAAAGGACTATGGAAGTTGAAAAATAAGTGGATGATTAGAAAATGACATGGCAGACCCCAAAACACTGAATCCTAAACTAGCAGGGCAGAAAGCTGAGAAATCAACCTGACTTACACTGAAGAATTAACCAGAAGACTCAGGAATTCACAGCACACAGGACTTTTTACAAGAGGGATCAAAGTTGATTTAGAAAGTTAAATTCCCACATCCCTTCCACCATTCTGTGCAGCTCAATGACTGTGCTCTCTGTCCTTTGCAAATGATTAATGGTTTTGTCTCTAGCGAAGGTAAAATAGAATGTGTTTGAACTGAAGGGCAGCAGATGAACTGTGACTGGATGGTTTCTGGGTGGTAATACAACTGCCCTCCCTTCCCTCATTTCCCTCCAGTAAAAGCATTAGAAGATCATTTCCCCAGTAATCTAATAGGCAATAGAACATAATTCTAAAGATTCTAATGAATCTCTAATGATCTAATGGATCTCTTAAACAGCTCTGTAATATCCCACTCTTGAGTATGACCATCCAGACTAGGATTAGCAGATGGGTGAGGAAGGCCTTCTCATGAAAAGACCCCCACACAGGAAATAAAACCAACTTGGAGGAAAAGGAGGCAGACTGGGGAGAACGCTGGGAAAAAAAAGGAGCCGATTATTTATATCTTCAGAGAAGGAACAAGAAAATTGTCAGCATGTAGCAAGATAAAAGGAAGACATAGAGATTAATAAAGACTTTGTGGAAATAATATATTGTATAGGAAGCCAATGTGGCTCAAGCAGTTGGGTGCCCGCCTAGAATATGGGAGGTCCTGGGTTTTGTTCCCGGTGCCTCCTAAAGAAGACGAGCAAAACAGCAAGCTGACATGACGGGCTGGTGTGGCGAGATGACTCAATGAAGAGACACAATGAGGAAACACATTGGGAGATACAAAAAGTAGGGAACAGGGGCGGCCCAAGTGATTGGGCACCTCCCTCCCACATGAGAGGTTCCGGGTTTGGTTCCTGGTGTCTTCTAAAAAGAAGATGAGCACACAGATTGCAGACAGTGAGTGCAAACAATGAGGGGCTGTGTGTGGAGAAATAAATAAATAAAAATAAGTATTTTTTTTAAAAAAAGCTTAATGCAAAGGCGAGATGATAAAGTTGTAGAAAAATACCAAAAAGCAGTGACCCCGCCCCCCCAATGTCCCATACATATATGGAGAGAGAGAGTGGGTGAAAGGAGAGAGATAAAGAAAGAGAAAGACAGAGACAGGAGAGAGAAAAAGAGATTGAAGATAAGAAATTAAAAAAAAAAAAAATCTGAAAATTAGAGAACCAATCCAGTAGGTCTAATATAAATACATACATTTTGAGACAGAAAGAAACAGAGAAACAGAGGAGAGAGGAGAAAGAATAGTGGAACAAATAACAGAAGAAAATGTCACAGAAAAAACTTATTCCATATCAAAAGGGACCATGTTCTCACAGCAAAATGAATGAAGTTAAACCCACACTAAGGTTATGTTATGATGAAATTTCTAAACATTGTGGGTAAAGTGAAGATCTTATAAGATATGAGTGGAGGGAGAAGATAAAACAACAATATCAAATAAAAATGGCATCAAGCTTCTCAAAGGTAACACTAAAAGCTTGAAGATGATGAATAACTCAAATTTTGGAGGAAGAATATTTCCATTATAGAATTATATACCCATATGCCATTGAAATTATTGGTCTTTTAAGCACGAGAGAGGAGAAAATAAAGAAATTACTTCAACATATATAAATTATCAAAATAAAAATTACACGCCCACCCTCCAGTTATCCTTCATCAGAAAGTTACTGTGGAATGTGTTAAATTGAAATAAAAAAGTAAATTAATAAAGAAGAAGGATGAAATGAAGTAAATTGGGCTGTCAAGTGAAAGGAATCCTCACAACTAAGGTGAAGGAAGAAGTCTGGATAATAGCTGTGAACTCTCCTTACAGGTCAACCCATCAGGACCATGTGCATCAGAAGATTACATGAGAGTTTCCTCTAAGGAGATGGAATGGATAGGAACCCAATAGGTCTCAGTGTCATGAAGAGACAATTGGATAATTTGTAGAAAGTTTGGGTTTGAATTAGTAACCACATAAAAAAGTAAGCCAACCGAAAATTAAGGAGATTATTAACTCCAGACACGAGGAAATGTTTATGCAGGAAAGGAAAAGTCTATGGTTTGGCTTAATTATAGATAGCTTTACATAGTCACAACTATATTAATACTGAGAATTAATATAAAAAATTGATAGAACTATGTTGTGAGGTTGAAGGTATGGGAAGGATGTATGTGTGTGTTGGGAGCAGGAAGAGAAAAGATGCTAAAACCTCATCCTCCATAGCAGGACATCAATAGATAATGCCTAAAACCAAATCAATAAAGAGCAAAACAAGCATGATTCCTAGAAAAATGGAGATAAATACCAAAGGAATAACCCAATAGAATTGAGTTGGTTGCCTCTGGGAAGGGTGAATGGGGGTGATGGATGGTTATTCTTTCTCAGAATAAACCTTATGAAACTTGACTCTAAACTGTGGGCATACACAACTATGCTAAAAAATGAAAATTAAAACTAAGTAAAATGTTTCAGGGATGACTTTAGTAATGTCTGATAATTATCAAGGAATCAACACAGTATGAGAGATGACACAACTGCGTTCAAATGTCATTTCCACCATTATCTAGCTGTGTGGCAATAATAAAATTGGTACAATTTAGCCATTAGTTACTGTATACTAGGTAATTCACAAAGTTATCATTTCACCACCTCTAGTTGTTATAAAAATACTGGCAAATATTAATTACTACTATCGCCCACATTTTTTCAGGGGAAAAACCTGAGGCTTTATAGAATTTGATTGTGTTCCAAGTGTACGCAGCTAGGAAGGGAGAGTTCAGTTCAAATTCAACTCATGTATTTGAATCCAAAATTTATAACAGTCTGGAATGATTAAATGTTTGCATTTGTTTGGGTTTATCTTGAAGCAGACCCCAGGCAAGGATTTGAGTGGAGAAGGTTTGTTTGGGCCTGGAAAATACACTGGGAAATGAGCAAAGATGGGAGATGGGAAGGGAAGGCAGGCAGCCAATAAAGGGTGCATTATCAAGCAGGCACCACCACGGTGACCTGAGCTAAATCCTGGTGAGGAAGCTCTGATATCCAGGGAGGAACAGCTAATTCTCTGAAACTTCTGGCTTGCTGCACAGGCAGGCTGTGGCTGGCCAGTGCTGGCAGCTGGGATTCGGGCTGGTGATCCCTGAAATGGGTAAAGCTTGGGAATAAGGGCAAGACACTGACAGCATTTTCCAGTGGGTTCTAACAAATAACTCCCAGATCTCAGCTAATTGACAAAATAAAAGTTTTTCTTGCTCCCATCACAATTCAGTGCAGGTCTGTGTAGAGAGGAAGGGGTGTGAACTCTAAGCCACAGTCATTCACAGTCCAGGTTTCTCCCATTTGGTTGCTCTGTGGTCTTCTTCTGGATTCTGTGAGTCTAGCTAAAAATGCTTTTTTCCCTGAACATTAAATAACAATTAAAAATGCTTTTAAATGCTTTTTCCCTGAACATTAAATATGCTTTGAAATATTAAAAACATACTTAAGTATGGTATGTATAAGTTTAGTTTTTTAACTTCCTGATTTGGCTGTCATATAGGCAGATTGCACAAATGGAACTATAATTTATACTGAACTCCCCTTTGCTTTGAGAGAAAGAGATTGTGAAACAGACCTACAGAGCACACACAAATACATCCAGAAGAGGCCAGAAATTTGGGACCCTATCATACCCCAGTGAACTGTGTCTTCTTCCTCTTTTATGAAATAAAAGATCAAAGGGAGGCGGGTGGGATATACAGTCAAGTTTCCCCTGGAAATGAATCTACTTCACTCATCTCTTTTGAAGGTCTAGCCCTGAGAATGAGCACAGAGGCCATTATTGTAGCCAGAACATTTTTATCAGTCCAATGCCCAACTGCCTAAGAGGACAAATGATAGTATCATTCCCTGATTTGATATAGCTGGACAATATGATTGTGGTTGAAGTTCTTTGTGTGTTCATTTATTGGGACATCCTAGGTGGGTTTACAATGAGGGTTGATTTTGTCCTCAGGGAAAATATTGGGAGACATTTTTGGTTGTTAAAACTGTAGGATGAACAGTTTATGACCTCACTGATTTGAATTGAGGAAAGTTAACAGTCTCTGAGAACCACTGTCTGAAAGACAGTTTAACAAGGGAGAAAGAGAGAAGGGTAGGTTGCGAGCCATTACCCATATGGACATAATCTATGGTAAAGTGATAGAATATAGTTACATATTGAAGGATAGGAAAGGTGAGTAGTGATATTACTGGGTTTGGTGGTGCAGGATTAACAGGTGGGTAGATTAGGAAGGGCAGGTTAGAATACCCAGAGCATATAACTATGAATCTTGCCATCCCATGAGCCAAGACAGGGGAGTGTCATATGCCCCAGGGGGATGGGGAGGAAGGAACATAAAAGATCTAATGGGGTATTTAGTGGTCATGGGAAATGTTCTTCATTACCTTATAGTAATGGACACAGAAGATGGTAAATATCATCAAAAAATATTAAACTGTACCATCTAAAATGTAAACTATACTGTAAACCATTGACAATGTGTAGTAGCTATGTTTCACTATCTGTATAAGAGTTATAACAATGCTACCATCCACACACACACACAAAAAAGGGTTTTAATATGGGGTGGGAAGGGCGAGGGAGGTTGGGCATATGGGAATCTCTAGTATTCCGTGTGTGACCTTGCTGTGACCTAAAACTTCTTTGAAAACTAAATGAAAATTTGGGAGACATTGGGGAATGAGAGGGGGAAGGTGTCATGGTACACACTGGACATCCGATAATGCAGTGATAAAAGGAGAAAAGATATAATAAAAAAATTATAATAATAATTTAAAATAAAAATAAAAAAAGGAAAAAAAAAAGAAAAAAAAATTTTTTTCTTTTCTTTTTCCCATTTTCTTGTTTTGAATATCCCAATCCGTTAACTATATTTTATTTTTAGTTCTTTTTTCCTGAGTTTCCTTGTATTTTATCTCTTGCATTTAAGTTTATCACTATTATTTCATTTTCCTATTAATTGTATTTGGTTATTATATGAGCTTCATCTTCAAGGAAGGTTCAGGTCACAGAAGAGTTTCAATGGGGGTTGCAGAGGATCATTGGTTGGGGATGTCTGGGATGGGGGATTCATGGGAGTAACTTCATCTGAATATACATGAAAGATATATAAAATTGTTCAAATGATCGAGGGATGGGGCATGGTCACAGTGGCTAGACAATCACTCAATAAATGAGGGAATACTGAATTCCTAGCCTGGAGAGCTCTGCTACATTCTCCAAGGAAGCAGCAACAGTCTCCTGAGTGCAGAGGCAGTGTCTGGCAAAAGAGGATGGCCCATGGATGGGTTCTTGTTATTGATGACTAGCCTTATGAGTCCATGCTCTTGTAATTGAAACTTGGCCTACTGTTATGGGGTGCCTAAGAGTTACCACCTGAGAACCTCCTTGTTGCTCAAATGTGGCCTCTCTCTAAGCCAAATTCAGCATATGAATGCATTACCTTCCCCCCAACGTGGGACATGACTCCCAGGGATGAGCCTCCCTGGCAACGAGGGACTAATACCAAGCACCAACTGGAAACATGACTGGTAAAAAACCTTGAATAAAAGGGGGAAAAGGTAAAGACAAATGAGCTCATGTGGCTAAGAGACTTCCAAGAGAGTCGGGAGGTTATCCCAGAGGTAACACTTATGCACACCTCAGTAGGCTCTCATAGAACACCAAAGTGGATATCACCCCACATAGAGGGTCTCCTGAGGTCTCTGGAGACACCCAGGTCCTATATAAGGGGGGATAGCCCCAGAGATTGATGTCTTATCAGTGGGCTGTACTTTGGAATCTGTGCTCCTGAGAGTGACAGAGTTGGACTCAAATAAGTCCTCCCTGCACATGGTCCATCAGTCCCTTCTATTCAAACCTATATGTGAGGCTGAGGTTTGTAGGTGTACTTCCAGAGACTGGAGCCTCTGGCCTGCCTATGTGCCAGCCATGCCTGGAATCTCAGTGGAGCTGCAACAGTTCAATGGACTCACCCAAGTCACCTGGTGAGGAGACGATGATGATGGACAACGGCCATCCCAGGGAATGGAGAGAGCCTGCAGCTGAAGGCAGGACAATCCCATCCACCTTATCCATGGGATATAAGCGCACTCTCACTTGGAGATGGAGTGGACATCATCATTCCAGTCCCCTCAGGATTGGGGGAAGAGCTATGGAATAGAGTGGACTTAATGGTATTCTGTTGTAGACATATTGGGATTCAAGCAATGGAAGAAATTATAACAGTGAGGTGAAGCCAGTGGCCACTAGATGCTTTTGGGGTGGGGAGGGGAAGGGCAGTTGTAATACAGGGGCTTTTTCAGGACTTGGGGATTGTCCTGAGTGATGTTGTGGTGATGGATATAAGCCATTTTTCATCAGCGTATACCATGCACAACTGTGTTGGAGAGAGTGTGGTCTACGATGAGAACTGTGGTCTATGCTTAGTGGCAAAGCCCCAGGATGTGTATATCCATTGCAGGTGATGTGCCACACTAATGAAAGATGTTTATGTGAGACGTTATGGGAGGTATGGGAGGTGGAGATCATGGGAATCCCTGTAATTTTTTTCTAACTTTTATGTAATCTAAGCATCTTTTAAAATATATATGAAAAAATAATAACATTTATGTAAGCAAATGCACATATATGCATATATATCTATAAATCATTTTACAAACAAACAAAACAAAAAAAAACCTGTAGGAGTTCTTCTGGTATCTATAGTGAAGAGGCCAGTGATGCTGCTAAACATCCGATAAAGCATAGGGCAGTCCCTCACAACAAAGAATTATCATATATCAATAGTACAGAGGTAGAGAAACCTTACCTTAGAGTTATAGTCCTTCAATTACATAATATATGAAAATAGTGCCTATTCATGTGTTGGAGATTAAAAATCAAGGATTAGTATCAACTTCTCAGATCCTACTTCTGTCTTAAAATACTTGATAATGATTATACACTGAAACTGGAACCCCATTTCTCCTCTGCTTTAATCCCTGACACAAAGAACAAATTACCTATCATTTAATTCCAATTTCTCTTGCTCTGTTTATGGTGGACTCTCAGGTTTTACATACTCCCTACTTATTATCCTCTAGGTACCAAACCTTTTTCCCATGGTTGTAGTGGCCCCAAATATTACTCACGAGATCATCAGCCCTTCAAAGGTAAGGCAGACACAAACAAGAAAAATAAAGGCTCTGCAGGGTGAGAGTGAACTTTTATTTCTCCAGCTTCCCTCCTCAATTTTCTAATAGCTTCTTTCCCTCAATTAGGCAACCACAGTCATGGGTCAATGGGCAAGATCTCAGATAGGACAGATGGCAGTGCCTTCCCTTCTGGTTTCTCTTGTTACTTCCTGCTCTGTTTCATCTGCTTCATCACTTAGCTTGACATGACTCACCAGGGCTTCTGATTCAACTAGTTGTATAACTGATCAGTTCATTTATGATTGATGAACTTGTTATTTGATATTAATATTTCCTATAAGCAGCATTGCTTTCTGAAGTCTGGTGAATTGTCAAGCTTCAAATCTGGTCTGAATTTAAATGATGGTGTTCTATTTCAAGAGTTCTTGACTTTTTTGAGTTACTTGAGAGCCTGTAAGTATTGGTTCAGGAATTTTATCTTCTAAGAGGCTATGAGTGGTAAAACTTTATGTAGTGGTTCATCTAATTGAGATCAATACCCACCCACATTCTGGAGGGTGATTTGAAAGGTAGGGAGAAGAATTCAGATAATCATATTTGTTGCCATATTATATAAACACAGCTCATACTTTTATCATTCAGAAAGTCACATCCAAAGAGTAACCAGCACCTGTGAATCGAAGTTCTATCAGTTGAGGAGGAAATAAATTGAATGGGGAATAACATGTGGACTTTGAAGCCCTGGTATTAACTTCCTGTCATGTCTCTGCTGCTCCCTGCACCTCTATAATCTAAGAGACAGGCTATTTAACTTCTCTGAGTTTGCATTTCTGAATCTGTAAAATTGAGAAGGGAACATAAAACTCACAGTGTTGCAAGGATTATACATGAGCATAAACACGTGTACACACACACATAGAATCAAGTACAGTCTTTTGTGGTTTCAATAGCTGTCTCCAAAATACATTAGCTCATTCTCCTTATAATTGAGCAAGATTCAGAAATTGAGAGGATTGAGTAAATACTGGATTAGAATTAAGAAAACCTCAAATTAGAGTCTTGATCATTCACTTCCTAGCTGTTTGAATTTCGAGAAGCCATCATACTTCTCTGGGACACAGTTTCTAAATAGTAAAATGAGGTTACTGGAACATAAGTCATTTTCAGACTGTTGTATACAATGAATCTTGAGGCTCTTTGTTCAAGCTGAAGCTCACTCAAAACCCAATATGTAAAAGGGATAATTCAGGGAATTCTCTAATTAAAGGGAGTTGAGAAAGGATTTCTGTGGGCTCCATAGAGCACAATTTGAAAATCATTAGATTTTATGACCTTCAGAGATCCATAAGAGACCTGATGCAATTTACAAAAAAGATTGATTAACCTGGTCATTCCAACTGGCCAACTGGTGATATATATATGATTTGTGATACTTCAATAGCAGAAAGATGCCTGAATTCTGAGAATGACCTCAACTCTAGAAGTTAAAAAGACATTGTATTAGTCAGCCAAAGGGGTTCTGATGCAAAGTACCAGAAAGCTGTTGGCTTTTATAAAGAGTATTTATTTGGAGTAGAAGCTTACAGTTACCAGGCCCTAAAGAGTCTAACTCAAGATTACTTCCTCATCAAACTCTGTTGCCATGTGTTGAAGCAAGACGGTTGCTGATCTCTGCAAGGCTTCAGCTTTCCTCCTCTTAAGCTCTGTAGGCCCAGCTTCTTCCGATCTCAGCTGTAGGCTGGAGGGCTGGTTTCTTTCTGGGCGTTCTCAGCTGCTTATGGCTCTGGTCTCTTCAGCGGCAAACTATCAGCTGAATGGCTTAGCTCTCCCAGGTGCTTTAGCTGTTTGAGCCTCCTTTCTGTGACGTAGCAGGACCGAAATGACCAAGTTCTGTCCTCTTCTGTGTCTATGGAGCCCTCTATCTTCCTGTGCCTTCTTCTTTGTCTGTTTATATAGCCCACCAAGGGGGCGGGGACTCAACCCTGAGTTACACCCTATTGATGTGGCTGAATCAAAGCCTTCATCTAGATTTAATCAAGTAAACGTAAACCCTTTGAATTTAATACGATCAAAGGGTATCACAGCCAGAAGAAAAGACCAGTTTACAAACATAACCAATATATTTTTTTGGAATTCATAAATAATATCAAACTGTCACAGACATATTTATGGTATAATTCACACTAATTACTAGCTATTAAAAAAGACAAGATAGTACAAACAGAATTCTTTTGAAAAGTCTAATTCTCTGTGCTTATGCATACATGTACATATTGTTCTTAGTATTCATCATTCTCTCTAACTCTAAATTGCTACCCTATCCCTAATATACATCGTCAAACCACTGATTACAAAGAAACATATTGGGTTTCATGCTTTGCTTCAAAGGCAATATCTTAGAGCATACAGCGTGAAATTTCATGTGTGGTGAATTCTGGCTCAGGTTCTCAAATATAAAATCAGAACTTAAAATTCAGAAGAGATTATGATTGAAGTCAATTAATAGCTATGATTTTCTTCACTTCACCTTGTTTCTTTGTAGTTTTTCATCACAATCTGAAATTTATTTCTTTTCTATACCTCCATCCTACTTGACTATAATCTTAAGGCAGGGAGCTTGTTGTTTGTTCAGTGCTTTATCAGAAACAGTCAGGAGAGTACCTGGCACAGAATAAGAGATTAATAAAAAACATTTAAATTACTGTAAGATTAAACTATAGAGTTTTGAGTGCTTTATGGGTTAGTAGGGATGACATGACTTACCTCTTCATCATGATAAAGCTAACAATCAACAAAATAAAAAATTCAACCACCAGAAGCTACCAAATTATTTGTGATTGTGGAATTCAACTATGATATTCTGCCTTATTTAGTGCTTTAGTGTCCTGGGGCTGCTGTAGCAAAGTTCCACCAAGTGGGTGGCTTAAAACAACAGAAACTTATTGTCCTACAGTTCTGGAAGCTGAAAGTCGGAAACAAGGTGCCAGCAGGGACAGGCTTCCTCTGAAGTCTGTAGGGTTTTGCCAGTTGTTTGCCTTGTGGCACAACTCAGGCTCTGCTTCTGTCACCTGGCTGTCTTCTGTCTGTCTGACTGTGTCAAAATTTCCTCTCCTCTTAAGGACCCTAGTCATATTGCATTGGGGTTGCCCTAATCCAGTTTAGCCTTATCTTGACTAAAAGCATCTTCAAAGATCCTATTTCCAAAGATCACATTCACAAGACTGAAGGTACTTGAACATACCTTTTGGGGGACAAAAATTAATCCATAACATACAGATTATGAAAGACTTTAAAGGTTAATGATGGTTAAAATATGCTTTGATATTCTTTTAAAGTGCAATGTGTTTACCATGTGTTTGTGAAGTGTGAGATTCAAAGACATTGCCTGTAAACCCAAAAGCACTTTAGGGCTTTTATAAAGACAGCTGAGTCTTGGTAAACGTTTTTTGTGCAGTCTCTGGAGATATTATTTAACTGAAAGTTCCAAGTGACCTTTAGGCCCAACAAACGACTCTTGCAAAGTGTATTTATTTTATTTGAAGTGGAAAGTGAATAAGTGATAAATTTTGTTTACTTTCAGCTAGGATAAATTAGAGAGATGCAAGTTCCTGGCATGATGTTGTTAATTGGTTGGTGACAATTTAGACTGGGAGTTCAAATAATTAATGTTTGAGCAGGCTTGCAATATATCAAAATGCTACTATTTTTTGAGAAGCTGAGTTTCAAACTCTCAAAGTACATAAATGACTGTACACATAAGTAATTATGAACGAGATCTGCTTTTATCTTCGAAAAAAAATTTTAAAAGTGACAAATTTCGGAAGATAGTGTGTAAACTTTAAGAACGGAACTGATTTACAAGTGTGAATTATATTCTGTTGCAAAGCATAGTTAGGATATTAGGTTTTAACAATGTTTTGTTGGACTCCTATTTCTCATTAAATTTTATATATAATATTTAAAAGCATGGCTTCAGTTCAGCTAGATTGCAACTGAAACCGCAGCTCTGGCATTTACTAATTGAGTGACTTTGGGCAAGTGTTTTAGTTCCCTTGGCTTCTCAAGCAAATACCATGCAATAGGTTGGCTTAAATAATGCGGTTTTATTAGCTCATGGTTTTGAGGCTAAGAAAAAGTCCAAATCAAGGCATCGTCCAGGTAATGCTTTCTCCCTGAAGATGGGCATTCTGGGACTGGCTGCTGGTGATCCTTGGTACTGGACTACTCTGTCCCATGACAATGCACATGGTGGCCTCTCTGGCCTTTCCCTTCTATTCTGGGTTCCAATAATCTTCAGTTCTTGCTTTCTGTGGCCTTTCTCTATCTTTCTGAGTTTCATTTTAGTTATAAAGGAGTCCATAATAGGATTAAGGCCCATCCTGATTGGGTTGGGTCACAATTTAACTGAGGTAATCTCATCACAAGGTTGTTCTTACAATGAATTCATACCAACAGGAGTGGATTAAGTTTAAGAACATGTTTTTCTGAAGTACATATCTCCAAACAACCATAGCAAGTTATTTCATCTTTCTAACCCTTGAATTCCTTATTAGTATATTTCGTAATAGTATATACATTTCATAGGGTTACCTTAAAAAATAAATGATAAATTGTGTGTAAAGCTTTTCTGGAAAATTCCTGACACACATTATGTATTCAATTCAATTTTGCTGTTTTTGCAGGGATTTTGTTTATATGGAAGTATGTGTTTGGGTGTGTTTATATATGTGTGTACTTCTTAAGAGCCTAGGCTGCCTTTTGGACTTTAGTTCTATCACTAGTAGTTTCTAAATTATCATCTATTTTTGTTTTAACTTCATAATTTTGATGATTTACTCCTCATCTAACCAGCACATTAGTTTAGGTAATTATTTATGTATTAATATTTTGTTATAAAGATTGCATGACCTTTTTGTGGCTACTAAGAGAATAGCTTGTTTTTAACTGTAAGTAAATGACCACAACAGAGATCTTAGCTATTTATTATTACTTTTTAAAATTTGATAATTGAAGGTTTACAGAAAAGTCATGTAAGAAATATAATGTTCCCATGTACCCCCCTATTTTTGATGCTTTGCATTAGAGTGGCACCTTTGTTAGAATTGATGAAATAATATTAAAATAGTACTATTAACTCTACTCCATAGTTTACGTTGGGTGTATTTTCCCCATATACTACTTTATTATTAACATCTTGTATTAGTATCATACATTTATTATAATTCATGAAGAACATTCTTATACTTGTACTATTAACCCCAGTCCATCATTCTCAGCATTGTTCACTGTGTTATATAGTCCCATGTTGTATTTTCTAACATTCATTCTGGTAACAGAAAGGACCCAAATTCCCTCTTTCAACCACATTCTCATTTGTAATTCAGCTGTGAATTACACTCACACTAAGTGCTACCATCACCACCATCCATTTCTAAACCTTTGCAATTGATCTAATTAGAAATTCTGTACAAATTAAGCCTCATCTACCCTTTCTCTGTCCCAATATATCACCTGGTAACCTATAATCCAGATACTAACTCTATGAGTTTTGTTATAGTTAGTTCAAATCAGTAAGACCATAAAATATTTGCCCTTTAGTGCTTGGTTTATTTCACTCAGCATAATGTCCTCAAGGTTAAAACATGTGGTAAGCATCACGACTTCATTCCTTCTTATAGCTGAATAATAGTCAATAATATAAATATATATATACATATATTCATATATATATTCCACATTTTGTTTATCCATTCATTGGTTGATGGACACTTGATTTGCTTCCATCTTTTGGTAGTATATTAGTCAGCCAAAGCAGTGCTGATGCAAATTACCAGAAATCGGTTGGCTTTTATAAAGGGTACTTTTTTGGGGTAGAAGCTTACAGTCACAAGGCGATAAAGAGTAAGTTACTTCCCTTACCAAAGTCTGTTGCCATGTGTTGGAGCACGATGGCTGTAGGTCTCTGAGAGGGTTCAACCTTCCTCTTTCTCTTAAGCCATGGTCCCAGCTTCTTCCAATCTCAGCGGCAAGCTGGCATAAGGCTCATCTTTCTACCCGGGACTCATCTTTATTCAGGCTCAACTGCTCTGCTCTCTCCACAATGCCAGCTGTAAAATATCAGGCAAATGGCTCCACTCTCTCCAAGGTTCCAGCACCAAAACTAAGCTCTCTCCTTTGCCATGCCGTTTTCTGTGTGAGTGTCTGCCCATCAAGGGAGTAGGGACTCAATGTACTATTGATGTGGCCAAATCAAAGCCCTAATCTTAATTTAATCAAGTAAAAGTGATACTTCTGAATTTAATACAATCAAAGTGTATCAAACACAGAAGAACAAACCAATTTACAAACATAATCATTATTTCTTTTTGGAATTCATTAATAATATCAAACTGCCACAGGTAGCTTTTTTTGTTTAATAAAGGAATTCCTACTCTATTTTAAATGATGAAAAGTCTGTTTTTTGTGGGTAAGGGATCAGTTTGCTTTTATCTGATGGTAAATTACAGTTTTAAAAATAAATCAGTTGTAGCAGATTGGGTTTTCCAGGAAGCAAATATGAGGTAGGCATTTTTGTGTGGAAATGTTATTCAACATTGCTTTTGAGACACTCTGAAGAAGGTGTGACTAAAGCAGTGTTGGCCAGGTTAATAACCTAAATCTCTGTCTGTTTGGGGGATTTCCCTTTATTGCTGTTTTTTCCAATGTCATCTGAGTGGGACTTCAGGAGAGCAATCAGTTGAAGGCTGTTTTAGTTTGCTAAAGGCTACCAGTGCAAAATACCAGAAATGGGTTTGTTTTTATAGTAGGAATTTATTAGGGTAGAGGCTTACAGTTCCAAAGCTGTGGAAATGTTCAAATCAAGGCATTTTAGGGGCTTGCATCCAAATATCTAACTGAATTGTTTATAGAGAAGCTTTGTCTTTTTCTTCCTCATGTAGCAGAAGTTGTGATTTGAAGATGAGGGGTAAAACAGTGGTATATAACATGGATTTCCTGGCCTCCTTTTCATGCCCTTCCACCCTGATCATATGTAATCCTGAATGTACCACTTCTATGTTACAGTGGACTGCGGATGCACATGCCTGACCTCTTGATGCGGTGGATCTGTGTGGAAGTTTGAGATCATTTATGAATTCACAAACAAGAGATTATGGTTGTAAACTGGCCTGTTCCTCAGGGTGTGATACCCCTTGATTGTATTAGATTCAGCTGAGATGACTTTGATTAAATTATGTTAAGGTTAGGGCTTTGATTTCAGCCATGTCAGTAGGTTGAGTCCCCACCCCTTTGGGCTGATAGAAACAGATACTCATTCAAGAAAACACAAAGAAGACACTGGAAGAGAGAGAGTGCTCCATAGACACAGCAGAGGAGAGAAATTTGATCCTGCGGCTCAGGGAAGAGAGATGAGCCATTCACCTGATAGCCTGCAGCTGAGCGTGGAAAGAAAGTGGCTCAATCAGTAGGGCTCCCGTTTACCATATGGGAGGCCCCGGGTTCGGTTCCTGGGGCCTCCTGGTGAAGGCAAGCCCGCCCGCACGGCGTGGTTAGCTGACCCAGCGAGCACAAGCAGCAAGGGGGGGATAAATGAATAAATAAATAAAATCTTTAAAAAAAAAAAAAAAAGAAAGAAACAAGCCCTATGCCATCCTGTAGCTGAGAGAGGGAAAGGCCAAAACCTTGCAGAGATCACCTGCCATCTTGCTTCAATGTGTGGCAACTGGCTTGGATGAGAAAGTACCTTTTATAGTACCTTGAGCTGGACTTTTTAGGGTCTTGTAACTGTAAGCCTTTAATCCAAATAAATACTCTTTATAAAAGCCAGCAGATTTCTGGTACTTTGCATCAGCACCTCTTTGGCTGACTAATACAGTCTGGAAGAACTCAGTTGTGATGGTCAGGTATTTGTGTCAACTTGGTTCTGCCCAGCTAGTCAATCAAATACTAATCTAGCTGTTGCCAGGAAGGTATTTTGTAGGTTTGATTAACATCTACAATCAATTGACTTTAACTAAAGGAGATTTGCCAAATAATCTGGGGGGGCCTGATCCAATCAGTTGAAGGTTGCTTTAGTTTGATAAAGACTGCCAATGCAAAATACCAGAAATGGGTTGGCTTTCATAATGGGAATTTATTAGGGTAGACACTTACAGTTATGAACTTTGGAAATGTCAAAATCAAGGCATCATCAAAGATGATGTCTTTCCAAAGGTTGGCTGCTAGTGATCCTGGACTCCTGTCACATGACAAGACAAAATGGCAACCAGTCTCTTTCTTCTCCAGGCTCACTTTGTGAGCTCAGCTGTGGGTGATCAGGTATATGGCTCGTCTCTCCCCTCTCTTCCGGGCTTGGTTGCTTCAGCTTTAGCTGCTTTGCTGATTCCAGCCTCCAGCCTCTCTCTCAGCCTCCCATGGTTTTTCTGTCTTTCTGCAGCTGCAGGTGATCTTGGAGTCCTCTTTCACATGGCAGGGTAAAATGGTAGCTATTCTCTCTTCTCCTCAATTTATATAAGACTCCAGTAAAAGATTAAGACCCACCCTGGGTCCCACAATCTAATCAAAGTCCCTTAAATGAAGCAATCTAACCACAGGTGATCTAATCAAACAATCCTTTAACTGAATCTAATCAAAAGACCCCATCCACAATGGGTTTAAAGACACAGGAGTAGGTTCACTTTAAGAAAAGGATTTTCTGGAGTCCACAAAAGACTCAAACCTGAACAAAGACCTTAAGAGCAGAACTGAACTTTCCCTGTGGAAGAAGAAATTCTGCATGTGAACTGCAGTGCTGGCTCCTGTCTGAGAATTTCCAACTGCTCCTCCTGACAGTCTGCCCTATGGATCTTGTACTTGCCTAGCTGATTCCCACAGTTTCATAAGCTAAATCATTGCAATAAATCTCTCTCCTTTCTCTCTCTCTTTTTATCTGTATATATGTTTATACATATATTCACCTCCTTTGTGTAACACTGACAGTTACCCAGGTAATAATGGGAAGTTCTACCCTCATGTTAACTTGGTCTTTTCCTTCCAGAGCCCAGAAGTGTACCATAAGTTCTTTTTCAAAATGTTTATTATTCTCTGCTGCAGATGGCATGGCCTTTCTCCAGACTTCGAGGAGTCTACATTCTGATTCTCCCTCTAGGCCTTGCTATAAACTCCACATAACTTGTTTTCCCAACACAGATACCTCTAATACTTATGTGTTCTGTGTCATTTGACTAAAATTGTAAGTTTTATTGCATCACAGCCTGAGAACACTTTTTTTATCTTGGGTTCTACTCAAAGTTGTGAATATTTCACATTGGCTGGTACATACATCAGAGCAGTACTCCAAGAAATGGTATATGCTACCTCTTGAATCCAAAGAGGCCTAATAGGTATTGTGCTTCTTTCTTAGTGGTAGAAGGTGCAAAATGCAAACATTTGTCCTTTATTGTGGACAGGATGTCCTGGAATGCTCCAGAAATCCAGATCCACAAAAGTTCACTGATATTTTGGGTTCCATAACTTAGATGGATTATCTCTCATTTTCTGTGATATATTTGTCTTACCAAACTTTCCAACCTACTTGGCTCTTATGGTTCATCTATTCCAATCAAGGTGAAGTTATTGGTCTGTGGAATTTCCAAATGGTCCAGTTATCTTTGGGCTATATTATGACAGAAGGCAGTAGAGTTATTGTAGGCCTGTGGCTTCTACTATCACTTCTAAGTCAATACTTATTAATAATACTTCTTATCCTGTTTATCTTAGAAAGGGATAAAATAGAATATATTTTCAATGTTAATGGCTGCATACAATGTACCTGAGACAGTATTAATATGTATTAACAGAGATACTTCAGTCCACACCGTACCTACAGTTGGGATTGTTACATGTTGAGATTTCAGAAGTTAATGCCATCTTTCAGAATCTACCTGGCTTTCATAGGAGTGAGAGGCATGAGTTAAATGAACATACAATGGGCAGCATTACCAAGGGTAACACTAACCTCCACCATTTCCTCCAGTATATGAAATTGTTTTTAAGTTTTGTAGTTTAGATGCAGGAAAGGATGGCTTCAGAGGCTGCCGCTTGGCCTGCACCACTTTGATTCCCCTTAACTCTCAGGACAATAAGCCAATGTGGGATAAGCCAACTATATTTGGGGACAAGGGAGATTACTGCTAGGTGGGTCCATGGATCTAGCGAAGCTACTGTGAGCAAGATTTGGCCATGACTCTCATTTATTACTTGTACTTCATAAGTCTCCATTCTAACCAAGGGGAATGATAATGCTTTGGGTCCCTGGTATTCAATGTCATCTTGGACCTTGTGGACAACAGTTCTTAATATATTTGGGCATTCTGCTTTCCACAGTATAGAGTTTATGGAGTGAATGGTAGTAGGTTTATTTGAGAAAGGAATGGGGGAATCATGGCCACATCTATTTGCCATGGTGTTCAAAAGTCCTTGCTTCTTGAGATCTAGTAGCCATATTTGAGTTCTTGGTCAAATTCAGAAATGAGGCAAGAAGTTGTAACCTTTCATTGGGGTAGCCACTCTTAGCTTCCTAATTTTCAATCCTTTTAGATCATCAATTTCTTCTTGCTGCATAGATTGAGAAAGACTTTTGATGCCTACCCATCTATCTTGCTCATGTGGGCAACATATTCTGTTATCTGGATCCATATAGCTCTCCATTCTATTTGGCAACCCTAAAGGCATAAAGGTCTTGTTCAGGACAAAAATCCACTTTCTCCATCTTCTCTGCCACTTTTATAGCCAAATCCAATTTTTACATCCTTAGGCTTCAGGAGATGGGAGTTTCTTTATATGTTGCTAAGGAAGACTTCTTAGGATTTAATTGTTGATTAATCACCCACAGTGTATTAGTCAGGGTTCTCTAGAGAAACAGAACTGACAGGAGATACCAGTAAATAGTTTGAGAGTTTAAGAAATTATCTCACTTAACTGTGAGGATGCAAAAGTCCAAATTCCGCAGGGCAGGCTGCAAACCAGGGGATCCAATGAAGGTCTTTGATGAGTTCCCTGGAGACACTGACTGTGAGATATAGAGATGAGAATTCTCTCTCTAAATACTGAAATCACTTCCCCTTTTAAGGCCTTCAACAGTTTGGATGAGACATCACTCATTGCTGATGGCTATCTCCTTGGTTGATTGTAGGTGTAATCAGTCATCTATGCAATCAACTCACTGATGATTAAAGTCTATGAAATGTCCTTGTATTACAATTAGCTCAGTGCGTGTTTACCTGGCTGAGTTGACACATTAACCTAACCATTACAGTCCACAGTCAACCCCTTACCAACTTGGCAGCCATACACATCATCTTGAACCATACTTAGTTGCTAAATAAAACAATAAAAGACATATATATCTATATTTATATATATATCTATATTTATTTATTTATTTATTTATTTCTGGCCAACAATATTCAACTGTCCTGCATTCAACTGGAAATGCACTAATTCCTTACAGAATAGAGTGCAAGTCCTTGAGTAATATTCACTCTTAAACTTGGCATTATTAAATACTATGACGTGAAACTAATACAACTTATGTCATATGATATGAGAAAAGTTATGGAGGAAAACAAAGATATTCATTTTTATGTACATATTTAGAAACACTCATATCAAAAAACAAGAAAGAATTATTCATGACCATTACAGTCTTCGTTTCTGTAACTGGTCATGTGGTCGAAGTTCATATTTACCACTACCTTCTTCCACTACCCGTTCCATATTCCCTTTACCATCAACAAACACCTCAGCTGGCTGTGGCTCTGCCTGGTGGGGTGACCTGAACTTTCATTACTGAATCTTATGGGCCGTTGTTAGGTCCTGCTTGGATTGGATTGATGCAATTTTCCATTGACTTTAATTACCATGCATGGTACTACTATGAGACACCCTAGGAGATCTGTATTTCAAGCAAACTTTTCTTTATGTCCATTGTATAGGTCCAGTCCTATTTCCCCTTGATAGTCAGGATCAATTACGCCAGCCGCTATAGTAATTCCCTTTTTGCCTATTGATTCAGAGGAGCAAGGAGCTCAAAGTGGCCAGTTGGCAATTTTAAGTTCTAGATCAATGGAATAATTGTTGTGTTCCCTGGTGGAAGCACTCCTCCTTTTGTAACTAAGACCTATAGGCCAGCAAAGCTTAAGGTTGCAGGGGCAGAAAGCAAAAATTTTCTTAGCGGACCACTAGAGGGAATAGTGAGTGGTGCCACTTCCATTTCCACTCCTTGATTCCTGGATCTGTGAATCCTGGCTATGGGAGAAAAAGCACCATAGATTGGATACAGATTTAGAGCATACACAGCTTCCTGGAGAACATTGCCTCAGCCCTGCAAGGTATTGCCACCTAGTTAGTGCCATAATTCAGTCTTCAAAAATCGATTCCACCTTCAATTAATCCAGCTGTTTCAGGATGATAGGGAACATGGTAAGACCAGTGAATTCCATGAGCATGTGCCTATTCTTGCACATCATTTGCTGTGAAGTGGGTTCTTGATCAGAAGCAATGCAGTGTGGAATAACATGGCAGTGGATAAAGCATTCAGTAAGTCCATCTGATGGTAGTTTTGGAAGAAGCATTGCATCCATGGAAGGCAAACCCATTTCTGGAGTATGTGTCTATTACAGTTAGAATAAATCTCTGCCTTTCTAATGTAATCAATCTGCTACCGGGTCACAAGCTGACCACCTCAGGGAATGGTTCCATATTGGGTTATGAGTGTGGGTCTCTGCTGCTGGCAGATTGGGCACTCAGCAGTGGCTGTAGCCAATGCAGACTTGGTGAGGGCAAGTCCATGTTGCTGTACCCATGGGGAATGACAGGAATGCATGGAGAAAAAGGTTGAATGCTAGCCACAGCGCAGGCTGTCTTAGCCACTGTATTATTAAAATATTCATTGAAGTCACTCTCCAGTGAGAATTCATGTGGGACACAAATATTTTCATGTTTTTTGCTCACTCAGAAAGGTCTATCCACATACCTCTTCCCCAGACCTCTTTGTCACCAATTTTCCAATCATGTTCCTTTAAGGTCTCTGACCATCCAGGTATATGATTGGCAACAGCCCGTGAATCAGTGTACAAATGCACCTCCAGCCATTTCTCCTTCCAAACAATATGAACAATCATGTGCACATGCTCCTTCATGGTTGTCCCAATATGGGGCTTCAGTGCTGCAGCTGTACACTTTCAGGTGGTACCTGCATATTGTGCAGAACAATGTGTAAATTAGGCCAGAGTTTTCTCTTCCTCAGCCAACTGATTGTAAGGAACACCTCAAGAGGCCATAGCTGTGGGCTGGAAAGAGAAGGTAATGTGGCAGGAGTGGTGACCATGGCCATTTGGGCTACTTACTCATGTATATTACTTGTGCCTTCAGGACCTGTTCGAGCCCTATCTCGTATATACCAACTTCCACTTTGTTGTAGAATAATAATAGTGCTGCTATACATGACAAGCTTTATGGTTTGGTGGGTCAGGCAATACCCAGCTCAGGAAGGCAACTTAGGTCTCATGGTAACTTGGTAGCCCATGGTTAAGTGTTCAGTCTCTATCAAGGCCCAGTATCAGGCCAAAAGCTGTTTCTCAAAAGGCAAGCAGTTATCTGAAGAAGATGGCAGGGTTTTGCTCCAAAATCCTAAGGGACTGCATTCTGATTCTTCTACAGAGGCCTGCCAGTGGCTCCAGATGGCATTTCTATTTGCTTCTGACACTTCTAGCATCATTGGATCTACTGGGTCATGTGGCCCAAGTGGTAGTGCAGCTTGCATAGCAGCCTGGACCTGTCACAGAGACTCTTGATAATTGATAAGAGAGTCAGTGTCCTTGCATCTAATCAGAATAGAGAGCCAATTGCAAAAATCCCAGAGCCACTTCAGAAATCCCATTTTCAAGATTCTGTTTCTCAAGAACAACTCTGTGTACCAAGCTGTATTCTTCAGGGTTCTTTAAGGAAACAGAACTGACAGGAGATATGATTGTCTCAGACCACCAGGGGGATGCAGAAGTCCAAATCCTGCAGGGCAATCTACAGACCAGGGGATCCATTGAAGGTCTTTGGTGAGTTCCCAGGAGATGCTGCTTGTCTGATATAGAGATGGGAATCCTATCTCTGAATGCTGAAATCACTTCCCCTTTTAAGGCCTTCAACAGATTGGGTGAGACATCACTCATTACTCTTGGCAATCAGCCATCTATTCAATCAACTCACTGATGATTAAAATCCTTGAAATGTCCTTGTATTACAATTAGCACAGTGCTTGCTTGACCAAACAACCAGGCACCATTATCTGACCGAGTTGGCACAATAGCCTAACCATCACACACTGTATTTCATTTTTCCCAAATCATCTATTTCCCTCATTATATCCATCCAATTCCTTACAAATACTCTCCTATGTGTTTCTTAAAAGCCTGGCACATTACCAACATCAGTGCATTCCCTTCCAACAATTTCCAGCTTCCCATGGGGAAGATTTTTAACAAATTTCCCTGCTACTGCACTCCAGGAGATATCAGTGTTCTGTCTGCTACCAGGGGTGGGAACCTTATTGTCAACTAGCCAAGAATTGATCCAGTATTTTATATCAGATCACTGCTGCTATCAACTATTTCAGATTGTGTTTTCCTACTTATGAGGTGGAGATTTGTATGCAGAGAGCTTATTGGTTAGTAATCTTGGGATCTATACCTGTGAAGAAGTGAAGGGAGCAGGAATGGTTAGATAGAGACCTAAGGCTGTGATGGAATCACAGCAAATATGAGCTTTAGAGCTGGAAGTGTCCTGAAGAGCTCTCCCCTCAAAATATGTGAACTGCCTCTGGAAAAGGCCAAACTGGATTAGGGTGGTCATAGTCAATATGACTAATGTCCTCATAAAAAGAGAAGAGACATAAACAAGGAAGGAAGATAGCTTGTGAAGATGGAATTTCTGGCCTCTGGTCTGCCCTACAATTCTCACTTGCCAGTTCCCACAATTGCATAAGCCAATTCCTTACAATAAATCTCTCATTTGGTTCTGGGGATTTGGGAGAAAGTTTAAAAATCATAAATACTATCTATTGTTACCTTTATTTTCTTAACATTATGGAATTTTAAGGTGATTTATTTTAAAAGCACTTTTAAAATAACAGGAGGGCATTATGCACACTCTCCTCCAAAAAAAGGGGGATACTTTTCTCATCCATGGAGTTTGCTGATACATAGCAGTAAACTTGGCATTATCCTCAGAAAGTGTAGATAATGTAAATTAATGTGGCCCAAGGGTTTATTTGGACCAGATTTGTATTTAAAGAAGTAAGGGAAAGAGTTTATTCTTTTCTTTAACGCAATTAAGTTACAAACTATTTGAATTCAACATGAAGATTCACTTGCATTCAGTCACATTGGGAGATTATACTAAGTGATTCCCAACTTCCAAATGTGAGATTTTAATATGTGAACACTTTCAGCTCAAGGGCTTTTGTGTGTATTTGCCCCTGTGAGCTTTTTTAGGTTCTACCATCAAATCAGCAAGTTCCCCTTGTCAATGATGGTATTTTTATCTGGTTCCTTCCCCACGGTAAATTCCAATTCTGTCCTTGTTTGACTGTGACCACCTTTCTACCACATCTGTTTCAATTTCTAAAACATATGCTGTACTCATAGAACCACTGCAGAGATGATGTGATTTCTCAAAAAATTTCATAAATTTAAATTTCCCTGTGCTTCAAAAGAATGTAAAATCATTGATTTTACTGAAAACCTCAACAGAAACTGAGTCTCTTTATTACCATTATTTAGGCAAGAAGAGATGAAGCTTATTGCCTTATAAAATAACTTATGTCAGTACTAGTATAGAACTACTTAGTATTTATGCTTTTAAACAAACCCAGCCACATCTATGTTAAAACAATTCAAGCACTATAATAAGCTCAGGAAATCCAGGGAAATATATGTTTTATATTGTGTGCCCTACATCGACTAAAATACTCATTTTATTGAAAAATCAAATATTCACAAAGATATCTATATATGTCAATTTATATATTATTTTCATTTATTGAGGATCCAAATAATCTGAATTAGAGTAACAGAAACCTAAAATCAAACTACCTTAAATATAAAAGAAAGTTTCTTGACTTATTAAGCAAACAGGCAAGAGGAAACTCTGTTTAATTTCAGGCTTGGATTGATTCAAGAATAAAAGAATTGTGACCAGGACTCTGGGACTCTGTTTTTCTATCTCTACTTCTCAGCTCTATTTCTACAGTATAGGTCCTACTGTTTTAGAGGATGAATGCCATTATTTTCTGGAAGTTCATTCAAATGTGAAATACTCTCTTATGAAATGTTCTTCATAATAAGAGATCAGATAACTTTTAGGGTAAGTAGGAAAATGGATGTGGGTAAATCCATTGTATCTGCATCTATATATAAATATACACCTGCAAACAAAATTGAGGCAATGCTGTATTATTCTTATCTTGATACTTAGACTTGACATTTTATCATGAATGATTTTCATGTCAATAAATAGTCTATAAAAATGTTAATTTTTCATATAAAAGTGACTTGAAGAACACTATCTCAATTTCCCATTGGAGAGCTCTGTTCAATTCCATGAGACTGATGATTGTTAAAAATTATTTGTCTCTTGTTGTTTGTGTTACTAATAAATTTAGTCATTTTTCTGTTATAATAAGTGTTTTTCTGTGGTCATTAGCAAGATGTTGAATCTTGGGCCACTCTTCATTTTAATTATCAATTCCAGTTTTACAATGGATATTAAAGGTGGAATTGGAACATCTTAGAGCTCCAATGAATCATTGAAGATCTGGAATTACTTTGAAGTTGACTGGTTTTTCATTGAGAAATGGTATAGAACATTTTAATCCTATTTGCTTGTAATTGTTTGAAGATATATGATGACTTACAAAGAAGCCAAGCAATTTTGATGTGTACATATATTTCTTAATGAAAAAAGACTTGATCAGAATAAATTTAATGGCAATATAGCACTTAAATCATCCCTTAATGTGGTGTTTTGGTAGTGTATATATTTCTCTGTCATGGCAGAAATACAGTACATTTTATGTCTTCTCTGATTTTATTTCTTCATTTGCTTTAGTACTGTCCTCTAAAAAATGCTTATCACCATGGCAATGGTGTGCTAAACAGAGATCCATTATGCAAGTTTAGTGTCTTTTAGCAGATAGATATAATCATGGAATACTGGTTTTGGAAAGTCCAATCTGAGGTAATCTGGAGTTCCAGGAGTTCAGCTAACTATAGTTTTGAACCTAAATTCATCTCATTGCAGGACAAATCTGGCCTCACCATAGCTTTATTCTTTTACATTTTGTTTATGGCTGTTTTAATCCTACAATGACAGAATTAAGTAGTTGCCTCAGTGATTTTATGGCTTGCAAATCTGAAAATATTACTAACTGGCTCTATACAGAAAATGTTTTCCAGCCCCTGATCTAGACTACCAGTAGCAAATAAATTTCCTTTTATGTGCTATCTTGGATTATCTGATAGTAACTTCCTGGAGTGCAATTTGGAGGATTGAGAAGGAATATGAAAAAGGAACACTTATGTCTGCTTTGGGTTTCAGAGGAGCCCAGTGTTTGTACATATGTCTGGTATTGGCAATAACTCTCAGTATAAAAATAAAGGGATAATGTGGTACTATGAGAGGAAGGCTAATCTAAGAGATGGGAACTATGTATCTTTGGGTGAATCATTTAACTTTTTAGTCAAGATTACTTCTAAATGAGTCAATAAAGTGCAGCTTTCTCAAGCCATGAGAGAGGCTTCCAGTGTCCTTCCTGGCCCCTCCCTTAATCCCTACGGATGGAAATTGGGAGCCTGAATGACTGACTTGGGAAACTTCCTCTCCAACATGTCCCCACCCCAGAATGTGTCCTCTAGGAAAATACATCTTGAAACAATAATAACAGAGTTAGAAACATTTGAGTTGGGTGACCTGGGGCAAAGGCTTACCTGATTTAAGTCCTACAGTAGAAAACCAAGAGAAGGAGAAGGTCTGAGTCCTGGGAAATAGAAGGGGATTCACATTCTTGTAAACAGGAAAACTCCTAAGACCACTAGAAGCAGAAGTCCAGGAGAAGACAAAGACCTAGTAAAGACTTGGAGAACCCTGCACTTTACACGTGCCTTGAGATAACCTTGATAGAAGGGCTAAACTATGAAGGAGACCACAAGCTAATGTAAATCCAATTTTTAAAGGCTGGTTAAGGTGCTTTTGCTTAGATTTCCTTGGTTTTCTTAGCTCCCGGCACTCAAGAAAATCTGTCATATAATTGGCTAACTACAAACTCAAACAACAGACTTTCTAAACAGACTATTCTAAAGGAATAAATCCCAGAATTCAAAATTTAAAATATAGGAATGTACAATGTGAAAAAAGAATATAAGAAAAATAAAGAAACAGAAAATGATGACCCAACTAAAGGAAGAAGATAAAAATCCAGAGAATATAAATGAAGATATTCTGGTACAGACGTACCAGAAAAAGTCTTTAAAAAAAGGATCTTCAATATGATCAAGGCAATGAAGGAATATACAAAGAAATGACTAAAGGATATCAGGAAGACAATGAATGAAAAATATGAAACTCTCAAAAAGGAGAGAGAAATTTTTAAAAAATAATCAAACAGGAATACCAAAATTGAAGACCACAACTTTTTTAGGTGTACAAACTATTTATTAATAGACAATGCTTATAGAATTATTTCTTCTTAGACCACCCATGGTGCAACTATGATAGCCAATGGTCTTGGTGTGCTGTCCTCAGACACGAAGGTCCCAGAAGTGGTACAGTTGTTCCAGATCTTCACAGAGCTTGTTATCCAGATCATTCATCAGGACTTGGATATATTTTCCATCCTTGATGTCCTTCTGTCTGTTCAAGAACCAGTCTGAATTCTTGTACTGGCACAGATTCTGCAGAATGGTGACTACAAGTTCCACCTCATTCTCAGTGAGCTCTCCTACCATCTTGGTGAGGTCTGTGTTTACTTTCCTCAACACCAAATGAGCATAACTTTGCCCTACATCCTTCAAAATTCCCAAGAGGGTTTCAAGAGCTGGCAGAAGAAAGAGTTAGTGAACTCAAAGGCAAAACAATTGAAATGAATCAGGCTGAGGAACAGAAAGAAAAATAATTACAAAAAGTAAAAATAACTTAAGTCACCTCTGAAATACTGTCAAGTGTACCAATGTATGTATTATGGGAGTCACAGTAAAAGAAGAAAGAGAAAGATGCAGAAGTAATATTCAAAGTAATAATGACATAAAACTTCCCCAGACTGGCAAAATATGTGAATATGCACATGCAGGAAGCCCAGAAAAGACCAAACAGGATGAATACATTCTGACATACACTGATCAAAGTGTTTGAATGCAAAGGACAAGGAGAGAGATCTGAAAGCTGCAAGAGAAAATCAATGTGTTGTATACAAAGGAGTGCCAATTAGCTTAAGTGTGCTGATTTATCATCAGAAACCATTGAGGCAAGAAGTCAGTGGTTGAAGTACTTGAAGTGCTGAAAGAAAACAATTGCTAGCTAAGAATTTTATATTTGGTGAGTCTTTCTTTCCAAAATAAGGGAAAGATTAAGATATTCCCAGATAAAAGCTGAGGGCAGTCATCACTAGACATGCCCTATAAGGGAATTCTTCAAAATAAAAGGAGAAAATACTAGGCAGTGGTTCAGAGTGTCATAAAGAAATAAATACCTCCAGTAAAGGTATCAATATGAGTAATTATAAATGACAGTATTATTGTATTGCAGGTTTTGGAATGTAACTCAACCTCTTCTTATAGGTTCTAAAATTCAAATGCATAATATATAATGATTAAATCCATGGTTTTGGACATATAATGTACAAAGAAGTAAGTGTAACAAGGACAAAAAAAGGTGAGGTGACAGAGGGGCCTATACCTCAATGAATGTCTATGTTATTGAGTTTAAGTTGATATCAAATAAAATATTATTGTTATATATTTAGGATGCTAAATTTTAACTCCATGATAAGGACAAAGAAAATACAAGAAAAGTATATCCAGAAAAAAAAAAAAAAAAAAAAGAGAAATGACTCAAAATGGTACAACACAAAAAATCAACTAAATATGACAATAGGCATTAATAGAAGAATTGAGGGCCTAAAAAAGTATAAGACTTACAAAGACTAAATAGCAAAATGACAGAAGAAAGTTCTGCATTATCAGAAGTAACTTTAAATGTAACTGGGTTAAACTCTCTATTAAAAAGGCATAGATTGGAAGAATGGGGAAAATGCATGATGCACCTATATGCTATCTGTAAGAGATTGACCTAAAATTCAAAGATAAAAGTAGGTTGAAAGTGAAAAGATGGAAAAAAAATATATGTATATACACCATACAAGTAGTAATCAAAAGAGAATACTGGTAGCTATAATATCAGATAAAACAGATGTTACATCAAAAACTGTTAAAAGTGGAAAACATGGTCATTATATACTAATAAATGGGTCAACTCAACAAGAAGAAATACTTATATTCAATATCTATTCAACTAACAGCAAAGCCCCAAAATATGTGAAGCAACTATTGCTATATTTGAAGGAAGAAATAGTTGTACATTCATAATAGGAGACTTTAATACACCACTTTCAATAATGGATAGAACATCTAGACAGAAGATCAATAAGGAAAGGTAAGGCTTGAATGGTACTCTGAAGCAACTAGACTTAACAAACTTATATAGAACGCTTACGGGAACAGATTACACATTATTCTCTAGTGCACGTGGGTCTTTCCCCAGTATAGGCCATTAGATCACAAAAGAAGTCATAATAAATTTTAAAAATATTGAAAGAATAAAATGTATCTTCTCTGACCACAAGGGAATAGTGTTAGAAATCAATAACAGAGTGAGAAATGGAAAAGTCACAAATATTTGCAAATTAAACAATGTAATCTTAAACAATCAATTGATTAAAGGGGAAATCAAAAGAAAATTAGGAGATATCTTGAAGTGAATGAAAATGAAAACACAGCATACCAAAACTTATGGGATGAAGCAGAGGCAGTGCTGAGTGGGAAATTTTGGCTCTAAATGCTAAGAAAAAAGATTTCAAATCAGAGACCTAACCTCAAAATTGAAGGAACTAAAAAAGGTACAAACTAAACCCAAAACAAGCAGAAGAAACAAGATGAAATTTTAGAGTGGAGATAACTAAATAAGAAGAGTAAACAAAACCAAAAGTTGGTTCTTTGAAAGATCAGTAAAATTGATGAAATTTTAGCTAGACAGATGAAGATAAAATAGAGTGGGAACAAATAACTAAAATTAGATATGAAAAGGGGGACATTACTACTGACCCCATATAAATAAAAAGAACTATAAGAGGATATTATTAAAAACTGTTTGCCAACAAATTAGATAACCTAGATGAAATGAAAAAAAATTCCTAGAAAAACCCAAACTATCCACACTGACTCAAGAAGAATTATAAGATCTCAACAAACCAATAATTTAGAAAGAGATTGAATCAGTTATCCAAAACCTCCCAACAAAGAAAATCCTAGTACCAGATGGCTTCACAGGGGAATTTTACCAAAGTTTCCAAAAAGAATTAACACCAGTCCTGCTCAAAGTCTTCCAAAAAATTGAAGAGAGGGAACACTCCCTGATTCATTTTATGAAGCCATCACCCTCCTACAAAGCCAGATAAAAATACAACAAGAAAAGAAAAATACAGACCAATATCTCTTATGAATATAGAGACAAAAAATCTTCAATGAAATACTAGGAAAGTGAATTCAATAGCATATTAAGATAATTATACATGAATAAGTGGGATTTATCCTGGGTGTGTGAGGTTGATTCAATATAAGAAAATCAACTAATTTAATATACCACATTAACAGAATGAAGGAAAACAAAACAAAACATGATCATCAAAATTTATGCCCAAAGACATTTGACAGAATCTAAAACCACTTCTTGAGAACAGCCCATAGAAAACTAGAATTGGAATGAAACTTTCTCAAAGGACATATATGAAAAACTTTCTGATAAATCATATTTAATGATGAAAGACTGACAGCTTTCCCTCTAAGATAAAAAACAAATGGATTCCCACTCTCACCATGGTTATTCAACATTGTATTGGAAGATCTAGCCAGAGTAATTAGGTAAGAAAAAGAAATAAAAGGCATCCAAACTAGAAAGAAAGAAAATTTTTTTCCCTATTTTCAGATGACATGATCTTATGTATAGAAAATCCTGAATAACAAAGCAACTAGTTCTAATAAAGAAATTCTGAAATGTGGCAAGATACAACATCAACATGCAAAAATTAGTAGTATTTCTATACTGCTAACAATGAACAAACCAGAAAGGAAAATAAGGGAAAAAAATCCATTTACAATAATAACTAAAAGAATCAAATACCTATACATGAATTTAACCAAGGATGTAAAGGACTTATACAGAGAAAAATACAAAAATTTGTTAAAACAAATCAATGAAGGCCTAAATAAATGGAACAACATTCTGTGTTCATTGATTGGAAGAATAAATATTGTTAAGATTATAATTCTACCCAAAGTGATTTGCAGATTCAATGTAATCCAAATAAAAATTCCAAAAGTCTTCTTTGCAGAAATGGAAAAGCCAATCATCAAATTTATTTTGAACACTAAGGGGCCTTGTGGTGGTTTGAAACTGTATGTACCTCAGAAAATCATGTTCTTAAAGCTAATCCAGTCCTGTGGGTGTAAATCTATTTTAAGTAGGAACTTTGATGTGTTTACTTCAGTTAAGTTGTAGGCCAGGATTGTTCTTAATCCTCTTACTGGAGTCCTTTGTAAATACAATGTTTGTGAACAAGAAGTTGAAAACAAGGAAACATAGAAGAAGAGTGAGAGACCAGCAAATGCCACTTTGTGCTTTGCCATGTGGCAGAGGAGCCAAGGATCTCCAGTAGTTGGTCTTTAGGAAGAAAGCATCACCTTGATGATGTCTTGATTTGGACATTTTCACAGTCTTAAAACTTATAAGCTCGTAAGCCAATAAATTCCTATTATTCAAGCTGAAACGTTTCATGGTATCTGCTTTGAGCTCCTAGCAAACTAAGACACGCCCCAAATGGCTACAGCCATCTTGAAATAGAACAAGGTTAGAGGACTTCCACTTCCTTATCTCAAAACTTATTAAAATCCACAGTAATCAAAACACTATGATATAGGGGAGCAGATGAAGCTCAAGTAGTTGAGTGCCTGCTTCCCACTTACGAGGTCCCAGGTTCAATCCCCAGGACCTCCTAAAAACAAACAGGTGAAGAAATCAGTTCTCATTGGAGAGTGTATGTGGTTCAGTGATTAAACGTCTGCTTCCCCTGTATGAGGTCTTGGGTTCAATCCCCGGTACCGCCTAAAACAAAACAAAACAAAACAAAACAAAAAACCAGTATGAGACAAGCACAAAGACATATATATAAACTGATGGAATAAAATCAAATGCTGATAAATTAACCTCTCATTTATAGCAAGCTGGTTTTTGGAAAGGGACAAAGACTACTCAATTGAGGAAAATATTCCTTTCAACAAATGGAGCTGAGAAAAATGGATCTCCTTATTCAAAGAATGAAGTTGGGCCCTTATCCCACACCATATACAAAAATCTACTTAAAATGAATCAAAGATCTAAATGTAAGAACCAGAACTCTAAAATTTGTAGAAGAAAATGTAGAAAAGCATCTTCAGGACCTTGTGCTGGGCAATGGTTTCTTAGACTTTTTAACAAAAACACAAACAACAAAAGAAAAAATAGATAATTGGGACCCATAAAACTTAAAAACATTTTCATGTAAAAGGACTTTACCATGGAAGTAAAATGATAGCCTATACCATGGGAGATAATATTTGGCAATGACATAACTGTTGAATAGATAAACAAAATGCACGCATAATGGCACATAATTCAGCCATAAAAATGAATGATGTTCTAATACTTGCAATACACAGATTAACCTTGTAGACATCATATTGAGTGAAATAAACCAGACACAAAAGGAAAATACTGTATGATCTCATTGATATGCAATAATTAGAATAAACAAACTAATAGAGTCAGAACCTAGAATAGGGTATAAGTTATAGAATACAGGGAGTTCATGCTTAAAGTGCACAGTTTCTATTTTGGATTATGGAAAAGTTTTGGTAATGTATGGATGATGGTAGCAGAACATTGTGAATATAATTTGCAGCACTGAATTATATATTTGAAAGTGTTTCAAAGGGGACATTTTAGATTGCATATATGTTGTGTAGTGAGTTGTTACAACTCTGCACCATGGGAACACAGTTTCAGGGCACAACAGAAAGTTTCAGCATGAGATCCCTTCATTGCACAGAATTAAGAGTCTGGAAATGGCAAATAACTTCCTTGTCAATTACATAGCAAAAGTGTCCAAAAGAGGAGGGAAAGAAGTCCCATCACATACCAGTCTGCAGGTATGGACAAAAATGCTCCACGTTTGTCTCTAAGTGGCACATCCTGCTTAGCACCAGAGTAGAGAAACAAAGCTATATTGTTTGCGTGTGTTTTATCCACCTTGGAGCGAGGGGTCCTTGCCACTGATAATTCCTGTTCTAATAAGCATTTGCAGCTACTTGTTCCTGGTTTCTGGTTTATGGTCTGGCCAGAACTTCAACATCTCCCCCAGTTTGTGGAAGGGCGCCCAGTAGAAAAGGAGGGGATGGGGATGGGGAAGGCTGGAGGATTGCTACTTAGTGTGTGTTTATGATTTTCCTAGAGAAAGAGGTGGGGTAGGTGAGGTCTGTGTAATGGCTGCTATTAATAGTTGTCTATGATTTCCCTAAGATATGTTACTAGAATAAAAATTTTTTTTAAATTCATGGAATTTTACAACACAATGAACACAATTTTACAACACAATTAACCTTAAAATAAACCATAATAGTACAAGTACAAAAATGTGTTTTCTTCAATTATAACAAATATACCACTCTAATACAACATGTTAATAATGGGGTGGTACATAGGAACCCTGTATTTTATGCATAATATTTCTGTAAATCCACAACTTTTCAATAGTTAAAACAATGAAAGAAAAAAGATTTCTTTTCTTTAAAACAAGAGAGCATAGCAAACCTCACCTAATTATTTCATGGAATTGCAATCAGGAACAATTGAGCTAAGAGAAAGAAATACTTAAAATCACTTTATCATAAAATGTAGTTGGAAATGGCCACAAAAGTCACAAGTGACCACATCAGGCCATTTTTCATTGTATATTATTGAGGAGGATTTATAATCGTTGTTATAGAATGACTATGTAAGTATTTAAAAGCTTCTAGAATAACATCACAAGAGAATGAGTAGGATATTTGTGTGGCCAGTGAAGACACTTGGTAATGTTATGAACACAAGTGAGCCTAAAAGTGAATGGTCAGAATGGATAGAATTTCTCTTCTTCCCCAAATATATTACTTTTGTTGGATGTGTATGAGCTGAAAACTAACATTTTTTTCAGTGCTTAATTTATCTAAGGAAGTACAGGGGCCACTTCACATATGTTGGCAAGTTTTGCTTTCTTAATCCGTTTGGCATATTTAAACCCAAGTCACCTGGCACTGATGTCTGAGTCCTCCACTGTGCAATACAACCTATTGGAGAGTGGTACCTTATCAAGGGCAGCTTAAGGTTTCTTCCCTGATAAATAAGGTTCCAAAAAGTGCTATATAGGAGGCCATCATTAATATATAAGGGATAAGTTTAACTAGAATAAAGAAAACCTCTACAAAGTTTTTTTCACATTTTATTTACGACAAGAATTACACATCTCCAGAAAATATCACTATATCCTTGCTGTTACGACACACCAACATCAGGGAAATAAGCATGAAATTTCAAACCTGGTGCCTGAGACAGACCCAAGCCTATCGCTTCATCTGGCATAGTGATGCATTTCCATAAATTAGCACTTCTTACACTGAAGAAATGTGTTGGAGAAGATGACAGCAAATCATATATGCTACCTGTCACGTGATGATGAATGAGGTTGTGCAGGTCTGGGGGAAGAGGTTTGAAGGCTTGTCATTCATAGGCATTGTGGGAAAAGGTGGTTCTAACATATAATATCATAACTTCAATTTCAAATATTTCAGATTTTCTTTTATTTATTTATTTATTTATTTATTTATTTTAAAGATTTTATTTATTTATTCATTTATCCCCCCCTTGCTGCTTGTGCTCGCTGGGTCAGCCAACCACGCCGTGCGGGCGGGCCTGCCCCCACCAGGAGGCCCCGGGAACCGAACCCGGGGCCTCCCATATGGTAAACGGGAGCCCCACTGATTGAGCCACAGCCGCTTCCCAGATTTTCTTTTATATTTGTGGAATTCCCATCCCATGTTTAGCCACCACATTGTACCAAATTTGTTTTGCTTATCCTAACTTCCACCTTCATTACCTCCCATTGTACTCGCTCAAGGTTGCTCATTTGTCTTAAGTAATCTTAACCTTGACTATTTTTAAAATTACTCTTATTTTTTTCTCCAACCTTTAAAAATTAATATCCTCACTATGGAAAAATGAAAGCAAAAAAAAAAGAACACAAAATCATCCATAATTACAAGCAGTTTGTACTGCTTGTGAACTTGTGTGCATGTATATACACAGCAGAATACATACTTTTTATGACATTCTGCAATATATAACATGCTTTCTTTCCCCATTATGAATATATACCAATTTAAAGTCCTTAAGCCATGGTCGTTCCATTATCAAGAACACACTATACATATCAACTAAGAAAGAAACATAATGCTGCCTTTTGTGGGGACAAACATTTCTGAAAAAGCAAAATGGCAAAGACCTCTGGATATAGATGTTGGCAGAGTTACAATTAAAATACTGTTCTAAAATACTAAAATCCCCAAATGCTCAGTTTAAAATGAGACATGTAAAAATAGAGAACAATAAGTATAATACTTCTAAGAGATCTTAAGATCTATACTACTAAAATATTAGCAAGAACATATGTTTTCATTTAATTATTTTAAAATATATTCAAAATTATGACCAAATAAATGCACACATATTTCAATGGCTATCATCAAAATGTAAATATCAATACATCCTGCATACACCTCTTCCCTTGCACTTCCTTCTGTCTCTCTGCTACCAACACAGTGAACAATCCGGATGTATATTACTCAAAGGTGGCTTAACAATTCCATGTCCAAGTTGCTTCTTTTCTATTACAACAAAAAGCTATTTGCAAGTTGGTTAAAACTAGCTCTACTTTTTATCATACCCCGTCACCTCAAAACATTTAAAAAGCTTAGATGTTGCAAAACAAAGAATGAATTAGTCCACAATTGTGATAAGTTGTGTACCCAAACACATGCTTTTAGTCTTAATCTGCATAACTACGAGTATGAGCCCATTGTAAAAAAAGGACCTTTGAAGATGTTATTTTTAATTAAGGTTTGGTCCAACTGAATGAGGTGAGGCTCAATCTGGATTGCCAGAGGCCTTGCAAAGAGGAACTGGATGTCACAGAAGTCAGAACTGGATGTCACAGAAGTCAGAAAGCTATCACCCTGTGACAGAAAGCAGAGATACAAGCCAAAGAACTCCAAGGACTGCTGCAGCCAGTCCAGAACACTACTCTTCAGGGACAAAGCAAGCCTTGCAAATATCTTGATTTTGGAATTCTCTTAGCCTCAAAATTGTGAGGCAATATATTCCTGTTGTTTAATCCAACCCATTGTGTGGTATTTATGATAGCAGCTCAGGCAAAATAAGACAATATTTTTTCTGTTAACCATAGTCCATCTTCCATCACTAGATTCCCTGTGAACAGAAAAAATATGAGAATGCTCTCTCATGAACTATAATAAATATATAATACTAATACAAGGTGTTAATAACTGAGACGGTTGGGGGGAAATACACCAAATGTAAGATATGGGCTATAGTTAGTAGTAATATTTTGATGATGGTCTTTAATAGTTTGTAACGAATGTTTCACAACAATGCAAGGTGCTGATGGTGGAGTTTTGTATAGTAGCCCTGTATGATGACACACGTTTATTTTGTAAGTTCATAACTTTTACTATACATTTATTGTTTATGTGTGTTCATGTATGATTGATATATTTCAATAAATTTTATTTAAAAAATTCAACACTGAGCACAGGTTCTTTAAAAAATGCACATATGGAACTAGGGTTATAAACTCACATTGTGTTCAAAATATGGAGATACTCACAAAAAGCCCTTCCTTTCACCTTTTCTTTCTCCTTTGCCCCATCAGGTCTAGCTATGGTAAATGATCTCTTCTGTTGCTGGCCTTGGGGTCCTGTACTATTTTCTTCAAGTCTTCCCTAAAACCTGTCTAAAACTTTAAAAAATGTTCTTTTATTAAATTATCCAATTATTACTCATTTGGAGTGTGTCATCTATTTACTAGTGCAATCCTGACTGGTGCCAGTGAAAGATGTCAGGTTAAAAGTAAGTGTCATGAAGAGAATAACACTATTGCTCCAATAAATTGTCAGACTTTTGAGAGCAGACACCAGCTCTGTCTTGCTCAACATTGTATCCCTATTAACCCAGCACAATGGCTGTAATATAGAAACACTTAACAATATATTTTTAAATAAAAAAAACAGATATTTTAATGAAAAAATGAATGGTTGAAAAGGCACATAAGAGGATCACTCAAGGCTTTCAACACATTACTGTGGATTTCAATAATGATAAGACATGGCATCCTAGTTATATTCTCATGTTTTCATATAAATTTAAAACTTTAATCCTTATGATTTAATATAGATATGATTTTATACATTTATTCGATAAGCAATTTTAGAACCTCTAATATGTGCTTCGTACTAATGTGGGTATTGGTGATAAAATGGTGTACAAAAGAGAGAAGGTACCTCTTTTCATGAAGCATATATTGTGGTGGAATTACAGTATTCAAATGTACAAATAAACATGTGATACCATTTCAGGGAATGATAACAAGTATAAAGGTAAGTAAAGTAGGTATGATAGAAGGTTAGCTAAGGGTATCATTTTACATAAAGTAATCAAGAAAGGCCTTTCTAAGGCAATGCTTTATGGCCTTGGTAGGGAATCTTTGTTTTATTCTAAGTATAATTGCAAGTCTTAATTTCTGTGTGTATGGGGCAAAGGGGAAATTGATTGGTATACATTACTTAATTCACAATTTAGAAACAACACTCTGGCTTCTGTGTGAAATAATAAATATAAGAAGCAATTGTGGAAGTAGGGAAACCATTTAGAAATTTATTGCATTTATTTAGGCAGAGTATTTGTGATACTTGCACAAGAATGTTAGCAGGAGGTCATGAAAAGAGGTCAAACTTAGAACAGATTTTGATGGAAGAAAATATATGACTGTAGGACATGAGGTGTGAAAGCCAAGGATCAAAGATAATTCCTAATTTTTCGGTCAAAGTTATTAGTAAATTATTGCACAAAATACAGAAATGTGAAACAAGAAAAATCAAGAGTTTAATATTAGATAAATCAAGTTTGAAATGCTTATAGCATGTACAATGGGAAAAGTCAAGTAGGTAGTTGAATATTAGAATCTGGATCTTGGGAGTAGTTTTTCTATGAAGGTGAACAAAGAAATGGGACAATAGTAGCAAGCAGATGTGTTATCTCATGGAGTTATTTGTGTTTATACTTTTAACCTCAGAGATATAACATCATGTTTTTCTGATGATGGAACTAGTCTAGAGACTAAATATACATTTATGATGTAGAAGAGATGGAAACACTTCAGGGTCAGCATCAATGATGCAAATGGGGAGGATTCCATGTACAAAAGGAAGAATTGGACTTAGCTAGGAGTAGAATACAGAGTAAGAAGAAGAGTACAGAGTAGATGGGTATATATCAAGGTTGTTTGGTATATTTGCTCTTACTAAATTAAATATTTTTCTCCTAGTTACTTCTAATTTTATTAGTGATAAGGAAGCCTAGCATGAGGAGTGGTGAAGAGAAGGTGGAGGCTTGAGAAGAAAATAATTTTTTAAAAAGTTATGTCAAAGAGTTGGAGTAAAATATGATGTTAAAAAAAGGGAGATTCATAACTTGGCACTGCTGAGGGCCCAAATATGATCTGTGAGACCAGTCAGCAGATGCGACAATTTTAAGTTTTTTTGTGAATCTGAAAGATCATGTTTTTAAACTAATCCATTCCTGTGGGTGTGGGACCTTTTGATTGCATTAAGGGACCTTTTGATTAGATCACTTCATTAGATTGCTTTAGGGCCTTTAATTGGACTGTGAGGCATGACCAAGTGTGGTCTCCTCCCACTTTCTGGGGTTTTATATAAACTGAGAACTGAAAGGAGATGCTCACAGAGAAAGACAGCTGCCATTTTGACCCTGTCATGTGTGAGAGAGAACTGCAGGAAGACAGAGAAACCCTGAGAAACTGAGAGAGAGAGGCAGAGAGGCTAGGCCCATGGAGCAGTGCAAAGCTGAAGAGATGAGCCCTGCCAAATGCTTGATTGCCCACAGCTGATCTCGGAGAGAAAGTGGCCTGGAGGAGAAGGCAGAGTCTCAGAGAGGGGGCTGCCATTTTGAATTGCCACATGGCAGAAGTCCAGGATCCAACAGGCAGTCTTTGGTAAGAAAGCATCTCTGATGATACCTTGATTTGGACATTTTAATGGCCTCAGAACTGTAAGGTTTCACCCCTAATAAATTTCCCATTATAAAAGCCAACCCGTTTCTGATATTTTGCATTGGCAGCCTTAGCAGAGTTCTGTATTTTTCTGCAGTTATGTTCCTCTTGGTGAGGAAGATTAGAGTGTTGGGTTCAGATTTTGTGAAGCCAATGCAGTAAAAACTTAATAGAATAATGTATGTATGCAAAGCATGGTGGGTCTTGGCATTTAAACTGATAGAGGAGAATAAGTACATCAAGGTAGGTAGTGAGGGACACTTAAAAAATTGGTATAGTTGGTTTTTGGAGGTGCCAATGGTTAAAGAGTTTCTCATACTTATAGATGCCGAAGGAAGCAAACTAGATTATAATATTTCCTTTAAATTATGCAAGATATATATATAAAACAACCCAATTAAATTGAGTTCATGAACATAGTCACATTTTAATTTAACTGATAAATTAGGAAAAATCTTCAGACACTATTAAAATTTTCCCCCAAAATTTGTAAAAAAGAAGTTGGTTTGAAATGAATGGTATTTTCCTGAACTTTGAATCTTTAGGTTTTCTTATTTCCTCTCAATTTAAAATTACAGTGTATTTGGGCAAACTTCAACAGTATGAAAAAGTGTTTTTTTAATACTCATAAGAAATTTCCCCTTTTCACACACAAGTGGTCTGTATCTTTCTAGGATCAGGAGTTTATATAATTTTTTTTTGATAAATCCCTTTACTTAGTTTTGGTTTTCTTGTTACAGTGCAGCAGGACGATTTAATTTTTATTGTGCAACAATCCTATTTGCATCATTAATCAAAGTGGGTAAGAAATAACTCCTCCATTTCCTGAAATAAGCCTTGATCTTATTTTGTTTCAGGCCTTTTGGACATATTTTTCTTTACTATATTCATACTTATTCTCTTGGTGCTTCAGAAAAATAATTTTATATCTATAGAAGCCCTTGAATTTAGTAAACATTATAATAAATATTTCTTCAGGGGAGGGGGAGTTTGTTTTCATTTTTTGATAATATAAGCCATGGGGATGCAAGGACAAATTATAGTACTGTGTTTTATCTCTGTACCATGAGTTTTTGTTGAGTTAAAGAGCAATTGATTATCAAGAATAGCAAATTGAGAGATTATATATTTTATGCCTGCTCTCAACCCTATGGTTTATTTATTTCACTGATGGCTCTTCTATAGAAAATTGGAATGTCAATATGATTTTTAAATATCAATATGGTTTTTAAATATCTCCTTCACAGTCATATGTCACTTTTATCCATACTCATTTAATTTTTTAATTCAAAAAATTCAATAATTATTTCATGAATTAATAATTTCCAGCTCTGCTTTCAATGACATAGCTAATTTTAAAAAGGTTTTTGTTGACATTCTACTTCCCCTTTGGGTGTAGAAAGCTGAAAAAAGATGTTCCTCCCACAATAACAATAGAAAAAGATGGATAAGCTACAAAATAAAATCTTTTCTTGAGCCATCAGAGAAGTGAAGTTGCAAGGAAATCCAAGAGATGTAATCTCCTCCTGTGAAAGATGGAAGCGCAAGGACCAAAAGCATGGGGATGAATAAATCCCTCTGATACACAGACCTCAGTTTAACCACAAGATAACAGCAGTCCTCCAACAAAGAAATTTGAGGTCTATAGTACACTTAATGCAGCCATAGGAACAACAAAACCCAAATCCGGCCTAACTCGTGACTACATTAGTTTATCCCCCTACACTATTAGCCTGGAAGAAGAAGAGGTGTGCTCATTTACAAGGGTAAATTTTATTTGCCTTCATCTCCATGGTTCTTTTAAATGGTATATGTCATTCAATTAAAATTATTAGACACACAAGAAAGCAAGAAAAAACAACCCATGTCAAAAGAGAAAACAATGAATGATTGAAAGTTCAGAGATGTCCCAGATGCTGGGATTATAAGAACTGAACATTAAATTAACTCCTATTAATATAACAAAACATCTGGTGGAATAATTTGACATATGCATGTATGGATAGGGAATTTCAGTAAAGATAAGGAAACTATAAAAAAGAGTCAAAGGAAAATGCTAGTTGTAAAAAAAGTGTGAAATAAGAGATGAAGAATGCCTTTAATGGGTTTGTTAGGCCCCAAAGCTGGGCCTTTGGGGATAACCAGAGAAAAAACTTTGACACAAGAGTTAGGCAGAATTTACATTTATTATGTCTGCGGACAGGAGCCAAGGTTGGTCTAAAGTGACTCAGACTCAACCTCTCTGCAGTTCTGCCTAACTCACATGTTAAGATTTTTTCTCTGGTTATCCCTAAAGGCCCAGCTTTGGTGCCTAACATATTGGCTACTCAACTGGGACTAAAGTAAATAAATAAGATGGTAACCAGAGAATGTTTCTGGGGTGGACTGTGGAGGGGGTTGTCCGCACCGGGGCATACCTGACTCCAGCAGCTTCTTGGGATTTTCCCAAGGACTCGAGGGTTCCTCAGGGAGGAGTCCCTTTCCAGCCAATGGAATCAACTCACAAGGTTAGGACAGAGAACCAGTTCATATCCTCCCCTTAGCGGGTGAGTTTGTTCCTGTATTTATTACTTCTGTTCAATCTTTTCTTCTGGCTGACCAAGAGTTAGCATTTGGTTTCAGTTTTGCCATTTCTTTGTGGCTCTGGCTAGCTTCAAGTTAGCATTTGGTTTACCTTTGCTGGAGGTAGTGGGAGAGGTTTCATGGCTTTCACTGCCACAGACACTGCCATGGAACTCTTGTAATGAACAAGCTGCTATTGACTACCAAAAAAAGTAAGTGTCCTATATGGGGTTCCAGCCCAAACGAACAATAACCAAGAAACTCCATTTACTGGTCACCTCACACAGTCTTAGGCTATGAAGCAAAATATTGTTTAAGCTTTCCATCTGCCTTATAACCTCACTGGTGCAGGTCTTAGAGAAAAGATGAATAGCTTTTGAATGGAGCAAATAAAAAGTGATAAGGGATCTTTACTACAATGAACCAAGAAACTGTCTCCAACCTTCACTTGTTTAAATTCAGCACCTCAGGTTACTGCCCCTCCTCCAACTGAAATGCTAATAGCAAGACCTATGCAAACACTGAGAATATGAATTAAAGGACCTGTAGCCCTACAGCCCAAAGGGGGAAGTAATAATAATCTGTTGTTGCCTATACCTCAAACCAAAAAAATTGGGAAAATGAAGTCACTTGGCCTATGGTGCTGGCCTATGTAGCCTCACTGGTCAGAAATCTTAAACCCATGGGAAATAGGAGGCACCAATTTGTTAGGCCCCAAACAAATTGGCTTTTAGGGATAACCAGAGAAGAAACTTCAACACGAGAGTTAGGCAGAACTTACATTTATTATGTCTGTAGACAGGAGCCAAGGTTGCTTTAAAGTGACCCAGACCCAGACCTGACTCCTCTCTGCAGGCATAATAAATGTAAGTTCTGCCTAACTCTTGGGTTAAAGCTTTTTCTTTGGTTATCCCCAAAGTCCCAGCCTTGGGGCCTAACAGGTTTATCAGTAGGATGAGACAACTGAGGAACGACTCGGTGACCCTGAAGATAGGTCAACAGAAATTATCTAAACTGAAAAAGATATAGAAAAAGTATGTATAAAGATAACAGAGTATTTGATAGCTGTTGGAAAAAATCAAATGGTCTAATATACATTAAATTGAAATCCCAGGGGAAGAAAAGAGAGAGAAAGGGCAGAATAAATGAAAGAGTAAAAGGTCAGGAAATTTACAAAAGTAATGAAAGACATTGAAACACAAATCCAAAAAGAAATATATAAATTGACACAGGGTTTAAAAATATAATACATATACCACACATCATAATCAAACACTTGGAAACCAAAATATAAAGTAATCCACAAAGAAAGCAGGAAAAAAATGAAATATTACTTACAGCAAAAAAAAAAAAAAAAAAAGGTAAGAATTAGAGCAAGCTTATCTTCAGAAACTGTGATGAGAATGGAATGACATATTTAAAGTACTGGAAGCAAAAACAAACACAAAAAAGAAACAAAAAATGTTAAGCTGTAAAAATATGCCCAAACAAAATATATTTTAAAAATAAAGCAGAAGTGAAAATATTTTTCAGACAAAAGAAAAAAAAAGGTTAAAAAGCTCACACATATTATTGCCAATGGACCTACCGTACAAGAAATGTTAAAGGAAGTCCTTCAGGCAAAAGGAAACCAGATATAAACTTGAATCTATACAAAATAAACAATGATTGCAGGAAATAACAAAGATTAGAGAAGAGATAAATGAATTAGAGAATCAAAAGCAATAGAATCAACAAAACCACAAGTTCGTTCATAAAAAAAGATCAAGAAAATCAACAAAGCTTTAGCTAGACAGATAAAAAAATTAGAGAGGATACAAACAACTAAAATCATAAATGAAAATGGAGTCACTCCTACTGATACCACATAAATAAAAAGAATTACAAAAGGACCCCATGAAAAATAACTTATGTGACAGAGGCAAATTCCTAAAAACTACCTACTTTCATTGAAGAACATGTAGATCTCAACAGACCAAAACAAGTAAAGAGATTGAAACCTTAATCAAAAACCTTCCAACAAAGGAAAGTCCAGAACCAGATGGTTTCACTGGTGAATTTTACCAAACACTACAAGAAAAATTAACACCAATCCTGCTCAAATGCTTCCAAAATATTGAGAGAAAAGTAAACTTTCCAACTTCCTCTATGAGGCCAGATTTATCCTAATTTCAAAAGCTGATAAAGATACAGATACCATAAGAAAAGAAAATTACAGACCAATGTCTTTATGAATAAAAGTACAAAAATACTCAACAAAAACTGTCAAACCAAATCCAACAGTGCATTAAAAGAATTATACACCATGATCTTTTGGGATTTCTCCCAATATTCAAGGGTGGTTCAACATAGGAAAATCAATTAATGTAACACACAACATTAAGGATTGAAGGGGGAAAAAAGTGATTATTTCCATTGATACAGAAAAGGCATTTGACAAAATTCAGCATCTCTTCTTGATAAATACACTTGGAAAACCAGGAATAGAAAGGCATATATGAAAATCCCATTGTTAACATCATACTCAGTGTTGAAAGGCTGAAAGCTTTCCCTCTATGATCAGGAACAAGTCAAAGATGCCCACCAACCACGATTATTCAACATTGTACTGGAAATTCTAGGCAGAACAATTAGGCAAGAAATGTAAATAAATGACATGCAAGGTGGAAAGGAATAACTTAAAATTTCCCTATTTGCATATGGAATGATTCTATATACAGAAAATCCTGAACAATCCACAACAAAGCTTCTAGATCTAATAAATAATTTCAGCAAAGTTGTGGGGGTAAAACATAAATACCTACAAATCAGTAGTAGTTCTGATTCCAAACTGCCACAGTCCACCCTTTGGACCCCAAAAGGACATGTTTGATCACAACATCCTAAAAGCTTTAAGTCATTAAAAAAACAATAATAAATACAAAGTCCCATCAAAATTGGTTATGGGCGCAATCTGTCCTGGGGCACAATTCCCCTCTATGAACCTGTGAAGAGAGAAGAAGTTATTTGCTACTCCTCAGGGAGTAGCATTGGCTATATATCCCCATTTCAGAAGGGAGAAATTGGAAGGAAGACAGGGGTCATGGGTCCCAAACAATTCTGAAATTCATCAGGGAAAATTTCAAGGCCTGAGAGTCGTCTATCAACCAGTAGTTTTTCCTTTGGGTTTGATGGAAGAGCAACTCCACATCTTCCATGTGGTCCAGCCATGGCCATGCTTTTCATGAACACTAGGGTAAAATCTCCATCCTCTCCTAGCATTAGAATAGTGGCTTGCTTCTCTGCAATCTCCTGGGACACAGGCCCCATCTTCTCTGAGAACCGAGGTATGAACACTGGTTCTTGATCAATGGGGTGGAAGTCCTGCCCCATCCAAGTGTAGGGGTGAAACCTCCCTTTCCACATACATTGGTCGAGATCTCTTGGTCTAAATCTTGGCTTCCATATTTCTGCCCTTGAATTATTTTTCCTTCAAATTTTCCTTCTCTGTCTCTTTCAGTCCAGGTAAGCAGTGGTTCTGACATACAAATTTTGCAAAAACCTTGTAAACGTTGTGTGCATTTCATAGGGACCAAAATCATTGTCAGAAGTACTTCCAACAGATCTTGCCTGCATAACTGCATTTCCAATCCTGATTTCTACTTAAATGGCTGACTGGATCCATGTTCAGTTAAGCCCTCACAAGAAGCCCTAATCTCTGGGGACTCACTTTCAGGAAGCTCAGAGACATCCTTGATAGAGCCACTCCTAGTTGTTTCACATTTTACTATAATCTGAAAGGAGAAACCAGGCTGCACTTTCTACATTTAGCTTGAAAATCTTCTCAGATAAATATCCAGGTTTATAGCTTTGAAGTTCTGCTTTCTGCCCAACATCAGAATTCAATTTTTCCAAGTTCTCTGCCACTTTAAACAAGAATCACCTTTCCTCCTGTTTCCAATAACACATTTATCACTTCCTTCTAAGTCCTCATTGGAAGTACTTTTAACACCCCAATTTCTACCAACAGTCTCTTCAAAGAAATCTAGGCTTTTTCTATTAAGCACCTCATAATTCTTCCAACCTCTACCCATTACTTAATTCCAAATTTGTTTTCACATTTTTATTTGGTATTTGCAATAGCAGCAAACCCCACTCTTATGGTACCAATTTTTTTTTTTTTCTTTGCAAGTCAAGTAAATACCATTCAATGGATTGACTTACATAATGGGATTTTATTGACTCATGATTTAAAACTAGAAGAATTACAAAATTGAGACATTAGTTAGTCAATGCTTTCTTCTCAAAAGTAGCATTCTGGGGCTGGCTACTGGTGGTCCTGAGCTCCTCTGTCTCGTGGCAGTGCTCATGTTGGTCTCTCCTGGTTTCTCATTTTTCTTCCAAGTTCCACTGATATCCAGCTTCTGGCTGCTCACTTTGTGGCTTACTCTTTTTCTGTCTGAATTTCATTCTGCTTATATAGGACTTTGGTAATTGGATTAAGACCCATCCTGGTTGAGAAATGGTCACACCTTAACTAAAGTAACCTCTTCAAAATTCTATTTGCAATGGGTTCATGCCTAGGGGAATGGATTAACTAAGGACATGTCTTTCTGGGCACACCATTCCAAACCATCACACCATGAAAGTAAAATGACAACCTACACAATGGGAGAAATATTTGGAAACTTCATATCCAATAAGGGTTTAATATATAGAGTACATAAAAATATTCTTCAACTCAACAATAAAAAACAAATAACCCAATTAAAAAATGGGCAAAAGACTTGAATAGCTATTTCACCAAAGGGGATATACAGATGGCCAAAAAGCACATGAAAAGATACTCAATATCATTAGACATTAAGGAAATGAAAGAAAAACTCACAATGAGATAACATTTCCTACACACTAGAATAGCTATTATTAAAAAGCAGAAAATTACAAGTGTTGAAGAAGATACAGATAAATAGGAACATTCATTAATTCCTAGTGGGAAAATAAAATGGTGCATCCACTGTGGAACAGAGTTTGATAGTTCCTCAGAAAGTTAAGAATAGAATTATTATATGTCCCAGAAGTCTAACCTCTAAGTATATGCCCCAAAGATTGGAAATCAGGGACTCGAACAGATATTTGCACACTGATGTTCATAGCAGCATTATCTACTATTGCCAAACTATTGATGCAATCCAACTGTCCATCAACTGATGAATGGATAAACAAAATGTGGCATATACATACAATGGAATATTATTAAACCTTACAGAGGAATGAATTTCTTATACATCTGACAACATGATTGAACATTGAAAACATCATCTTAAGTGAAATAAGCCAGACACAAAAGGACAAATACTGTAACTGTATGGTTTAATTGATATGAAATAATTAGAATAAGCAAACTCTTAAAGTCAGAATATAGGTTACCAGGGGACAAGTTGGGGGTGGGGAATAGGTAATCAATGATTAAAATATACAGAGTTCCTATTTGGGATAATGGAAATGTTTTGGTAATAGATGTTGGTGATAGTAGCACAACATTGTGAACATAATTAACAACGTTGAATGTCATTAAAATGGGAAATTTTAGGTTTTATTTATGTTACTAGAATAAAAATTGGAAAAAGAATCCATGGAACTATACAACACAGTGCATCTTCATTTTAACCATGGATTTTAGTTAATAGTACAGTTATAAAATTGTGTCTTCATCAATTGTAGCAAATTTACCACAGCATTGCAAGGTGTTAATAATAGGGTGGTATATGAGAACCCTCTATTTTATACATGATTTTTATGTAAAGCCACAATTTCTCTAATGAAAAAGGTAAAACAACAACAAAAAACCCCTGAGACTGTACAACTCAAACAGTAACTTTAATGCAAATTATGAAGTATAGTTAGTAGTATGAAAATATTCATACTGTTTCATCAATAGTTACAAAAGTACCATTGTAATGCAATGTGTTAATAGTAAAGAAATCCATAAGTCTGAGATGGGGAAGAATTTATAGGTTCCATGTACTTTCTGCATGATTTTTCTTTAAACCTACACATTTTCTAATTTTGCAAACCTAAGAAAATGGTAGATTTAGATCCAACAATGAAAGCAATTATATTAAATGCAAAAGGTCTAAACCTTTCTAATAAAAAGCAGATTGCCCATAAAGCAATACACAACTATGCCCTCTATAAAAAAACACTGATTTTCATATCAATAAGTAGATTAAAAGTTCTAGAATAGAAAAAGAGATGCCATGCAAACAATTATTTTAAAATTTTCATGTTATATTAATATCAGACAAAGTAGAATTATAATAAGGAATGTTATTGGTGATAAAAGTGGACATTACATAATGATAAAAGAGTAAAGTCACAAAGAAGAGCTAACAATTCTAAATGTGTGAATTTAAAACAGACCTGCAAAATGCATGATGTGAAAAAGAACTGAAAGGAGAAACAGACACATTTTCAAGTATAGAGATTTTGACACTCCTTTCTCAGTAATTGATAGAACAAATAGATAAAGTATAATCAGTAAGCATATCGAAGAATTAAACAGTACTATCAACCAACTTGAACAAATTGAAATTTCATGGAACCTTCCACCCCTAAACAAAAGACTGCAATCTTTTCAAGTACACTTGGAATATTCTCTGTATAGATTATACTATGAGCTGAAAAGCAAACTTCTATAAATGTAAAAGAGTGGGAATTATACAAAGTACATTGACTGGTTATGAAACAAATCAGAACTCAGAAGACCTGGAACATTGCCAACTATTAAGAAATTAGATACCACACACAGTTCCTAAGTGTCAAAAAAGAGATCCGGTGGGCTATTAGAAAATATGTTGAATGAAAATTAAAATAGAACATACCAAAATAAATGGAATGTAACTAAAGTAGTGCTGAAAGGGGCATTTATAACATTAAATACTTATATTAGGAATCAACAAAAGTTTAAATAAATAATTTAAGTTTCACAGTTAAAAAATAGGAAAATAGCACTAATTCTATGCAATTTTTCTAACATATAGAAGAGAAACTTCTTAACCTATTTTATAAGACAAGAAATAGCTTCATACAAAAAGCCAAAAATTATTAAAAATAGAAAATTGCTGACCAATATATTTCAACAACATAGATGCAAAAGTCCTTAACAAAATGATAGCAACTAAAATCCAGCTATGTAGATATATGAGCAATGTTATATCATGACCAAGTGGAATTTATTCCAGAAATGGAAGCTTGTTTCAACATTTTAAAATCAATCAATATAATTCACTTATTTACTGATTAAAATTTAATAAGTATATATATATTAACACATTTATATACAGTTTTTTAAAAATTTTATACAGTTTTATATTTATAATTATATATCTATTTATACATATATGCATGCCTATGTAATCATCTCAATAGATGCAGAAAAAGCATTGGATAAAATCCAGTATGCAAACATGATTAAAAAAAAAACAAACTTCTTAACAAAGTAGGAATAGAGGAATAGAAGGGAACTTCCTCAACCTGATAAGGGATATTCATTAAAAAACAAAACAAAACACCTATAATTACTATATTTAATGGTGAAGGAAGGAATGCTTTCTCCTTTGGATGATAAAAATGGCAGGAATTTGCCACTCCAATTCAGCAGTTCCTAGACAGTGAAATGATGATGTAAGATAAAGAAGTAAAAGGGATACAAATTGTGAAAGAAGAGATAAAAGTGTCTTTATTCACAGATGACATGAATTCTACCTAGCAAGCCTCAAAGAATTCATTAATAATGGTACAGAGCTTATAAGTAATTTTATCAAGGTTTCAGGATATGAGTCAACATACAAGTATCAATTGTGTTTCTATATTGTACTAGAAATGAAGTGCAAATTGAATTTTAAAAATCAGTACCATTTATAATAGCCATCAAAATCATGAAATGCTTGGGGGATATACCTAACAAACTATGTGCAAAAATTATTTGCTAAAAAGTAGAAAATATTAGTGAGAGAAAATCAAAGATGAGAAATAAACAGATGTACTATGTACATGCTTCAAAAGACCCAATGTTATTACAATGCTAATCCTTCCAAAAAGGATCTACTGACTAAATGCAATACCAATAAAAATTCCAGCAGGATTTCTTATAGAAATTGGTAAGCTACTTCTAAAATTCATATGTCAGTTCAAAAGACCAAGCAATTTTGAAATATAAGGACATGGTTGTAGGACTCATACTACCTGATTTCAAGGCTTAATGTAAAGCTGCAGTAATTAAGTCAGTGTGCTATTGGAAAAAAAGACATATAGATTAATGTAATATAATATGAGTTCAGAAATAGATTTTCACATATATGGTTAGTTGATTTCTTGCCAAATTAATAAGGTAATTCATTGGAAAAAACATAGTCTTTCCAAAAAATGGTGCTGGAACAATTCGACAGCCTTATGTAAATAACTGAACCTCAAACCATGAAATATTAACTTACGATGGATGATTGACATAAGTGTAAAACCTAAAACTATAAAATTTCTTAAAGAAAAGATAGAAAAGAAACCTTTGTGTACTTAAGCTAAGCGAACATTTCTTACTTAATACAAAAAAATCACAAACCATAAAAGCAAAATAAGAAATCGGATTTCATCAAAATTAAGAACTTTTGTTCAATACAGATTATTAATAGACAAACCACTGACACAAGTACATCAAACAGATCTAATCAGGTGCTTGTATCCAGAGTAAATAAAGAAATCTCGCAGATCAATAGCAAAAAAAATTGTAAAAGATTTGAATATGTATTTCACTAAAAAATAGATATAGGTGGCATGCAAGCATTTGAGAAGATGTTCAATATAAATATTTGTGATGTTTAGGCTACCGTGTCAACTTGGCCAGGTAATGGTGCCCAGTTGTTTGTTCAAGCAAGCACTGGGCTAATTGTAATACAAGGACATTTACGGGCTTTAGTCATCAGTGAGTTTACGGCATAGATGGCTGATTACATCTACATCAACCAGGGAGATTGCTCTCAGCAAAGAATGACGCTTTATCCAATCAGTTGAATGCCTTAAATGGGGAAGTGATTTCAGTATTCAGAGAGAATTTCCCAGCTGGTCTTTGGACAGCCAACATCTCCTGAAAACTCATCAAAGACCTTCATTGGACTTTCACCAGAGCCCCTGGTTTGCAGCCTGCCTGCGGAACCAGGACTTGTGCATCCCCATGTTCACGTGAGAGACCCTTATAAAATCTCATATTATTTACAGATATCTCCTGTTGATTCTATTTCCCTAGAGAACACTGACTAATACAGTATTCATCAGAGAAATGGAAATTAAAGCCACAATACAAAATGGTATTTATCTATTAGGATGATAATAGTAAAAAAAAAAAAAAAATTACTGGGATATAAAGCCATGGGGATTTGCATACATTCCTCTTGGGAATGAAAAATGGTATAGGCACTTTGGAAAACAGTTTGTCAGTTTCTTACAGTTAAAAGTACACTTATTTTATTACTCAGCAATTCCATTCTTAGGTATTTATTCAATAGGGAATAAAACATATGTCCACACAAAACCTGTGTGTGAATTTTTATTGCAGCTTTATTTATAATGATAAAGCCGAGAAACAATTCAACTTTGTTGAATCTACTGGTGAACAGATAAAAACTGTGGCACACCCATGGTATAGAATATGATTGAGAAATCACAAGTAGTAACTTAATGATATATTCAAAAACATGGACAAATCTGAAGAACATTATTTTACATGAAAGAAGATTGACAGAATATCTACATACCACATGATTTTATTTGTATGGCATTCTTGAAATGGAACAATGGACTAGAGTAGACTTACTATTATTCTTCTATTGACTTATTGTGATTCTAGCAATGGAAGAATTTTTATCACTGATGTGGAGGCAGTGGCCACTGGAGGTTCTAAGGGGAGGGAGAGGGAAAAATAGGTGTAATTTGGGGGCTTTTTTGGGACTTGGGAATTGTCCTAAATGTCATTGCAATAACAGATACAGGCCATTATATATCTTGTCATAACCTACAAATTGAGTGGGAGAGAGTGTAAACTACAATGTAACCTTATAATCCATGCTTGGTGGCAGTACTCCAAAATGTGTTCCTCAATTGCAATGAATGTACCTCACTAATGAAGGATGTTGTTAATGTGGGAAAATGTGGGAGGGGTAGGGTGCAGGGCATATGGGAATCCCCTATATTTTTTATGTAACATTTATGTAATCTAAGTATCTTTAAAAAGTATATAAAAATAAAATAAAACACACATAACAATGCTATATGAAAAAAGAGAAAAACAGATCAGCTGTTGTCAGGTCAGACAGTGTGTCTGGGTTAAGGAGATTGACTACAAAGGGGCACAAGGACTTTTTTTTGTGGCGATACAAATATCCTATATCTTGATTATTTTGGTAGTTTTGACAGTTTACACTTCCCCAAACTCCTAAAACTGTACATCTAAAAAGGGTGATTTTTATTATATGTAAATTATACCTCAATAAATCTGATGTTTTTCTTTAAAATCACAAAAATGTGGAGAATAAAATGAGCTAAAAAGATTCCCTGAACTTTGATACACTGAGTGAAACAATACCTTAACAATAACTAATGTAATAATAGTATTCATGTATTAAATACATAATTTGGCCCATGTGCTCTATTAGGAACCTAATAGGATATAAAAAAGAATGTGTAAATTGGTTATGGCGCTTGCCCTGTAACAATGTATTGGGGAAGCATTTATGACCGCAAGTAGCTACAACAACAAATGCCATGTTCGAATTATTCTCTAAGTGCTAAATATCAGTAAGACTAGTATCATCATTATAGTGTTGTCTGACTGAAGATACTTGGGAGGGCTTCAACGAGGAGGAGGCATTTGAACTGAACTCTGAAGTTTCAAGTTGCTCCTAAGTCTCTAAATAGTTATAAATCAATATGCTGCAAACCCCAAGTTGATTTTGCACGTATGCAAGGTGTTTAGAGACATTATGCACATTTGCAATTTGCAGTGCACTAGTGAGTACCATTAAATCCTGACTTTTCCTAAGATCATATTGTTTCCCTAGTAACAAATGTATTTCAAAGTGAATAGCAACATAGAAATAACTCAACCTCTGTGTATAAGAATCTGGGCTGGCCTCTTAGCAGCAATACATTCTGCTAGGAAAATGTAAAATGAATTTCTTTTCTAAGGCTCTATCTATCCATCCATTATCTTTTCTGTAAGAACATATTCAAGAAAAGCGATCACATCTCTATTGTTATATAGATTAGTGAGCAAGAAAAACTTCCTTGTTTCCTCAAGTATGAGGTAGGCACGGTATAACTCCATTATTTCTTTTATTTATTAATTCACTTAATAAATAATTATTGAGAGTCTGCTATGTATTAGGCATATATATTTGCATCCTTACCTTGCCTTTGGATAGGTATTATGAGTTGTATTTTATAGATGAAGAAAGACTCAGAGAGCTTATATTACTACAATGATTCCATAAATAGAGAAGTTCTTTTGATCTAAGATTCAGTATATATTTTATTTTTGTTGGCAATTGTTCCTGTGGAGTGTGGGTTCCAATATCCGAAAATTTGTCTTTTGTTTTAGCTAGACACCAATCCAATTTGGCTTGGGTTTCAAGTTCCATGAAAATGTCTAATGTAAATGTTGTGATCGTGAAATGTTTGGTCATTAAGTTGCAGCTAGCTTTTAAAGATGACAAAAAGTTTACAGTAAGCTTTTTTCTTCTCTCAGTCGCGAGTTATTAAGAGTGGTATTCTCCAAGGATCAGTGCCAGGACTCTGAAGATTTATTTAACTATCTTTTAAAACAAATGCTTTGGAAGAAAGAGCACTTAATGAGATGATCAAGTTTACAGATGAAAGTATGGCCTCCTGGGTTGAGAAATGCCAAACTAATGGGAATAAACTTTAGCATTGCTCAGGAGGCGGTGCAGATGTGTGCTCAGAGCCAGGTACATGAACTTGGGAGTAAGCAAGCATAGTGTTCCACTTCTAGTGAAAAATAATTCAAACCAAACAGATGAAATTAAGACCTCTAAATGTTAACTATGACCCAGGAAAGATCCTTTCAATCACTATTGGCCCAGGATGTTTCCTCTGGATAAAAGAATAACTCTCTATTGAGTATACTTTGGGGAAAAAAAAGAAAATGAAAGTAAAATAAGTTTTCTCTTTTGTTCTGGAATTCTGCCTGCACCTTTGTTTTTTGCATTTCCAGAAGGAGAAGTCCTTGCTAAAGGCAACTGAAACAGCCAAGAATTGGAATGATTTTTACTATAGACTGCAATGTGAACTATGGTCCAGGCTTAATGGCAAAGCCCCAGGATGCGTTTATCAATTGCAATGAATGTGCCACACTAATGAAGGATGTTTATGTGAGAGGGTGGGAGGTGTGGGGAGTGGGGCATATGGGAATCCTTATAGTTTTTGTGTAATATTTATGTAATTTAAGTATCTTTTAAAAAATTAAAAAAAATTACTATTTAAAAAAAGAAGCAATTAAATAAATATAAACAACTGGCTGTAAGGGCTCACATGTAGTCTAAGAAAAGAATGAAAAAAAAGTCCCATCACCCTATCAAAATTCAGCTCATTTTTCCTATTTAAGCCCATATATTTAAACTTGTGAATTTTATGCCTGAGGCATTGTCTCTTATAGAGCATCTATGTGGTTAAAAAGGGCATCCTTTCTACTTGGACCTTTCACACTTGTTCTCATTTAACTCTTTCACAACTCTTGATTTTGGAGGAGTCCAGGAGGAGGCTTCCAAAGCTCTCCCTTACATCAGGGTGGGGTGGGGATGGGGGAAGAGGCTGTGCAGAGCATTCTTCCTCCTTCAGCAATGAAGTGCAGTGTTTCTGCCTAAAGACACCAGGGTTTTCACTGGGGTATTCATGCACGCACACTCTCCCGGAATAACCTAGTCATGATTACCACAATTCTAACTCCCAGAAGGAAAGCAGGTGTTCACCATAAATCACATTGTTTGCACAAACAATCTAGGAAGGTTGATATAGCACCTCATCATACAAAACAGCAAAAAACAGAATAGGAAACATCCCACAGGCCAAATTCTAGAAGTTGTTCTAAGAGTCAGTCTTGCAAGCCAGCCCTTCTGGAGATAGCAACATCAGGCGTGCTAGTTAACTTTTCCTGCACAACGCGAAGGTCTAAAAGCATTTTTTTCTACTACTGTATTTGATAAATATATTGTCTGCATGTTCAGAGTACTTGTGTCTTAGTTTGCTAAGGACTGCCATTGCAAAATAACAGCAGTGGGTTGGCTTCTATAATGGGAATTGATTAGGGTAAAATCTTACAGTTCCAAGGCCATGAAAATGTCAAAATCAAGGCATCATGAGAGATGCTGTCTCACCAAAGGTTGGCTGCTGGCGATCCTGGATTATCGCCATATGGCAAGGCAAAATGGCAGCTAATCTCTGCCTTCTCCTCTGGGCTCACTTGCTTCCCAAGCTCAGCCGTGGGCCATCAGGCATGTGGCTCATCTCTTGACCTTTGGTTCCCTCCCTCTCATCCTTTGGGCTGCAGGTGATCTTGGAGTCCTTTCTCACATGGCAAGGTGAAATGGTGGCTCTCTTTTTCTGCCCTCTCTTCCATTTTTATAGGATTTCAGTAAAAAGATTAGGACCCACCCTAGGTCTTGCAATCTAATCAAAGGCCCTTAACTGAGAAATCTAATCAGGAGTGATCTAATCAAAAGGTCCCTTAACTGAATCTAACCCCAAAGTCCCTCATACAATAGGCTTACACACATAGTAATAGGTTAGCTTAAGAACATAATTTTCTAAGGTGCACAAAAGACTCAAACTAAGACAACTTGAAGTACATTCATTTCCTATTGGAACTTTGAAGTCATTTCTCTATTTTTCTAAAATCCAACATTACAGCTGAGAAACCTGATGCCAACCTTATTCCAGATGCTTTGTATGTGACCTGCTTTGTTTGTTCATTTTTTCTTTTCTGGAAGCTTTAGGTTCTTCTCTGTCAACTCTATGTTCTAAAATTCAAGACGATATGACTTTGAAAATTTGTAATTATTATTTACTGTGGTTATATATGATATATAATTAATATATAAATTCATATACACAAAATATATAAATTAATATATAAATACATATAAAATTATTATATATATAATAAAATTTCCATTTTAACCATTTCTAAGTGCCCTATTCAGTGGCATTAACTACTTCTACAGTGTTGTGCTACCATCTCCACCTTCCATTACTAAAACTTTTTCATCACCCCAAACGGAATCTCTTTACACATTGAGCAGTAACTCCTCATTCTTCCTTCCCCCACTCCCTGGTAACCTGCAATCTACTTTTTTTTTTTTTTTTTAATTAATTAATTTATTTTTTAATTAATTTATTTTTTATTGTGGGTAAAAATCAAAATTTTCACAATACATACCAACATTTGCAAAATGATATATAAATATATATGCATATATGTGCATTTGCTTACAAAAATGTTATTTATATAAATATATTTTAAGAGGTGCTTAGATTACCCAAAATATTACACGGAACCCACTGGGATTCCCATGTTGTTCACCTCCCACACCTCCCACCACAGCCCACACAAACATCTCCTACAATTGTGGCCCACCACCCTCAATGGACTTACACATCTGGGGCCTTGCCACCAACCATAGACCACAGTTCACATCGTAGACCACACTCTCTCCCACCAGTTCTGCATGGTATATGCTCATGTAAAATGGCCTACATCTGTTGCCACAACGGTACTCAGGACAACCTCCAAATCCCAAAGAAGCCCCTGTATTTCAACTGCTCGTCCCCTCCCTGCCCCCAAAGTGTCAAGTAGCCACTGGCTCCACCTCATTGTTATAATTTCTTCCATTGCTAGAATCACCATATGTGTACAACAGAATACCATTAAGTCCACTCTAGTCCATAGCTCTTCCCCCAATCCTGAGAAGTCTGGGATGGTGATGTCCACTCCACCTCCAAGTGAGAGAGGGTTTATATCCCATGGATGTGGTGGGTGGGATGATCCTGCCTGCAGATGCAGGCCCTCTCCATTCCCTGGGATGGCCATTGCCCATCATTGTCTCCTTACCAGGTGACTTGGATGAGTCCATGCAATCTACTTTTGGTCTCTATGAGTTTGCTTTTTCTATGTATTTCATATAAGGTGAATCATACAATATATGCCATTTTGTGTCTGGCTTAGTTCACTTAATATAATGTTTTCAACATTCACCCATGTTGTAGCATGTCTCAGAACTTCATTCCTTTTTTATAGCTGAATAATATTCCATTGTGTAGATATGCCATATTTTGGTTATGCATTCATCTGTTTATTGACACGTGCATTGTTTCTACCTTTGGCTATTGTGATTTAAGAGATTTTCTGCAATATCTCCCAGTGCCAGGCATTGTTCTAGGTTCAGGAAACACAGCTATGTATAAATCAGAAAACAACTTTATTTTCATAAAGCCTATATTCTAGTAAGACAAAAATCAAGGTAAATCAAGATAAATAAGTAAAAACATATGTGGTATGTTTATTAAACATTAATAAATGCCTAGAAAAAAAGTAATCATAGAAGAAAGATATTAGAAAGGTCAGGTAAAGCTCCAGATACCAGAAAGGTGATATTGCTTTGTAGATAATGGGGGTACAAGTATTCCAGACTGAGATGCTGACAAGGACAATGTCCAGAGGTAAGAATTGTATCTGACATTTTCCAGGAAGAGCAAAGTGATCAATGTAGTTGAAGTGGAGTGAGGCAAGGAAAAGATTAGTAGGAGATGAGCTCAGACTTTTAATGGAAGACCTGATTATGAAGGTCATTGGAAAAATGTTGGTGATTCTTCTGAAAGAGATGAGAAGCCATTGTGAGGTTGGAGAGGAAAAGTGACCTGTTCTGAATTACATATTTTTAAAGGATCACTCTGGCTGATAACAGTAAGTAAAGGTTGAAAGAGCAAGAAAAAAGGCATAGAGAGCAGTGAAAATAGATGAGACAGGATGGTAGCTGCCTGAATCAAGCTGATAGCAGGGAAAGTGAAGAAAATTGGTCTGAGGCTAAACATATTTTGGAGGTGCAATGGACAGGATGTGCTGATAGATCGACATACAACTTGCAAAAGAGATGTCAGGGACAACTCCGTGTTTCATGATTTGAGTAACTGGAAGAATGAAGTTGCCAATAACTGAAAAGAAGGTGACAGAAGGGGCAGAATTTTGGAGGAGTGGGAATCTTGAGTTCAGTTTTGCACATCTAGTCGGTGATGTCAAGTAAGTGTTTGTGAAAATTGGTCTGGGCTGTCTTCCCTTTCTGTGAGCAGTTTATTCCTGCCTTTTACTCATTTTTGCACAGTGTTGGTTGACTTTTTCTATTTGATTTGTACAGATACTTTATATATTCTGGGTACTGTATCTTTAATATATATGCTACAAATATCTTCTTCCAGGTTGTGCCTTATATTTTTACTTTCTTTCTGATGTCTTAAAATGAACAAGAATTCTTAATTTTAGTGTGTTTGAATATAATTATATTTTATTTTATGCTCAGCACTCTATATGTTGTTTAAAAAATTATTTCCTATGTTGAGGTCTTGTGTTTATGCCAGTGGGCAGGTTGTCATGGTGTTCTTCAATCTTTCACCAAGAATGTGGTCCATTGGATTTGCAAGTTTCTGCATGTAGTTGTATTCTAGTTCTCCATTTCACACTGTCTGAGGCTCATTTTTTTCCCTATGAACTTAAAACTTTGTTCCTCAGTTACGAATCTAGCACCTCCTCCTTTTCCACCCCAGCCCAGGTAACTGCAGCCTCTGCTAAAGTCACATCAGGTTTTGATTTGCATTTTGTTTCTGATCTCAGCAGCTTTCCCCTTCCTTTCTGGTCAAACTTAGCACTTAAAAAGGATTCTTGTTACATTTCATTATACATTTCCATGTGTTTGACCAGAGTTCTGCCAATATGAGTCTGTATTTCTTCACTGCTGAAAATCTTGTATTTTAGACATGATTTTGTCTTACTGGAAGACTAGTGGTTTAGACTGTGTCATACTTTATGTCTCTTAAATGTTTAACACATATTAGGCATTTAAAAACATTTAATTAAGACAATTGAAACAATCAGTGATGTGTTACTCTTCTCCTGGAACATATGTAATTTTACAGTGAATATGGATTTATTAACAAAAACATGTAGAACATGTATGTACAAAAATGCAGTCACAGATTATTGTGCAAGTTACATGACAGACTCTTATTAATGGTATCACTTGTAAACCATAAGAATCAGATTAGTGTACCTAAAATGGCAAAGTATCAATAATACTAGTAATTGTAAATGCACTTTCAGTATCTAATTTCTAGGAACTGTGTTTCTATTTATAAATTCCAATTTTGCATTTAACACATGCACACAAACACTCATAATTTTTTACTTGATATAGCATTTCTTGAATTCTATAAATCCAGATAAATCAAAATAGGGATACGTCGGAGTCGTACTTCAATTTCAGCAAAATCATTGTGCTTTTAGGGAGGTGTTTTTGGTGAAGCCAGTAATGAGTATACCAATTAAGATTTGCTTACCTTAAAGAGGAAAACCCTAGTTAAGGAATCAATTTGGAGTTTCTCTTTTTAGCTATTCCTTACATGTTCTTTGGAACATTATAAATTTAGATTGAGTAGTTACGACTTTTAAAAAATGTTCCACCTTAAGGAAAAAATGCAAATTCAAAAATACACAGTCTGTGAGGAAGTATTACAGATGAATTCCAAGTAGCTGTCATACTAGCAGCTAGCAACTTTAAATAATGACATATTATTGCCATATAATCAAATCTTTTATCTTGAACATAAAATTAACAAAAAGAAGCATATCTGCTGGCATAATTCTTAAAGTCATAAACGTGGAAAAAAATGATAAGATAATAATTCAAAAATGGAATTCAAATACTCAGTATTTGGCAGGAAGCAATTCACTTCCAATATAAGAGGGAGAAAAGTGTACATTGTTTAGAATGGGAAAAATTTTTCTGGTTTGGTGTAGTAACAAAGACAAGATTAAGGCCAAGCAAGAGATTACAGAGATATGGAAGTTTCAACTCCAAAATTCCACAATTCTAAGGAACATATAATGGTCATTCAACAGAATATTGTCAATGCATCACAAACTCAAAAAAAAAAAAAAAAAATCAGTAAGGATGAGCAAAAATGCAACACACTTTCAATTAAATTACATTAACATTTTGAATGGTATGTCAGAGAACTAATCCAAGTATCTTTTGAACACAATATTCTGAACATGTGTTTTCATGATAAAAACGAAAAGAACTTCAAATAAATATTGTGTTGTGGTAAGGATTTCTTTTTCACAGTGTTTTGAGTCAACAATTCTAAAACTACTTTATATGTATTCTGTGATTGAGAAATGAATAATGAGGATTCTTTCTTAATCATATTGCCGAAAATCAAAGATGAAAAAAAATTCTTGAAACAACTAAGGACAAATTATACATCACATTCAAAGAAACAATTATTTGAATGACTGGGTTTCTCATCAGAAACCAAGGAGGTTAAAGAGAATGGAACAGTATTTATAAATTTCTATGAATACAAAATTCTATATCCGGTAAAAAAAATCCCCTATAGGAATGAAGGCAAACTAAAGATTTCTTTTTACATTAAGGGAAACTAAGAAAACTTGCAACCAGTAGATCTGTTTTACAAGAAATATTAAATACCAAAGGAAAATGATACCATAAGGATATTAGGATCTTTGGAAATGACAGAAGAACTTTAAAAACAGCAAATACCTGAGTATACATATAGAATTAAATTTTCCTCTTGATTTGTTTTAATTTTTATGATTTTAAAAATGTATCATATTATCTGTTGGAACTTTAAATACATGTATAAGCGATACCTATGGAAACTATAACATGAAGGATAAATTGCAAGGCAGCTACATTTTATGTGAAGTGCTGTAATATTAAACCCCAAATATTTCTAAATAAAATGATACATTTCTGAATAGTTCATGGCTCAAAGATAAAATCACAGGGGAAATTAGGAAATATTTTGGACTGAATGACAATAAAAATACAACATGCTGAAATTGTGGAATGCTGCTACTGCGAGGCTTAAAGGGAAACTTTTACCTTTAAATGGTTAAGTTACAAATGAAGATCTAAAATCAGTGACGAGTTAAGAAAAAATAGAGAGGCAACAACAATTACCAATATCAAGACTGCATGAGTACTTATTACAGATCCTACAAACACTAAAGGGATAATAAAAGAAAGTAACCTTCATATAAGTAGAAGAATGGAAATAATAAATATGAGAGTAGAAATTGACAACATATTTTAAAATTAGCGGGACAGAAAGCCAAAATATAGTTCAATGAAAAGATCAACAAAATTGCCATACCCCTACCTAGATGAATCAAGAAAAAATAGAAGCAACATAAATGACCAATATCAAGACTGTATGAGTACTTATTATTACAGATCCTACAAATACTAAAGGGATAATAAGACAAAGTAAACGTAATACAAATAAAATAATGTAAATAATAAATATAAGATAGAAATTAACAACATATTTTTAAATTAGCCGGACAGAAAGTAAAAATCTAGTTCAATGAAAAGATGGACAAAATTGCCGTGCTCCTATCTAGATGAAACAAGAAAAAATAGGGACATCATAAATTACCAATATCAGGACTGCATAAGTACTTATTATTACAGATCCAACAAACACTAAAGGGATAGAAAGTTAATACTATGAACAAATTCATGTAATCACTTATGCCAACTTAGAATAAATGGCTAAATTCCTCAAAAAGTGCAACTTACTGAAATTGACCACAGAAGGACCAGAAAACTTGAATAGCCCTATGTTATAAAAAATTGAATTTTTTATTAAAAAAAAAAATTCCCACAAATAGAACCTCCAAGCTCAGATGGTTTCACTGATATAATAATTCTAATTTCAAGGAAGAGTTAATACCAACTTGCACACACCAAAAAAAGCAAAGGAGAAAGGAACACAGCACAAATCATTTCATGAGGTTAAGATAATCCTAAAGGAGAAAATTACAAACCAGTATCCCTCATGAACATATATACAAAAATCCTTAACAAGATATTAGCAAGTAAAATCTGACAATATGTGAGTAGGATAAAATACCATGATAAAGTTGAGATTATCTCGATGATACCAGGATGAAAATCAGTATTTTATTCATGATTGGGGTGTAGATTCATAACTTCTCTAATAAAAAAGACTCACCAATTAAAATAAAAAAGGATAGGTAGGGAAGAAGTAAAATCTTTCTCTATTACCATATGATATATTAGTTAATGTAAAAAATTCCAAGATCTACCAACCAACTACTGCAATTAATAAGTAAATATAACAAGGTTACAATGTATAAAGTTAATATACAAAAATCTATTGTATTCATATATACTAGTAGCACACTTTTGGGGAATGAAATTTTTTAAATCCCACTTAATGCCAAAAATTATAAAGTCTTTAAGGATAAATTTAAAGAAAATATATCTAAGACCTCTACAATGAAACATAAAAATATTACTGGGAAAATTTAAAGAAGACCAAAATATATGGATATATTCTTCGGTTGGAAGGTGAAATATTTTCAGATTCACCTTAAATATGATCCAAGTCACCACAATATCTCACCTGGAGATCTGCAAAACTTAATTGACTGCCCTGTTTCCACTCTTGTCTCTACATTTAATTCTCATCACTAAAGCCATAATAATTCAAGTAAAATGTGAGTTGGATTTTGCCACACTGCATTTTCAGGCAGGCTGGTGACATCCCTTTTCAAGAATTGCTCCATGCCCCTCCAGCAATAAAAACATCTTGCTGTTTTGGAGGATAATTAATAGTAACTAAAAGACGCTCAGCCACAGTCTAGAGCTGTAGACCAACTTGGTCTCTCTTTATGTTCTCTGTGAAGTTCCAGGTTTACCATTTTTATTCCCAACATGATTGACATTGACTACATAAAATAAGAACATTTTTTCCCCCTTTGTAAAACTGGGAATTAGATTTCCTATATTCTCTTACAGGAATATTAAAAATTATAAGATATGTAATAATTCTTCAAACATTGAGCAAGTTATGAAAACTAAGGAACATCTCATGCTATCTTTATTGTAATTTATATGCCATATCTTGAGAATGAAACAGTGCAAGCTTTACATAATATGTTCTCCAAAGGGCAGATTATCAAGTTCACTTTTATCCATATAAAAGAAGTATGTCACATGGATTGAAGCTATGAGTTTCTCTTTAGCACAAGTTCTTCTAATGCAGTTACATGCAATACAGACACACATTTATATATCATTCAGATGCTAAAATACAAACTTGTATCAATGTACTTAAAAAAAACATGCTATGAGCTGTACCATGAGGCTTGACATATCTTTTTTTAATTAATTAAAAAAATTTTTCCAAGTATTGGTAAAATTCAAAAGAAATTTGAGGCATAATGTAAATGGAAGCAGAAAGGTATACAAATGCATGAACATATTTATCTCCAATAACTTATTATATGATATTAGAAATTTGTAATATATCCTGTGATGCACATGTCTTATTTTAATTCTGTAAATTTTATTTCAACATTTTCCTTAGCAATAATTTTAATCAATGTAGTAAGACGTTCTTGTGTTTGTGTGTTTTGCTGGAGTTTTGCTTTTCCAAATTTCTTTTTCCCTTTATTAAATTGATCAAAGTGAAGTTTCAAAGACTTTAAACCTCTATTACAATTGTGGGGAGATAAAATGCATTTCTTTATGAATATTAAATATTATTTACTTTTATTTTATCAACTTTTAATGTTTCCAATACATTTTTTTATATTTACCAATCTCATTTGTTATTTGGACCTCAAATGGAGCATTAATTGAATTTTTTCAACTTATTTTCTATTTTTAAAAATCCTAGTAAACTTTGTACATGATAAAAAATTATATAGTGTATGACGATTGTAACAAACATTATCATTTAACTTTCCCCCTTCTGGAAGATAGCTGCGGGTTAGGCAAATGGCAGTTTAAGTCATCATATTCTTGAGGAGCCATTTATACAGTAATTTGATTCTTACAGATGTAGAGCTGTTTTGAAGAGTAAGTAATTTCTATTGGAAGGTGGTGTTTCCAGCAAAGCTATCACATTCTATGCAAATCACGGTTCTTTTCTATGTTATTCTGTTATTTAGTTGATATGTTGCATTGTTACCACACGTAAAACTTCGAGTGAGTGCCTGGTAAAAGATAAAATGACAATTTTGACATGGAGTTTGCCCTCATTGAGTTTGTACTTTAGAAGAGAATCAATAAGGGAGAAAAATCCATGCACGAAGTACTGCCTGAACCACCCTTTACTGTGGCTGATCTCTTTTCATTTTGTAATAACCATCCATCTTCTCTGTGGATAATTTCTCTGACAGTGCTCTCTCTTTTTTTATTTTTATTTTTCCTGTTGGCTGCTTCCCTTGGGATAATTCAGTGGTCATCTGGAACCAACTGTGCATTCAAACTTTTCTACTAGGCAATCATCAAGGAAAATAAAAGGCTACATGAAAAGGTTGTAACATACAGGACCCCATGGTCAATGGGAAACAAACTAAAGTAAATGAGTTTCCTAACCTAGTTTATCCTAAATCTTTGTGTGGATGTACTAAGGATTATAAATAAAAACTGACAGATAGATTTATGCATGAGCTTTCCTTCTGGGACCAATGACAAGTGTTTTGATGAACCCATGGAAATGGCTCTAGGTGCAGGAGTATGGTCACCTATTGTAATGCTCATAAAATGGTGTTCAATATTAAGAGTGCTCATAGTATCCACCTACCCAAATGACCATCTGCATGATAGTAGACATTTGAACTAGTTTAGAGACCTGTGCAATTGATGACAGATATTATACTATTTCAAAATATAAATAAAATAAATTTGGGGACTTCTTTTAAAATCTGATATTTTTGCTATTATTTATTTTTTTGAACAACATATTGGCCTCTTATGAGTGAGGCTGTATGATAATCAATATCATGAACCCTGGATTACGACCTCCCAGTCTGTGCTTCAGTTCCTTACCATTTTAATAGTAGTACAAATACCTTACATTATTGTGATGATTAATGGAAAAATATATGAAACAGCACATTTAGAACAAAATCTGGCCCACACTAATTGTCCAAAATTGTCATAATTGCCATCGTTAGTATTATTATTTTTATACACTTGCCAGCAGGTTATTTACTCTCTCAGTTTCCTTTTCTTGAAAACAGGGACTTCACTATTACGCCATAAAGATTTTTTGGTAAAGGCAAATAAACACGGTCAGCTCATAGTAAGCATTCTATAAATAGTGGCTGCAATTATTTTCATATTGTTGTTGTTGTTAGTAGTTGCAGTAGGAGGAAGATTTTTGCAGCTTATTGGGATAATTTATTGTAGACTAACCCCCCATAATATAAAACAATTCAGTGATTGAAAAGACCATAATCAGACAATTTTAATGTTATGCTATGTGATGTATTTTATTTTATAAATTGCTACAAGTATTTTGCCAATGGATGGAGTAGAAATACTTCCCTTTTATTTGCTATAGCAATTATGCATTACTTGTCACCATTTTCAAAACAAAATATAAACTCCCATTGGAAAACTAAAATTTTAGATGTCATAATTGTCAAGAGCTTGTTAACACATTATTTAAAGATTAGATGTGCTGGAAAGTAAGGGAATTATGAATTTCATTCTAAAATGAAAAATTCAATATACTGTGATATAATATATATCTGTTGGACATGTAATAATGGCAGTTTCAGTCTCCTTTATGTCAGCTGTCAAAAATAATTTCCTTTAGCTAAGGACACTAAAGAGCTATTTCTAAAATTTCAAAAGAACTTAATACAATTCTTTAATTTGTTATGATGAAATATCTAATTTCCAGTATTGAATATGTAAAACCAGTTCAGAAGAATTTACATATTTTATCTTGCCTTTAGTTTTCAATGACTTTTTACTGGAAATATGAGTGTTTATTCTTATACACAGAGCTTATATAGTCCTTGTTTAATACTTCGGAGAATATACAACCAAATTGAATGTAAGATATGCTTTTTTTTTTCTTTACAAACGAAAAGCTGTAGTTCTATTAAAAAATTTTAAAATGTCAAAAACATCTCAAACTTGGGACATATTTGAATAGAACTAAAAAAAATGATGGACAACTAAAAATAAGCTAATATTAAAGATTTATTTCTTGAGAAAAATTTTGCAAGCAATGTTAAGATAATTATACTTCTTTCTCATAAGCCATAATTTGGGAAGGACTCTAGGTAAGGTATCCTCACCCTCTAGTTTGTCTGTGACAGTCCTGGTTTCCACCTCTTTTTGTATGATTATTAACAGCACATTCTTCCTTCTTGAAATTTTATGGCTTTTAATTATATTTTTTATTACTCTATTTAATGGGATAAACCAGAGCTTCATTCTGAAGAATGAATAGATGTTATATGCAAAAAGCTTGAAAATCTGGGAAGAATATACAAAAAGAAAATCACATGTTTAAGACTCTAGTATGAACATTTTTGAGGAACCACAAATTAGGAGTGAGTGGAGTGTAGTATTTGAGGAGTAACTAGTAATGGGAAATGAGTATTGGGAGATATGTCTGTCAAATATGAAGGCAACCAGGCAAATAATATGGTGGTGTAAGATGCTCCAAGGTGCTGTTCCTCCATGGAATCTTTTAAAAATCTAGCAAAAACTGGTCAATCCATCTTCCTTAAAAATGTTGCAATAACTGAGCCAGTGCCATATCATGAAAATGAAGCTTTAAAAACAGTAGGATGAGCTTGTGATGTCATTTCTGGTCTTTCCCTTAACACTTCCCTGGCACTGGGTGAAGCCAGACTGCATTCCCATTGTAGCACTGTGGCCTGATTCATAGGGAGCACACTAACAGCTATGAGCATACTGGGTGCTTGTATATTGGTGCCAGTCTATTGGGTGGGTGCTTAAAGACTAAACAGAAAACTTGTCTCAGGCTTGCTGGTAGAAAGAGCTTGCAGAAGTTAAAGAACAATAAAGTCAAAGCAGTTTGGGGCAAAGAACTTCCTGCATGAATTCATACATTAGAATATATAGGAAGGAGAGAAAGTCTATATCACAAGAAGTAGAGGGGACATTTGAATTCCTGTAAAGAGGAGGAATTGCTATGGTTATGAGCAAGCACAAGTCCAGGACAAGGAGACTTCCTTCAGGCTCAGATAAGATAGAGAGGACACAGCAATTTCCATTGGCCATCAGCTGGTCATCTAGTTTGGAAAGCTAAACTCTGAAGGAGATCACCTGTTAAAGCAAAACCAATTTTCAAAGCCTGTGAAAGGTGCTTTTGGTTTGGCTTGTTTGTTTTGTTAGCTATTGGCACTCAAGTAAATCTCTGTCATATAACAAAATGGATACAGACTTAAGGAATGGACTGCTAAGGGACTAAATTCCAGAGTTAACACTTTTAATATTAAAATAGACTGTATTCAACAAAAGTTTACAAGACAAAGAAAGAGGAAGTGATGTCCAGTCTACAGAAACAAGATAAACATCCAGAAACCATCAATGACTTTGGACAATGGTACAAAGATTTATAAAAAACAAATCCTTAAGCAGATAAAGAAAAACACAGAGGAATAATTAAAGTATATCAGTAAAATGATGAATGAAAAATATGAGAAGCTCAACAAAGAAAGAAATTTTAAAAAAGAACCAAACAGAAATACTGGAATTGAAGAACACAATAACTGAAATGAAAAATTTTCTAGAAGGTTTCAACAACAGATTGGACTAGGCAGAAGAAAGAATCAGTGAAATTGAAGACAAGAGAATTGACATGGTTCAGGCTGATAAGCAGAAAGCAAAACTAATTTAATAAAAGTGAACAGAACCTAAGAGACCTGTGAAAGTTCCAGAAAGAAAAGAGAGAGAGGAGTAGAAGGAATAGTCAAAGAAATAATGGCAGAAAACATTCCAAATTTAATGAAAGACATGAATATGCACATTCAAAAATTCCAATGAAACCCAAAGAGGATAAACTTGAACAGAACCATGTCCAGACATGTAATAGTCAAACTGTTGGTGCCAAGGACAAGGACAGAATTTTTAAAGCTATAAGAGAAAAGCAACATGTTATGTTTTTTTTGTACAAGGGAGTCTCAGCAAGATTAAATGCTGATTCTCATCAGAAACATGGTTTCTGGACATGATTTTCTAGGGTCTCTAAAAGCCTTAAATTACCACACTCCACCTTCAGGACCCCCCCAAAACATGTTCATTACATATTTATTCTATCACAATATTTCAAAAAGTAAGTAATTACTTTCATGAATCCCAAAAAGAGAAAGATTATGGTTGTAAACTAATCTATTCCTCTGGGTATGATACTCTTTGATTGCATTAAATTCAGTTAAAGGGCCTTTGATTAGGGCTTTTGAATGGACTGCATTGGTAAGGCAAGACTCAGGTTGAGTCTCCATCCCATTTGCTGGGTCTGATATAAACAGAAACACAGAGAGAAACTCACTCAGACAGACCCAGGAAAAGGAAGCCACCATTTTTGATCCTGCCATGTAAGAAAGAGGACTATAGGATTGCTTAAGCATGAAGCCACAAGAGGCTGGGTCCATAGAGCAACTCAAGAGGAGACAGTGAGCCTCGAGGGGAAGACTGAAACCTCAGCAGAAATGGGTGGCCACCTTGCTTTATCACATGGCAATGCCAGGATCAATAGTAGCTGACTTTGGTGAGAAAGCCTCTCTGTTGATGCCTTGAACTGGATATTTCATGGCCTTGGAACTGTAAGTTTTTACTCCCAAATAAATTTCTATTATAAAACCCAACAGATTTCTGATACTTTGCACTGGCAGCCCTTTGACAAACTAAAACACTTCCCAACTCATTTTTAGGTCTTATATCACCTAATAACATAGCCAGATAAAAACACTACAAGAAAATTACACAACAATATCAATTATGAATTGAGATGTAAAAGCCTGCAACAAATTACTAGCAAACCTAACCCAATAATACATTAAGAGAATTATAAACCATGATCAAGTGGGAGTTCTCCCAGGTATGTGAGGTTGATTTAACATTAGAAAATCAATTAATGTAATATATCACATTAGCAGAATTAAGGAAAAAACACATGATCATTTTAATTGATTAAGAACAATCTCTTGACTAATCCAGCACCCCATCATGATAAAAAACATTTATAAAACTAGGAATACAAAGAAACTTTCTCAACATGATAAAGTGCATATATGAAATACCCACCGCTAACATCATGCTCAATGGTGAAAGACTGAAAGTTTTTCCTCTACGATCAGGACAAGACAATATGCTTACTGTCACCACTTTTATTCAACATTGTACTGGAAGTTCTACCAGAGTAATTAAGCAAGAAAAGGGGGGGGGGGGGAATCCATCCAAATTGGAAAGGAAGAAACAAAACTTTCCCTATTTTCAGAAGACACGAGCCTATGTATAGAAAATCCTGAGGAATCTATTACAAAGCTACAAGTGCTAATAAACAAATTCTGCTACATGGCAAAGTGCAACATCAAAATGCAAAATATCAGTAGTGTTTCTACACTGCATGCAATGAACAAACCAAAAAGGCAAGTACGGAAAAAAATCCATGTACAGTAACAACTAAAAGAATCAAATACCTAAAAATGAATTTAACCAAGGATGTAAAGGACTTGTACACAGAAAATTACAAAACATTGTTGAAAGAAACCATAGAGGACCTAAATAAATGGAAAGACATTCTACATTCATGGATTTGAAGACTAAATATTGTTTAGTCTTCAAATTACAATTACAGTACTGGATTGTAGATGTCAATTCTACTCAATGTGATTTACAGATTCGACCAAATTCCAATAAAAATTCCAACAGCCTTCTTTGCAGAAATGGAAAATCCAGTCACTAAATTTATATGGCAGGTTAAAGGACCCTGAACATCCCAAGCCATATTGAAAAAGAAGAACAAAGGTGAAAGACTCGCTCCTCCCACATGGTACTGGCACAAAGGCACACTCATAGACCAATGACATCAAACTGAGACTTCAGATATAAACTTTCACTGTTTTGACAAGTGTGGCAAGTCCACCCAATGGGGAAAGAGTGGCCTCTTCAACAAATGATGCTTGGAAAACTTGATATCCATTTGCAAAAGAATGACTGTGTACCTCATACCATATATATAAATCAACTAAGAATGGATCATAGATGCAAATATAAGAACTGAAACTATAAAACTGGTAGAAAATACAGGGAAACATCTTTAGAATATGTATAAGGCAATGGTTTCTAAGACATTACACTAAAAACATGAGCACAAAAAGATTAAAAGTACAAATGGGACTCATCAAAATTAAAGCTTGTGCATCAAAGTGCTTCATAAAAATAAAAAGGCACCCTACAAAATGAGAGAAAATATGTTAAAAACACATATCTGATAAGGATTTAATATCCAGAATATATTTAGAAAACCCACAACTCACAAACAAAAAAAGCAAATAACACATTTAAAAAATATGCAAAGGCTTGAATATTCTTTTCTCCAAAGAAGATATACAAATGGCCAATAAAACTTATGAAAAGATGTTCATCATCATTACCATTAAGGAAATGCAATTCAAAATCACAATGAGGGGAAGCGGCTGTGGCTCAATCAGTAGGGCTCCCGTTTACCATATGGGAGGCCCCGGGTTCGGTTCCCGGGGCCTCCTGGTGAAGGCAAGCCTGCCCGCACGGCGTGGTTAGCTGACCCAGCGAGCACAAGCAGCAAGGGGGGGATAAATGAATAAATAAATAAAATCTTAAAAAAAAAAAAAAATCACAATGAGATACTATTTCATACCCACTAGAATAGCTACAAATAAATAGAATGGAAAGTAACAAGTGTTGGAGATAATGTGGAGGAATAGGAATACCTGTTGATTGTTGGTGGAAATATTAAGTGTGGAATACAGTTTGGAGATTCCTAAGAAGTATAGAATTGCCATATGACCCAGTAATCCCACTTCTAGGGATATACTCAAAAGAATTAAAAGCAAGGACTCAAACAGATATTTGCCCACTGATGTTCCTAGCAGCATTATTCACAATTGCCAAAAGATGGAAGCAATCCAGTTGTCCATCAACAAAGGAACAGACAAACAAATGTGTTATATACATACAATGGAATATTATTCAGCTGTAAAAAGGAATGAAGTTCTTATTCATGCTATACCATGGGTGAATCTTGAAGACATCATGTTGAGTAAAATAAGCCAGTCATGAAAGGATAAATATTGTATCTTCTCACTGATATGAAATACTTGAATAAAAAAATTCATGGAATCAGAAATTAGAATACAGTTTGCTAGGGCCAGGGTGCTGTAGGGAATTGAGAATTAATGCTTCATTGGTAAAGAATGTTAGTTTGGGTTGTTGGGAAGGTTTTGGTATTGGATGGTGGTGAATTATAGCAAAACATTGTGAATGTAATTAGCAGCACTGAATTTTATATTTGAATGTGGTTTAAAGGTTCAATTCTATCTTCATGAAGAAGACCATAGTTCTATTTTATTTTACTTTTCTATAATTATTCTCTTTAATTCAGTTTTTTTTTTTTTTTTTTTAATTTTAACTTGCCCCTGATCTTCCAGCATCGTCTTGAGTCCTTGGCTAGTTGCCGACAATAAGCATCTTTTAGAGATATTGATTCTGCCATAAAACAGGTTTCTTGCCTGTATCTCTTCGTCTTTTGCCCATGAGGTTTATAAAACCGTACATATGTGCCTGATTTGGAGTGTGTTTCAGCTAACACCTGTTTTTAGTAACCATAATTCTACCATGGATTTTAAAGGAAGTACAAATACCTCACAGTTCACTGATAGTTTCCCGTAGGTTTTGAGATCTAATTAAAAAAAAAAAAAGATTTATAGCAGTTGCTGGATGTCTTTGAAAATAAAACCTTGGGAAACTGATAAGAATGAGTTAGAAGTTAAATAGTAATTATTATTATTTTGTAACTTTATAGATTCTGTGACTATAAACTATGTTCATATGCCCCACCCATCTCCCTAAAATTTTTCCTTATTTCACTCTTTAAATGAGGTCTCATGCTAGAAAGTTTAAACTGAGGAGCCAGGTATTAGGGCTGTATTCAAAGCTTTTCTCAATAGTTAGCTATGTGACCTTGATCTAATACTTAAACCATTTTTGGCTTCAGGTTTATGTTTTTTCAGGATAATGGAATTGAATAGATACTAACTCCTGCCTTCTGGGCTCTAAATTTCTATAAGATTTACAAACCTCTTAAAATATCCCTGGCCTAGAAATAGCCTCAAGCATGTGGACTGTATTTGGTCCACTGTACCCAGCACAAATCATTGCTGAAGGCTGTGGGGCCTGGACATAGTGTTTTTTTTTTCTGACAGCATTCATGATTAATCATGTGGTATTCTCAGAGCATGGAAAACAGTACTAACCTGTATCAAAGACAGGAAATCTGTCCTGCTCAGCCTCCTGAGGTAACAACTGCTGCTCTTGAGTTAACTTGGAATCCAAACTTATATGTAGCAATCAGCACAAATTATTTAGATTCAAGATTCTTACATGGAAAATCCAAGCACCAAGTAGTGAGATAACTGTCTCATTGACATTAGGGGAAAGGTTCTTCAAGCATCTCTGAGAGACATAAATTGAAGAAGCTTATTAAATTATTTTTTCCTGAGAATACAAATTATCAAAGACATATTGAAGGTTCTAAGACACTTATTCACCACTTTTTTATGTGTTTTGTGAATTGTAACTGAAGTGACCAATATGTAACACTGTTGATGGGTATATACCTCAGTTTGCCACAGGGCTGCTGATGCAAAGCACCAAAATGGTTGGCTTTTATATTGGGAAATTTATTCGGGTGAAAGCTTGCAGTTCCAAGGCCATGAAATGTCCAAATCAAGGCACCATCAGAGTTGCTTTCTCACCAAAGTCAGCCACTGGTGATCTTAGCATCCTGCCACGTGGCATTCAGACAAGATGGAAGGTCTACAGTCTCTCACTCTACTTTCTCCTTGAATTCAGCTGTGGCCAATCAGTTATCCCTCCTTGGGCCTTGGCACTTTGAGCCTCTCAGGGCTGCTCTCCTTGGACTCCGCTGTTGGCAAACCTGGAGTCCTTTCTCTTACATGGCCAGATCAAATATGGCAGCTTCCTTCCTCTCCGTGTGTGTGTCTGCCTCTCTCTCTGTCTGCATTTATATCAGACCCACCAAGAAAGCAGAGACCCAAGCTAGTGTTTTTTTTTTTACCTAGTATAGATATATATAATTCTTATTTTTGAAGAAATAAGGATTTAAATCACTTGTAAAATATTTAATACCTTTATCCCTGATGTAAGTGAATAAATTCCCTTTGTTTAACTCAACCCATTTCATGGTATTGGCTTGAGCAGCCTAGGAAACTATAACACCATGTCTCAGCAAAATGACTCACACCAAGTATTGATAGAAAAATATGAGTTTCACAATTAATTTTGTTATCAAAAGTAGAAATCATGAATCCCTCTGATGTTGCCTTTGAAAATATAGCCTTGGAATATATGTGCAACTTGGATCAAAATGAAGGATTTAGAGAAAAGAGATATAAAATTTCTTAAGGCAAGAGCAGAGTCCTAGTGCTTGGAAGCAAATATATTTAAGTAGCAAATTGGGTAGAGTGATTAAAAAATAATAACTGTGTTCTTCAAAGTTTACTATTATGGCTAAACATCAGTATTTTTTAATTTTGGTTTTGTTTTGCTTTCTTTTTAGGTGACCTTTTCTGTCTTTTACAGCATTTCCCTGTCTTCTGTGGGTTGAGGTCATATGTTGTTGGCGAAGATACCTGTGACATTTCTGTGGTAGGATCTGGCTCTGGGCGGGGTTTGTTTTCTCATAGCAAAAACCACCCATGGGTTATTTTGAATACAAATGGCTGTAGAAAATCTTTCAAACCTGTATGACAATGAAAAATCTAGTACATTGGGTTTCCACAGTGGTCATAAAATAATAAAGTAATACCTTTATTAAGGGCTTAGTCTGTTCCAGATTTTTACTCTAATATTTTACACTTATTCATTTGTATATTAAATCTTCACAATAACTGTACAGTAGATTATATTATGATCTGCATTGCACAGACAAGGAATATTATGGTAAAAAAATTGTTAGTGACTTGAAAAGCCAGCATTTTACAATAATAACTAGCCTTTATTGAATGAACTCTTTTGCATATTTAACAAAAAGCCGTTGCATTAAGCTCCACTATTAGCCATCCATTTTGCAGATGAAGATTGTGAGAAATGATGCAACTTGCCTACCCTTATTGCTAACAAGTAGAGCAGGTGGGGTGTTGAGATTTGGACCATGCAGCCCAATATTTCATTGTTCACTTGCTAATATTGGCTGGGTATAGCATCATGGCAAATATTGTTTGAAGAGATACCTATATTATTTCTAATACAGCAAATAAATATATGTATATATACACATTTGTTATATTCTTCAGGTTTATCATAAAGTCTTGGTATAATTTTTTAATTAAAAAACTGGATTTCAGATATAAAATAGAAATTATAGTTTTTATTCAAATTCTCAATTGATTTTCTTCAATAAGCATTGATTTAAACATTGTTAAATTATTTAAGTAAACTTTAAAATTTTAATGAATTGTGGTTGTGATAGAAATACTATACACACACACACACATTTGTAATGTATTAAAGCTGTATGTACCCCAGAAAATTATGTTCTTAATCTATTCCTGTGGAGGTGGACCCATTGTAAGTAGGATCTTTTGGTGAGCAGGATCTTAACTTAAGTTAATGTGACTCACTTCACTCAAGGTGGGTCTTAATCCTCTTATGGAGTTCTTTACAAAAGAATGCCATCCAGGCAAAGAAAAAAGAAAGCCACTGAAGCAGAAGCTGAAAGCAAAGGAATCCCAGAGAGAAGGGAGAGACTAGCAGATGCTGTAATGTGTCTTGTTATATGACAGAGGAGTGCAGGAGTGTCAGCAGCTGGTCTTTGGGGAGAAAGCATTGTCTTGATGATTCCTTGAATTGGACATTTTTCTCAGCCTCAAAAATATAAACCTGCAAGCTAATGAAGCCCTATTGTTAAAAGCCAACCCATTTTATGGTATCTGCTTTGAGCAGCTTTATCAAACTAAAACAGATTTTGGTACCAGGAAGGTGGAGTGCTGTGATTGACAATACTGAAGCTGCTAACAAGGCTTCTTCATTGGCTAATGAGTACAGACCGGAAGAATTTTGAGATGCTTGATAGAAAAGGTGTAAATTGCTTTGAAGAGACTGTTGGTAGAAATATGGACACTAAAGGTACTTGCAATGAGGCCTTAGACAAAAATAATGGATGTTTTATTACAAACTGGAAGAAAGGTGACTTGATTTAACGTGGCAGAGAATTTGTCAAAATTGAGTCCTGATGTTTTATGGAAGGCAGAATTTGAAAGTGATGAGCTTGGATATTTAACTGAGTAGATTTCCAAACTAAATGTGGTAAGTGCGGCCTGGCTTCCCATTGCAGCTTCTAGGAAAATGTGAGAGGAAAAGGATGAGCTGAGAGCGGAACTCCTGAGAATAGTGCTCCAGGTGAGTGCTTAACTGAGCATGGAACCAGTCAGCCATTTCAGTGAAGGTCAGGACTGGAGATGCAGTTATTCAGGAAGGATCTGTGGAAAGGCCTACTGTCTGGTGGTTTGAACCCCTGTGTACTGTACGCTAAAGTGACAAGTTTATCGTGAGATCTGTATGAATGGAAACACTGCCAGCCTGGACTAAAAGGAACAGAAAAGGGACAGATTGAAGGAAAAATTTGAAAGACAGAACAAAGGAAGTTGAGGTCTGAAATGAAGGCATCTTCTTGGACCTTGTATGTGGAAAGGGTGAGCATGTCCCAGAGCTTGGAGAAAGCAGGTCTTCTGCCCCATTTTTCAGGAAGTGTGTTATCGCCCCAGATTTCTCAGATACCCAGGGGATTGCAGAGATACTGGCCACCACCCAGAATTTTGATGCAGATGAAGCCTGTAGTCCAGCTGCCACACTGATGTTTGAGAAAGATGGAACCTAGAGCCTCATTTTTACCCCAGTGCTTAAATGTGTTGGAGCCTTCAACCCAATGCTTGGGGAGAACATAGCCACTGCACAAGCCTTTGGAAAGGGTGAAGCTGCTGCTCCATCAAGCCTGGAAGACAAAGCAACATTCCATAGATGACTCTCAGATCTTGAAATTTAATGGAGCATGCCCTGCAGGATTTTGGAATTATTTAGGACCCATGGCCCCCTCTTTTCTTTTCAATTTCTCCCTATTGGAATGGGAAATGCCCCTCCATTATATATTGGAAGAAGGCAACCTGTTTTCTCAGTTTAACAGGTACACAACCAAAGGGGAATTGTGCACCAGGACAGTGCACACCTATAACAGATTTTGATGAGATTTTGTACTTAATATTGTAACTGAGATGATTTAAGGCTTTGGGGATATTGTGATCGAATGAATGTATTTTGTATATTGAAAAACATGTCTTTTTGTGGTCCAGAGGATGTAGTGTGATGGTTTTAAGCTGTATGTACTCCAGAAAAGTATGTTCTTAAAGTTAATCCATTCATGTGGATATAGGCCCATTGTAAATAGGATCCTTTGCTATGTAGAACCTTAACTTAAGATGTGACGTACCTCATTCAGAGTGGGTCTTAATCCTTTTATGGAGTCCTTTAAATGAGAATGACTTTCATACAGAAAGAAAAAAAAAACATGGGAGCAAAAAGCTGAAACAACAAAACCTGGAAGAAAGGGGAGAGACCAGTAAATGCCACCATGTGCCTTGCCCTGTGCTACAGGAGTCCAGGATTGCCAGCAGTTGGTCTTTGGGATAAAAGCATTGCCTTGATGATACCTTGAATTGGACATTTTTATAAGTCTTAAAACTGTAGGGAAGCAGATGTGGCTCAAGCAATTGAGCTCCCACCTACCACATGGGAGATCCAGGGTTCGTTTCCTGGTGTTTCCTAGAGAAGAAGGGCAAGACAGTGATCTGGCATGATGCGGCAAGCTGATGCAACAAGATGACACAACAAGGAGACACAAAGAGGAAACACAATGAGAGACACAGCAATGCAGGGAGTGGAGGTGGCTCAAGTGATTGGATTCCACTCTCCCACATGAGAGGTCCTGGGTTCAGTTCCCAGTCTCTCCTAAAGAGAAGACAAGCAGACACAGAGAGCACACAGTGAATGGACACAGAGAGCAGACAACGAGCACAAACAATGGGGTGGGGGGAATAAATAAATAAAATAAATCTTTAAAAAAAAACAACTGTAAGCTTGTAAACTAATGAACTCCCATTGTTAAAAGCCAAACCATTTTATGGTATCTGCTTTGAGCAGCTTTAGCAAACTAGAACAATATTATATATTATTTTGCTAACATCTCTATATTTATGTACATAGACATTTCCAGCTCAATGTCAATAATCAATTCCCAAAATTCAGATTTTTCTATGTGAATTCTCTACCAGGGAGTCCATTTCCCATTATTTCAAGTGGGAGCAATATTTTAATGCATTGCAACCCAACCCAAACCTCCAACGAATATCCTAAAATGTAATTAAAATACAGGAAAAAATGCTTATATGTCACAAACTTTTACCTTAAGGTATAAAATTTTTTAAATTTTATATCACAGAGTGTTTGTGTTTCTGTCTGTATAACTAGCTGTTTGGCAGGGAGATAGAACCAGACAATTTGCACGCATACATTTTCTAGTGTGTTTTCTTAGTTTTCTTGATGCACACTAAATCCTGGAAGTGCTTGGAAAGGTTTTTAGTTGCTCTGCCACAGTTTTGAACAAAACTATATTTGCCCCTGTGTAGGTTCAGATGGGAAAGAGAATCTGAGGGGCCATAAAAGAGTGTGGGCAGCACTTTGTTTCTGAGCCTAAAACCAAGAATGGTAATTTCCCTCATGCTTAACGAGGTCACAATTCCACATTTTAAAGATTATTGATATTTTCTCTGGAACATTTATGTAATCTAAGTATTTTTTTAAAATACAAAAATAAAAAGACTAAAAGCAAAGGACAAACAAAAAAAATTATTGATATTTAGAACTGTGAAATTGTGCGTGGTAGAAAAAAATGGAATAAACCAGATTTTCCTGGTAATTTACCTATGTTCATGCAATCTTGCAGGAAAGAAATCACATACACTTTAACATCAGAGAAGAAGCAAGACTCATAGTAATAATAGTGCAAAACATACAATCAATCTTAATTTTAAGGAGTCCAAATAATATTATTGCATCATAAGTGGCAAATTTCATGGTCAGGGTTATGCAAATTTTACCTTATCTATAGATTTAGCTCATATTCAACTCTAAGAGAATTACCAATGGATAAGTGCTTAATGAAAGTAAGAATGGAGATATGCTCCCTTTTCCTTTCCACCATGGAGGTTGGGTGAGAAGCAAAAACATGACTGAAAATGCAGCTCAGTTGCTTGAGAACTAATGATTCTTCAGGATCATCCTTAGCTCTGTTTGCATGTTGAGAAAGTTGGAATGATTTTTCTTATTCTCAAAAGATAGCATCATTGAGAAATACTCACTGTGAAATGGGATTCCAGTAAGAGGCATTGACTTGTTCTTTTTATATTTTTTCTTTATATATTTGTGTATTCTGTATGGCGACTGTTTTAAAATGTGTAGTTATATAGATATGTGTATTTGAATATACACATATGTATGTACACACACAGATACACACACACAGAAATAAAACGATGTGAGGCATGCAATTTTATTTGAACCTAGGTGAAATGACTTTGTTATCCCTGACTTTTTACATTTTTATAGCAGTTAAGCAAATCAAATTAAGTTAGAATATTTTATCAGTTACCAAGCTTGAAACTTAACCGTATGAACAATGAGCCTATAGAAACATCTTAGTTTAGGTTCAGTAAATTTAATTATGTGAAAACCAATTATTAACTTTTAATTTAAAGGTTACTTACAGCATTTTCTTTCCTTCTCTAGGAATACATTTTTGAATATTTTCAAGATGTTGATCTCATCATTACATTAAAAAAAAATACTCTGCTTTTATACTACAACATAGACCTATAATTCCAGGTTTATAAATTTCATGGAATATGCAAGCTATTATACCTCTACTATATTCATAACTCAGTTTTTGCTACCACTAAAGATAACAGCCCAGAAGCCTCCATGTCCACTGAATCTAGATTTAAGGAAATACTGCAGACTCATACATTCCTTATTATTGCATGATATAATAATGTTCCTTAAATAAAATAATCAGAAATAGATAATTGGGGAGTTAAGGTTCAGAAAATATCACAAGCAAATTTAATAGCTTATGTTGATGGAGTCTGTTTGCTGACAACATATCATTTCAATTTCATAAATGCTAACTCCTTAGGCACCTAACTTTGAGCTTGGTCCATCTTTTTGGTGCCAGCAATTGGTGTAACAGTTCTCAAATATGATACTAATTCACAATGGTGGATTGAGGAAGAAATGAGGTGGAATTACAGTTGGATTCCTGGGAATTTTGTTGAACACAACGATAATTTTATTAGTGTAGCATATGTGAAAAGTGGTGAATTTAGGTCATGCAGGGGAGTGTTTTCCCAAGATACATCATAACAAATGAAAACACATTTGAAAACCAGTTGTTTGTTGGAAAAATCCCTTCTCTCAAGGTCTTGTTTATTTACCCACCCATCCATCGTGCATGTTATTATAGAGTGCCTATCATTTGCATGGATTATGTTTCAGTCCTAATTCTGCCTTAAATAACTATGAGCTCTTTAAATTCCGTGTCATTTCTTTGCTCCTGTTTCTTCACCTGTTTAGTGAGAGAGTGCCTTCACTCTCTAAATGACTCAATTGAGTGCTTTATTTTCCTATTTTTGTTATTATGTAGAGTTTATTTCCCTGAAAAAAAGCTGGATTTATGATTTTCCCTAAAAAATTACCTCCTGCATTTTTGTTGTTGTTGTTCAACAGCATTGAAACAGAAGGGTAGGACATTGACTAATCAGGATGAAATCTAACCATTCAAGCACCCACGGACCAGTGTGCTAAATGGGTGCCTAAGGACTGAATATCAGCCTTAATTTCAAAAAAGCTAATATTAATAGCTTTTAAATGCAAATATATGGATGATTCCTTTTACAATATAGCCTTTATTTCTTGCTAAATAATCAAACATATTTTGCTTTCTGTTTGTATTAGGTAGAAATTGATGGCAATCAAATTATCATTATATACAAGCCTAATTGTTCTACACAGCAACATGTTGGCAGCATGGTTGAGTACATGGCTTCACCCATGGGTGTCCTCACTTGGGGCAAGGTGCCAAGGAGAACACACTAAGCAGAAAACCTGAAATGAACTTAACAAATATCATCAATGGCAATTTAATGAGTTTTTAAAATAGAGCCTACTACATGATGAATTTTATGCTTTTGGCATATCTGTTTTTTAGATTGGATGATAACTTATGTTCGAGAAATGACTAAAGCTTTTAGGGACTTTGTGCTTACTTTGTTAGTAATTATTGAAAAAAATAGATTTAATAACAAGAAAAGTTTATGTTCTCAATTTTTAGAGAAAATGGGAACTGATATAAATTTTACTATCAAGTGCTATGTTTTAAAATTTTATTTTATTTTATTGCATTTTTCCTTTAAATTTATGCCTCTGTGATGGTCTTCATTAGATACATGGCCTTATTTTGTGTTGTATAAAAATCAATACACAATTTGGAAATTTTCCTTTAATTTATTCATCAGGCCCTCATGCATACTAAGAGCACATTACTGGGTTACACATTAAGGGGGAAAAGGGATTTTTTCCCTCAGCATTGATTCATATTGTCTCATTTCATAAAGATATTCAGCCTCTTCAGAAACTAATTCAGATATGGGGAAATAAAGCTCATTGCATAAGAGAAAGCATAAGAGAAAAAGCCTAATGAAGCTTAAATCAGAAGGTGTTTGAGGGTGAATGCTTAAAATGATTTAAGGTTTAAATGGAAAAATTGCAACTGATGGTACAATTTTCAAACGTGCTAGGTTTTACAGATTTTCCACAGCTTAAGCAGTTTGAGTAAATAACCAGTTCAGACACCTGAAATATTGAATTCCTATTATGTGCAATGAAGCCAAACTGTGTGAACATGTGTCTCTACTTTTTCAGGGGTTATTTACTGGGTCATCTAGACCACTGATTCTTATAAACCAGCCTTCAATTCTTTTGCTAGATTCATAAGAATTATTTGGAATACTTATTAATGATACAGATTTCTGGACCCCACTCAAATTGATTAGCTCAAGATTCAAGGTGGATTTCAGATATTAATATTTAAAGACACTCTCTAGGAACACTGGTCTAAAGGGATTACAGGATGACTTTTACAAAAGTCCACATTATGTGTTTCAGCCCTGCTTTGATATTTAATAAAAAGAAAGGAGCAAAGCAGAGGGTGACAAAATTGCTTTCTCTTAATGGGTACACAATGCATAAACTCAGTGCACAAAGCTTCCTGCCAAATGCTCTTCCCTCAGCACTCTGCACCATTTGTTTCTGCACCGTTACTCTTTCTAGTCATCATTTGTTACCTTTTCGTGAGCTCATTATGTGATTCGAGGAGACATAGTTGAACTAAGCCCATGTGAATACCAGCGTTAGACGTTTTCAGCTGGTTTTCTATTTGTTGAGAGCAGCAGAATTCCTCAGACCTCTTGAATGCATTTTGTTTGACAAAATGACACAGTAAATAAGATTGATATCAAGGTCTTTTAGATAATTGTGCAGGGAGAAGCTTCAGGAGCTGTACATTAGCTCCACTATATTTGTCAACAGTTGAGTTAAGTGATCCACAAGAAGTCATTTAAAACAAATGACGTAGATTTATTTTAACACCAGTGTGGATAATAGCATTAAGCAGTGGCTTAGTCCCATATATAGACTTTAAATCTCACATTGTGCAAGACTTTTTTTTTTTTTTTAAGATTTTATTTATTTATTCATATATCCCCCCCTTGCTGCTTGTGCTCGCTGGGTCAGCTAACCACGCCGTGCGGGCAGGAGCCCTACTGATTGAGCCACAGCCGCTTCCTGTGCAAGACTTTTAATCCCAGCAAGGATATTTGAAAAAGGCATAAAATGTTAAGGATTCAGTTTCTTCTGACCCTACCATATGCATATTCAGAGTCAAAGAATAGAATGATTTGTTATAAAAGGAAAATACAATCAAAAGGCTTTGATTGTACTCTTATGAACTACCTTCAAATTACAAATCCATTTTCTTACTGGAAATTTCATCTAAAATATTTTCCATTTTCCTTCTCATACATCTTAGCTTTGCAGGGCAATACCTTACATGAGGAATAGGTAGAATTTAAACCACACTCTTCTACTAGTGACTGTTATTTTATTTGTTATCTTCATGAAATAAAATTAGTTAGGAAAAAATTAAAGTGCTTTCACTTTTAACTGATTTTTTATTTTAGCTCTGAAATCTGTAGATTTGAATTGGATTTCAAGGTTATTAATTGTTTTTAGTGTTACAATTGTGGTAGAAAATGTACATATCACCAAGAAAACAACAAGAATTTTCAAAGAGATTACTACTTGTTTTGACCTAAGTTATATATATTACTCATTTCAGGTGCAATCATAAGTTTGATCACGGCCAGGAAACATAGACTGGAAAATATAATGAAATAGTTACATTCTAAGAATTTATACAGACCACAGTACTATTAGAAAAATTCAACACTTGTTTTAGATCTTCTATGAGTCAGGCATTCTGTTAATACTTAGACTTATGAAAAACTACTGACTGTATATCAACCTAAAAAGACCACACTATAATAAAATACTCTTCCATCCTTTGTATTCAATGTTTATAGGCTCCAAAATATTGCATGATTGGGCTTGACCTTAATATTTGAGGGGTGGGACTAGCTTAAGGTAACCAATGAAAGTCTGAATACTAAAAAGTTATAAATTGTGCTAAAATTGTTGAAAAAATATCTTTTCTCCTCTTACCTTGGGGGAAAAAAAGCCTTTATGATAATCTGGTACTCTAGGTATAAATTCAGAATTCTTTTTTTCTTTTTCAAAAGATATATTTATTTGTTAGTTTTTATCCATTTTAACCCCCCCGCACACACCTTTTTTTTTTTTTTTCTGTTTTGTATCCATTTGCTGGGCAATTCCTGCCCTCTCTTCTCATCCTTCTCCCCCTGTCTTCACCATGATTCGATCCTGGGAACCTCCCATGTGGGAGAGAATCATTCTGCCACCTGTGCCTTCTCATTTCCTGGTTTTTCGGAACGTCTCATCTTGTGTCACTCTCCTGTTACATCATCATCTTGCTGTGTGGCTCACGCTCGGGCAGGGACTGGCAGCCTGTGTGCCTTCTATATTTTTTCTTTCTTTTTTTTTTATTTTGCAGGGAGGTCCCAGGGATCGAACCCTTCATATGGAAGACAGATGCTCAACCATTTGAGCCACATCCACCCTCAGAATTCTTTGACTCTATGGGGCATGGTGATAAGAAATGGTGGCCAGGGAGAGCTGTCCCCAGGTACTGATTCTCAGTCTGGGGAACACCCACCATCTTCCCAACTCTGGCTTCATCCTATATTGCTAGGGGATTCTCAGGTATGTGTGTGGACACTCAAGACTGTATGTCCAAGTTTTCCAGACCCACCTAGTAGTAACAACTGCCCCTCAGCTATCTTTGAAGCCGACACTGTAGACATTGACACCATGGTATACCCATGGACCTTGGGAAGAGACCTTTACGGGCCCTGGAAGCAGGATCAAAGTTGTTTGGGCCAGATTTCTGAGGTGCTAGCTGTCCAAAACATAGTTTAGAAAGGACGTCTCTGGATAGGTATATCTACTTGACTTTTCAGACTAATTGTCCCACAGGCAGGGATGTGTCCAGAAGAGGACCAGAGACCAGCCCTCTAAGTGCCAAGGGGCTCCACGCATAGGTCCAAAGAATAAGTGAACTTGAACTCAAGCAATTAAAAATATGGCTGGTAAATTCTTGGAAATGCACATGAAAACTGCTTTCCTTTCCTGAGTTCAGGATTTCTCCCTTTTGTGACTCTTTATTCTAATCTGAAGACCCAAAGAACTGTTTTTTTTTTTTTGGTTTCTTTTTCAGAAAAATCACATATTTCATCTCTCTTAAATAAGCACAGAGATACTGTTTCCTTTGTAAAGTTGAACTTTATTGAAGTATCATTTAATATGTAATAAATGCACCCATATTAAGTGTAAATTTGATGAGTTTGGAAAAATGTATATATTAGTGTAAGCACAATGAAAATCAAGACATAGAACATTTCAATCACCCCCAAAAGTTCTTTTTGTCTCTTTCCAGTATATTTACAAAACCCTCCTGCCCATCTCCACCTTAAGCAACCATAAATCTGCTTTCTTTCAGTCTGTCACTATAGATTAGATTATCTTTTCTAGGATTTCACATGAATGGAATTGTACAGTATGTGCTGTTTTATTGGTTTCATTTCTTTTCTTCAGAATAATATATTTGAGATTCACTAATGGTGCTGTAGGTATCAGTAATTTCTTCCTTTTAATTGCTGAGTAGGATTCTAGCACATGGATATAACTTGTATTGCTCATCTGTTTGAGTATTGATGACTATTTAGGGCTCTCCAGGTTTTGGCTATTATGAATTATGCTGTGAATAATTTTTGTACGGATACGTTTTCATTTCTCTTGAGACATTACCAAGATTGAAACTGTAAACACGAGAGTAAGTAGATGCTTAAATTTTGAAGAAACTACCAAAGTGTTTTTGAAAGTGTTTGTACTATTTTCCATTTCCGGCAGCAATATTTGAGTATTCCAATTGCTTTCCCATCTGCACCAACACTTGGTATTGTCAGATTTTTAATTTTAGACATTCAAAGCTTTAAGTAATGGCATAATTTTGTGATTTTATTTGGTATTTCCCTTGCAAGTGATGATGCTAAGAAACTTTTCACATGATTACTGGTCATTTGTATATAGTCCTTGATGAAATATCTGTTAGAATCTTTTGTTCATTTTTTAATTGGGTTACATTTCTTCATGCTACTATATTTCAGATTTCTTTGTGTAATCTGGATATAGGGGCATTAACAGATGTATTTTCTATATATATATTCTTAAAATTTGTGTATTTCCTACTTATTTTCTTAGTAGTATCTTTGAATAAACCCAGTTTATCAAGCTTTTTCCTTTTAGGACTCATAATTTTATTTCTAATATAAGAAATTGTTGCCTACTATAAAACTGTAAAAAATTTATCTTAGAAGTTTTTATAAAGTTTTATATTTTCAGCTTTTATCTTCAGGTTGATGTTTAATTTTGAGTTAATTTTTGTGGATGGTGTGTTTCACAGTTTATTTTTTACCATGTGAATATCCAGTTGTTCCAGCACAACATGCTGAAAAGATCATCCTATCCCTATTGGTTTATCTGGTGCCTCTGTCAAAATCAATTGTGCCTAAACTGTTCCTGGGCTCTAGTCTGTTCCATTAATCTATATGTTTATCCATTTGCCAATACCATGTTTTTTTGATTATAGTAAGACTTGAAATCAAGTAGTATAATTCCCTCTATTTTTGTTACAAAATTGTTTTTTGTTTCTTGGTCATTTGCATTTCTATATAAATTTTATTTTTTTTTGTTTATACTTTTTCTTTTCGCTTGTTTCTTTCTCTTTTTCTATTTTCTTTTCGATTATTTCTTAGAATTTCATTTTATTTATTGGATTTTTAGCAATACCCTTTCAAATGAGCTATTGTGGATTTTGAAAGGTTACAGTATATAACTTTAACTTTTCAAGGTTTAATTGGTATTAACATTGTGCCACTTTCTGTGAAATCCAGAAACCTTGCAACCAAATAGGTCCATTTATCCACCTTCTCTTTTCAATCTGTAGCTTTTGTACCTATTATATCTAATATATTACAAACCCCATAAAACAATATAATATTTTGTTTTAAAGTCTTGGATTATTTTAGAGAAATTGAGATAAAAATGGATTTATGTATTTACCTAATTTCTACCATTTCCTGCTGCCCTTCATTCTTCCCTGAAGTTCTAAGTTTCCTTTTCATATAATTTCTGGTAAGCCTGAAGAAACTTCTTTATCATTTCTTTTAGTAAAGGTCTTCTGGCAATGTATTCCCTTATATTCTTATGTCTTTATGTCTTTCATTAATTATGGACAGTGCTTTTCACATTGATATTTTGTTCTGCTCTGTCCTTTCCCTCTGAAACTCCAGTTACGTATATGTTAGACTTTGATATTCTTCCATATGTTCCTTAATCTTTGTTCATTCTTTCAATCTCTATTCTATCTCAAAGACTTCAGACTGGATGATTTCTTTAGTCTAGAGTTCACTGACTTCTAACATCTCCATAACAGAAGAAACCAATTTGAAAAATGTATAAAAATTGTGCCACTCATGTGAAGTGGGGAAGAATGTTTTTTTGACTCAGTGGTGCTAGGTCAATTAGATAATTACGTGGGAAAAATAAATCTTGAACCCTACCTTACCAACACATTCAAAATCAGTTCCAGATGCTTTGTAGACCTAACTGTGAAAGTAAAACTATAAATCTTTCAGATTTAGAAGACAACATAAGAAAATATGGATGTTTGTGTGGGATGTTGTGAGAGGTGTGGGAGGTGGGGCATATGGGAATCCCTATATTTTTTGTGTAACATTTATATAATCTAAGTATCTTAAAAAAAATAATTAAAAAAAAAAAAACAGAAAAAAAAACCTGCCTGAATGTAAGTTAATACTACAAAATGTTAATATCAGACAAAAAACAAAACAAAACAAAACATTATGCTGGGTGAGGACAACCAGAGTAGTGCATACTGTGTGATTCCATTTATATGAAAGGTAAATACAAATCAATTTGTGAAGATAAAATGAGATTGGTGGTTCTGTAGGCCTGAGGAAGGAGTGCTAAGGGGTGTGGAGCCTTTCTTTTTGGAGTAATGAAATTGTTCTAAAATTTTTGAAATGATGAATGTACAACATTGTGATTATACTAAAAGCCACCGATTACACACTTTGGATAGAATAGCCAGAAACAGCAGCTACGTACAGTGGGGGAATCAGAGAGAGGTTGAGAGGTAAGAAATATTCTTGTTTGTTTTTCTGTTTTTTGTTTTTTTATTATTATTATTGAAATAATGAAAATGCTTTGATGTTCATCAGAGTGATTAAGGCACAACTATGTGATTGTACCGAATGCCACTGATTGTGCACTTTGGTTGAACTGTATGTTTTATTAATATGTATCAATAAAATTGATTAAAAACAACAACAACAACAACAAAAAGAAAATATCTCTATAACTTTGGTAAGCAAAGATTTCTTAAACATGACAGAAGAACACTAACAATACAGAAAAAGATTGATAAATTAGTGTCCTGGTTTGTGTAGTTTGTGGAGCCCTGGAAATTACGTTCTTAAGCTAATCCATTCCTTTGCATGTAAACGTATTTTCTGTGGGACCTTTTGGTTAGATTCAATTAAGGGACCTTTTGATTAGATCACTTTTGGTTAGATCACTTCTGTTAAGGGCCTTTGATTAGACTGTGGGGCCCAGGTTGGGTCTAATCCTTTTACTGGAGTCTTATATAAACTGAAGACTGAAAGCAAAGACACACAGAGAAAGAGAGCTGCCATTTTTACCCTGCAATGTGAGAGAGGACACTAGGATTGCCCACAGCTGCAGAAAAAGAAATCCCAAGAGGCTGAGAGAGGCCAGAGGCTGAAGCCACAGAAGCTGAAGCAATGAGGCCCACAAGAGGGTAGGTCCATGCAGCAGCTCAAAATTGAAAGAGACAGGCCAGCATGGGAGGAAAGAGACAAGCAGGCCACCATTATGCCCTGTCGTGTCCTTGATCGCCTACAACTGGGCTCCAAGAGAAAGCATCTTTAGATGGTACTGCCATGTGCTTGATGACCTCCAGCTGTAATTTGGTAAGACGGCATCTCTGATGATGCCTTGATCTGGGCATTTTCACAGCTTCAGAACTGTAAGCTTTTACCTTAACAAATTCCTGTTATAAAAGCCAACTCATTTCTGGTATATTGCATTGACAGTCTTCAGCAAACTAAAACATTTAGGCTATGTGAAAACTTAGAACTTCTATTCATCAAATCACACCATTGTTGAATGAAAATATAAGCCACAGCCTTGGAGCAGATACTTACAATACATATATCCAACAAAAGACATACCCAGAATAGAAAAGAACCTCCTGTAAACCAATAAGAAAAGAACAAACAATGCACTTTAAGGTGGGTGAATGATTCAGATAGGCACTTGACAAAATAAAATATCCAAATGCCTAGTAAACTTTTGAAAAAGGTGCTCAGCTTCATTGATCATCAGGGAAATGCAAGTTAATATGACAGTGATATAGTTGCAAACTTAATAGAATAATTGAATGGCAGGATGTGAAGCATTCATGTGTTTTTGATGGGAGTGAAAATTGTTACAATCACTTTTGAAAACTGTTCAGCAGTATCTGCTGGAACTGAAAATTAAACATCCTAGGACTCAGTAATTCCACACCTATGTATATACCCAAAAGATCTCAATGCACATGCCCTCCAAAACACATGTACAAGAAAGTTTTCAGCGGAGCTATTTATAATAGGTCAAAACCAAATACAAACCCAAAGGTCCATCAGAGGCAGAATGAATAAATTAATTCTGATACATTCATACAAGGCAATTCCAGTTAGAAAAAGACAGAATAAAGTGTTGTCATTGTTTCATCCAACAACCAGATGAATCTGATAAACTTAATATACGGAAAAAGAGATCAGATCCAAAAAATATCCTATACAATGTAAACATATAAATTCAAAGTCGTCAAACTAAATTACTGATATGAGAATTCAGAGTATTGGTTTCTTCTGGAGCAGGTGCCTGGGAGAGGACATGAGCAAGGTTCTTTGTTGATAGTAATGTTTTGTATCTTGATTTAGGAGGAGACTACATGTGTTTTGTTTTGTTTTGTTTTTTTAACTATGCATTTCTGATCCTCATGCTTTCCTATATGTATATTTTATTTCAGTGAGGAAGCTCACATGAATAAAAATCAAGTTGTAGAGAAGTACCTGCAATATAACACCATGTTTATAAACCAGTAATAAATAATGATGGGTGCATATGTGTAATTTTAAATAAATTTGAAAGAGACAATGACAGACAGACATCTGCTCATAAAAGCAGATAATCTTGGTTAACTGTCAGAGAAAAAAGGTGAGATAATGAAAAAGAAAAATACAAAAATGACTGATTAAATATAAAGTGTCCATGATAAAAAAGTAAGAAACATTCTAAAATCAACTTATTTTAAATTATGTGCATATACATAAATAAATAAAAGGAAACCATCAAAATCATTTGAGGAATTATTTCATTATTGTGGGATTTTAGGTGATTTGTTAAAACTTTTCCCCTATAAAATTGTTTTAGTTTGCTAGGCTGCTCAAAGAAGATGCCATGAAATGGGTTCGCTTTTAGCAATGGGAATTTATCACCTTACCCTTCGAGGCTGGGTGAATGTCCAAATCAAGGCATCATTAATGTAATGCTTTCTTCCCAAAGACCAGCCACTGATGATCCTTGGGTTCTCTGCCAAGTGGCAAGGCACTTGAGATCTGCCTGCTGATCTCTCCCTTCTCGTCTGGGTTTTGTTGCTTTCAGCTTCTGTGGCTTTCTCTCTCTGTATTCATCCCATTTATAAAGGACTCTAGTAGGAGGATTAAAACCCATCCTGAATAAGGTACATCACAATTTAACTTAAATAGCCTCATCAAAAGATCCTACTTACAATGGTTCCACACCCACAGATATGGATTAACTTTAAGAACATGATTTTCTGGGATATATACAGTTAACCACCACAAAAATGTGTTGTTTGATTCTTACTATAATGAGCATAAATAAAAATTAATAATAAAGATATTTTCATTATTGGAAAATAGTATATTCTTTTGAATCTGATATATATTCAACACTTACTAACTGCGGATTTAAGATGATAATTAAACTTCTACAAATTTCTGTTATCCAGTGTGAAATGAAAATGGATATATGATTTGTTTATCCCTCATTGAGTTATTGTGTAGGTCAAAAGAAAGGTGGGCTTAGCACAGAATCTGGCATAGGATAACCAGTAATTAAACGTGTGCTGCTATCATCACCACCACCACCACCACCACCACCACCACCACCACCA